>JACEFZ010001370.1:0-35000 GCA_014155875.1 Cepaea nemoralis
AAAACCGAAATTGTTTTTGAAAAGGGAACGGGGCCTTAAAAAGGGGGGAAAAAATTTTTTTAAAAGGGAACCAATTAAATAATACAACAAAATAAGAAAAAAAAACCCAAAAAAACGAAGGGCGTTCTTTAGTCGTGATAGAAGAGATGGTTCGAGATCATGTGACAATGCTAAGGTGTTTCATAACCAATCAAGCTAGTTTATTCTGTTCTATCCCATTTTCTGTCGATTCCCTTTTATACGGGGTCAAGTGTGGCCAGAGCCTGACGACGTCATGGGCATGGTTCAGTTATAGCCTGGGTCACAGAGTACAGGTTGCGACTGTGTTCAGAATTGAACACGGGAACGGGGAAAGCAGGGGCTTTCCACACAGCGTGAAAAACGCTGGAGCTCACTGCCCAGGTGACAGGAAGTGAGCTCGGGACAAGTTAGTCGGCGTTGATCCATCGTCCTGTGTGGACATGGTGAAAAGTAGACAGCGTTATGGCTCTATATTGAGCCACGCATTTTATCTGTGATGTAGTGTAATGTGATGTGACTGTCGAATAAGTGATGATATCTTCGACTATGTGATTGTGTATATTATACGTAGGAAACTTATAACAGTCTTTGTGTTCACTCTTGTTCGAGTTAACTGCAGTTCGAGTGGGTGAGGTTTATGACGTATGATCGAGTAACCATGATATACTCATGTGCTGCGAGATGACCAGGGTTCTGACTGGAGAAGAAGAGAAGAAAGAATCATCCCCTGTTGGACACGAGAAGTGTTGCTACACAAGTATTGATAGTAGCTCATTCAGATAGACCCAGACACAGACCCTGGCACTTGGGGGTTTATCGTCCATATGAATCCTGAGGCCACAGATGATGATTTGACATACGTAACACGTGCCAACGTAAAGTTTAAGCCACAAAGTATCATTTCTACAAGTAGAGAATTGGCTAACGGAAAAGTTGATATCACACATGATGAAACGAGAAACATAATCACCAACTCCTGCTATCATAATGAATTTAAAATGACAAAACAGGCGTTGAACTGTACGCATTATAAAAGGCATGTGAACAATTGAACAGATTCGGCAAAAAGATGTAGTCAACAAGTGTAATAATTAAATGTCTTATCAAGTATTGGAAATGTGACTATGTAAAGTATATAAACAGTTAATACTATGTGATTGAAGATATGGTTGCAGGACTTTAAAGAACAAGAGAATTTGATTTCTTACAAAGGTGTCACTAAGTTGAACTGTGAAATTATTAGAAGTGTGAATAAAGACAAATCAAGGCGTCAACAGCAAGTATTGATTATGTTAATGAGGCAATGGACACATGTAAACATGGGAATTCCCCGTACGAACTGTTAAAACCAGGTCACAGCAAGAGAAAATATGAATCAGGCCTACAGAGTTGTGACAGGCTTGCTGTGTCAACAAGCGAGGTCAGACGGTCGACAGGTCTACTGTGTTGATGAACATGTGGTCAACAGAGAAGCGACAGTCATAGCTGGCTACAGCGTGTACATTCAAGAAACGACACACAAGTTAACAATTTGAGACATCAGGATGTGAACAGCCAGGCTGAAATAAACTATTGTAAAACGGGAACATTTTCTAATAAACACCGGAACTGAGTGAACTTGTAAAGTGCCGGTATTTGACAGAACACCGTGTTATATTCGAGGGGCCTGGTGTGTGTGTAGTTCATAGTTGCCGTAAAAACATTAAGTGGGCTATTGGATCAACTGAAATTAGGTTAAATATTGTAACTGTGTGATTATACAGTGTAAGTTAGGAGAGTTGTAAACAAACAGCAGGACAGTTTAAGCTAAGAACGGGCAATATAGAAGCCATTAGCGTTGTGCAATTAGTATTTAACATTAGTCTATATTATTATTAAGCATGTGTAGTTATATTTGTGATATGTTGTTATTGTTTAGTTTGTGTTAGATATGTTATGTAATTGTGAATTTGTTTTATGTGACAGTAACCTAACGAATGCATATAAAATTACTTGGTAGTAAAGTAGTAGCATTATGTAATAATTGGAGTACAGCCTACGTTAGGAAATAACTATAATTATAATTATTGAACAACGTACTAGTTCACAGTTAGTGTAATAATAGTTAAGGAGTACTAGTACTTATGTGTGGAAACCAATATCTTAATGAACAGTATACGATAATAAGATGATAGTAGTGATTAGTGAACGATACTGTAGAATATTTTACGGTTATGTTGTTATAATTAATTTTGGTTATAGGTTACTTTTATGCATGATTTCTGAATTTTGTTATAATTTTAGTAATTATTTTGTTTGGTTCTTAATGATTTATTGCATGCAGAAGTTTGGTTAATTTAGATCATCATCATTTCTTGCATGCAGGTTTGAGGAGGATATTATTATTTTTCTTCAGGTATTTTATTGTTATTTAAAATAGAATTGGCAATTGTTTGTCCAGTGGAAAATTAACAGATAGGGAATAAACACCTGGCGAAGTGAATTTCGCATGAGTGAGTTTGTTTACAACTGGAGACGTGCATTGCCGGCATGGTTCGTGGGTAATCTTTCTGTGCCGACAAGAGCATTTCTCAAGAATGTTTCGCATCTTGTAGAGCAGCCTTCCGAAATATGGCATGGGTAATTGTTATGTGGCGGGGGACTTGCTATGCGGGGTGTTGGGCATATGTGATTGTAGGTTCAACTAACTGTTGTTGTGTGTATGGGTTAATGATACACAACAGAGTGTTGTTTCCGGTTTCAAGATGGCGACGGACGGTCGTGTTGTTTTGTGTTCGTTAACTTTTTCGCGACGGGGATGGATTTATTCATCTCTGGCGTGTAATTGGTGTGCCAGGATGTAAAACCAGGAGTTTCTACTCAAGATCTGCGCGGGTGCTACGGAGTTCGTGCATCGAGCGAAGCCATCCTTGAGTGAATTTTCAGCAGCGTGTGTGGTTCAAATCAGTCTGTGTTTACGTTTTTTCAACATGGCGGAACAACGTGTGTTTTCCGATGGGCCAGCAGTCAACATACCGAAGCGGCGTGGTAGCCGCGCAGGGACAAAGAAACAAGGTAAGCGCGGAGGTTTGAGGCGTTTTAGACTCAAGTGTCACCGTCTAGGACTCAGGAACATCCGTATTCTATATTGGAACTGTGCCAGTGTAAAACAACGGGGCGCTATTTTAGAAACCCTAGTTTACAGGAACGACATTGTAGCACTCCAGGAGACGAGACTGGGCGATCAGCTACTCCGAATTGCCGGCTTCAAATGTTTCTACAACAGACGACATCTGGGAACGGCGATTCTCGTTCGGGACAGCATGGTGGCGTCAGAGCTAGACATGTCCAGTTGGGACAGTGACGATATACAAATACAGGCGTTGAGAGTTCATTCCAGTATATCATTCGTGTTGGTTAATGTTTACGCCCGCAATGCGAGTATGGACACCCAGAAGTGGCAGTGTTTAAGTGGCATATTGGGCCAAGAGAGAAATGTTATTTTCTGTGGTGACTTCAACGCTAAGGGCAGAGCATGGGGAAACACTTCCTCCAATACACAAGGGGAGGAGCTCGAGACTGCACTGGAAACCATCGACCTGGTTTGTATTAACAGTGGCTGTGTCACCAGGACAGCAAGCCGTCCAGGCGATGAGGACAGTGCTATTGATCTGGCGCTAGTTTCACCTTCACTCACTACAGTGTGTAGATGGGGTGTCCTAGGACACCATGGCAGCGACCACCACCCGTGCAGCATATTGGTGGAGAAAGGCAGAACCAGGCAGCACAAGCTAAAGGTAAAGACGTTCCAGTATGACAGTACAGGGCAAGATGTGGTGAGTAAAATAAGACGTGACAAGCGCAGAACGTTCCAGGGCAGGAAAAAAAGCTGGGAGCAGCCACCGTGGTGGAGTTTCGAGGTGGAGAAGGCTTGGGTGGATAAGCGTAGTGCTGTAAGGAGATGGCAAAATGCCAAGAAGAACAGAGCTGGTCATCCTAGTCCCTGCTTGCACTTAGAAAGAGAGATGCACACAAAAGTAAGCTATTTCAAAAAACTGGTCAAGGTGGTTAAAGGCGAAAAATGGGCAGAGGTGTGTCAAAGAGTAAGCACAGACAAGTCACTGAAATTGTTCTGGCGACTACATAAAAGCATGAGTGGTGTAGTCAAGAATAAGAGCATTTCAGACTTCCAAGGTGCTGACCTCACCTGGCAGAGGACTGACGAGGACAAGGGCAAAGCCCTCTTTGAACGCTACCTTGAGCAGGGCAACCAGACAGACATGGGAGGCCGAAATCTGGCCAAGGAGGTCACCTCAGACAGATGCAAGGCCCAGAACACTTCGGAGGAAGACACAGTGACAGTGAAAGAAATCAAGGCTGTGCTTCGACGATCAAAAAACAGTGCTCCAGGTCCTGATGGCATAAGATACGACGACATAAATAGGTGTACCGACAATGAGCTAGAGAAATTAGCAGACATGTACAACAACAGTATAGGGAGTGCTAGCATCAAGGAGGAATGGTTACACAGCTATCTGATTCCCTTGCCGAAGCCTGACAAAGACCACAAAAAAATTCAGGGATATCGAATTATAACCATGCAGAATACAATAGGCAAGCTGCTGGAGAAGGTAATTGCCAGGAAAATATCAAGCCAACTAGAGAGGCAAGGTGTTTTCCCACCTACCCTGGGTGGGTACCGTCCAAAAAGAGAAACCTGGACCAATGCAGCAGTCTTTGCCCAGGATGTCTATGAAGGTTTCCACGCAGGCACTGAAACCGTTGCTGCAGCGATTGATCTTGAGGACGCATACAACAGAGTACCACTGGATTTTTTAATGTTTCAGCTTCTTGAACTAAACGTAAGTCCATTCCTCCTTAGTTGGATCGCTGCAGCCCTCTACCAACGGAAAGTAGTTTTTAGATGTGGCAGTTGGACTTCGGAACCAACAACAATATATCCTGGCCTACCACAGGGATCGCCATTATCTCCGGTACTGTTCAACGCCTACACAGTGAGAATCACCAGTGAGCAGATCACTGGACCTGGCAGGACATTGTCGTATGCCGATGATATTTTAGTGTATCGTCAGGGTAAGGATAGAGAGGAGGTTGCTGTGGAACTACAAACCGAACTCAATCGCATAAGTACTTGGTGTGATGAAGCTGGGGCAATGGTCAACCCAACAAAGGCAACAGTGACTTGGTTCTCTTTGAATAATCATATTGTCAACAATCCAACACCAACTGTAATGCTGTGTTCAGAGACGGTGGAAAGAACGCAGGCAATGAATTACCTGGGAATACGGTTTGATCGAAGCCTTGCTTATAATGTGCACATAGACCAGGTGATAACAAAGGCCAAGCGGGGTTTGGCAGCGATGCGGGTGATGGCGGCAGCAAACTGTGAGCAGCGCCATCTATGTCTTCTGTACGAGGGGCTGGTCATGTCTGTTTTGGAGTATGCAATGGCAATCCTGACTCTCAGCCATACGCAGATAGAAAGGATGGAAAGGATACAGAATGAAGCAATGCGCATTATTCTTGGATGTACAAGAGATACAGCATGCAGGGCGATGCGCTACCTTCTTGATTTTCCAACCATTGAAGAGAGAATACAAGTTTGCAGGGCACGCGCCTACCTCAGAATTAACGCAAACACACAACATCCACTGCATAGTGAAATTAGGACGGTGAAGGGCAGCAGGTTAAAAAGAGGACGGTCGTGGATGGGTCAAGCCGAAGACATTCTTCAACAGGTGTGTTCACTTGAGGACTTAGAACCTGGCGAGGAGTGGGTGCAAGTGCCAACAGACTTCTGCACATCCTTTTCAGTTTGCATCCAACTAGATAGAAAATGCAGACAAGAAAATCCGGCTGCTGTTGAGGCTGAAGTACAAGCGTTGATTTTCGAGAATTCGCTAGACGGTGACGCGGTCATCTACACAGATGGGTCGGTCGTCCGACATGTGAGAAGCTCATGGGCCTTTACAGCTCGGGCCGGAGGGAGAATTGTGAAGGAGGACTCTGGTGCTTTCACTGAAACCACAAGTAGCCTGACCATGGAAGTCATGGCAGTAAGTAAAGCAATAACATGGCTCGAGACACAGACATTCACTAGGGCTTGTTTCCTTAGCGACTCAATGAACATGATCAAGAGGATAGAGGAGGGGTCGATCCGAAGAGAGTGGTTGCTGCCTCTGAAGCGGTCTAGGCTGGCAAAGATTAGTTTCATCTTCGTGCCAGGTCATGCGGGAGTACAAGGAAATGAGCGGGCTGACAAGCTCGCAGGTGAGGCTACTGTGGAGGGCGGACGCGCCATGGACCAGGCTGACATTCTGAATGCTCTACGAGAAGTGAGACTTTTGCGAGAACCAAGTGATGACTGGGAATCTACAACAATGGCCAGACTGCGGGAGCAGCAAATTAAAAGAGGGGTGGCCAAACAAGAACACTACGCAGGAAGCCAAAGAAGATTGATAAACCAACACAGAACTGGCGTCGTTAGCCGCTACACGCTGCGGGATTTGCTGAGGAGGGGATCCGAGCACTTATGGACTGAATGGTTCGATGTGCAACGAGGATGATCTGTCGACTAACTAACTAACTAACTAGAGTGTTGTTGCGGAAAAGAGTGGTCTAGAAATAAAAATAGCTTACAAATGATAACAGCTTGTGAGGTTGTGTTACATCAACACCTGACCGGTGTCGCGTCTCGGGGTTATGATACGCGACATTGTTTTGGGCTATGGTGGAACATAATTTCTAAGCATTTAGTTCATATTTTCCACTGTATAAATTTCTCTGAAGTTGAGTTTGTGGCATGGAAAATTATTTAGGTTAACATCATTATGTCTTGCATGCTATGGTTGAGTGTGGTAGTTGGTTTAATTTTCATTAGTGGATTTTGGTTAATACTATCTTTAGTGAATGGGAATTCATGTCAAATGGGTGGATATCCGAGCGGTGTTTGGCAGTGCAGTGTTCTCTTTGGTAACATCAGACTGGTCGACTCTAGCACGGCATTGGCGGAGATCGCTGGGAGAAAACATCAGTTGGGATGGAAACCGGAGATGACTTTGTCAATATTGATAGTATGATAAGTTACGTCATGTGGGCGGCTGATCTCTGATACGGGTTATGGTGGTTGATGTGAATGGAATGAATGTGTTAAATGATAATCCGTGACGGGGACCGGCGGCACAGATCATTTCGATATTTGTTAGGTGTATATTTTAATTTTGAAAGATTTTGTGATTGACAACAGTAGTGGGTAGGTAAAACCATATGGGTAATGGCATCATTTAATGTGGGGTTGCTAACACCGGGTGAGCTGAGTGTGTGCTCGCTGTGTGATGGCGGTCTCGCATTGCAGGTTGTTAATATGTGTAGTTTAGTGGCAGATGGAGACTCACTCATGTATGGAGGCACTATGAATTAACTGACTGTACAGAACTAACCTATGTAAATAACTTGATGATTGATTGCATGTATTACTAACACGTGGTCATGGTGCCACATAGCCATACAGGTTGAGTTAGAATTGAAATTGAAGAGATGTTATTGGAAAGGAAGCTATATTGCAATATGAGTATGATTATGTAATTATATAGAGATTGATTAGTAATTATTTTATGGAATAGAGAACTTAAATTATAAGCAATGATTGTTATTATTGCAAATATAGCATTATATTATAGGTTATATAATTATATGATTGATGTTGGGTGTTAGATAATTATTATTACTATTACATATTTATTATTTATACGTATTAATGAATATTGTGAACTATTTATGTAAATGCTATATAATTTTAGTAAGGAGAATATAATTACTTATTGGTTGAGTATAGATATTATTTAATTATGTTATTAATTGATTGATGGAGACATATATTTGTGTTCATATTTATTATTATGTTGCATTTATTGATATTTGTTGATTGATTTTGATTAATATAAGAAGAAATTGTTTAGATTTATAGGATACTTACTATTGGAATCATTAATGAAATTGATGAGAGTACGATATAGAGGATGAAGACACAATAGAAGCTGTGGCAGTTGAAGCGTAATGAGTTGGTCAAATGGAACGAAACGGCCAGTAATATAAGATGCTCTCAGGCTTATTAGCTGCAACTATGTTCATTGCTATACGCTGGGTCTACAACGACAGAGTCAAAGAGGATGTTTAGGCTGGCGGTACTTGGAACTTTGTATAGGCATGGGCGGTGGTGGAAGGCTGTGGCTGCAGTGGTTGACTGACTGGGGATGCGGGTGGTCAAGTATGGTAACGCGAAAACAGCAAAGATGTGCTGGCGGTACTTGGAACTTAGTATCTTCCTTGGATAATCCTTGCAGTCGGGTATCAGTCTGTCTACCATGGGAACGCTGGCTTGCGTTGTACAGGTGGCCTTGTATGTAACGCGATAACAGCTGATCTTCTAGACCTGGGACGAGTGGCTTAGCAAATGAGTGGTGAGGATGAGCAGATGAAGCTGAGTGATGGTTAGTCTTGTATGACCACTATGACGCTACCTGCCAACAAAACGCGGAATTGATTATGATACCATCATAGCATTAATAGAATGGAAATATTAAGTCTCGGAGTCATATTACAAACTGAGGGTTCATATATAGACAGATTAGAATTTAGATGTAGAAATTCTGATTCAATGTTACAAAGAACAGTTATATTGATATTGTAATATAGGAATTTGATAAAAGGTTGTAGGACAAAATAGAGGTATGCATTTGGATGTACGTTATATGTTGATGAGAATAATTAACTAGTTGTATATTTCAGAGTGACAAGAACTTAACAAGGTTTATGGAAAGACGACAGATAGTTAAATTAGAATTAGAACTACATTAATGTTGCTTACATAACTGAAAATTGGATATTTCAAAAATTGATTCTCAATTTTTGCCCGTGGAAGGGGGGAATGCCATGAGCCTGACGACGTCATGGCATGGTTCAGTTATAGCCTGGGTCACAGAGTACAGGTTGCGACTGTGTTCAGAATTGAACACGGGAACGGGGAAAGCAGGGGCTTTCCACACAGCGTGAAAAACGCTGGAGCTCACTGCCCAGGTGACAGGAAGTGAGCTCGGGACAAGTTAGTCGGCGTTGATCCATCGTCCTGTGTGGACATGGTGAAAAGTAGACAGCGTTATGGCTCTATATTGAGCCACGCATTTTATCTGTGATGTAGTGTAATGTGATGTGACTGTCGAATAAGTGATGATATCTTCGACTATGTGATTGTGTATATTATACGTAGGAAACTTATAACAGTCTTTGTGTTCACTCTTGTTCGAGTTAACTGCAGTTCGAGTGGGTGAGGTTTATGACGTATGATCGAGTAACCATGATATACTCATGTGCTGCGAGATGACCAGGGTTCTGACTGGAGAAGAAGAGAAGAAAGAATCATCCCCTGTTGGACACGAGAAGTGTTGCTACACAAGTATTGATAGTAGCTCATTCAGATAGACCCAGACACAGACCCTGGCAGTGTGAATGATACATTTACCTGAGTATCTATAAGGCCCTTCTATCATTAAATGTTAGACTATAACGTGGAATTTACTCTTTCCAAGTAGAACTCGTAGAATTAACTCCTCTTTCTACAATTAGAATGACTTTGCTATGCGATTGCTCTTAACACTGGCAATGTTGCTGGCCCTAACGCTGTTTTGCATTTCATTTCTACGACAGCTCTGCCTAGATACCCTATGCTGAAATTTACAACCGGAAATTTACATGCACAAACTTGACACATCAATAACATTCGATATGCCAGGGTATCGACATTGCAAACCCACACACACACAAATGCCAAATCTCAGACATCTCATTCTACATTTACACGAATATTTACATGACAAAGCGACGAACTCCGAGCATCACATGCCGCTTGCAAAACATGCAAATCAACGTTATTATCCTGCTGAAGTGCAACGTAATGGAGGAAATATTCTACCCCGTGTTTCTTGAAGACAGACAAAAAGCAGTTGTCCATCTGAGTCGCAGACGCTGTAATTTACAAACCTCAATATAGTATTAAATGTGTGGCGCTGCTCTGTACGTAAAGAATCTATCCCTTTTATCCTGTCAAGGATAAAAACGAAGACAGCAAGACTTGTATGGAAAAATGGGATAAGCAGAAGTGTAATTGAACTGGACAGATCTACAATTCCTAGTTGTATTAAAGATATGGTTGCAGATTACTTCAAGTACTGTACTTCCAGTATGCAGTGACATAGCGGTTAGTGCACGCAGCAAACCAAACCAAGTCAGTGATCAGGGTTCAATCTCCAAAGTGGCCGAATTATGTTTGACCACTAGTTGGACTCTAAGGCAAACCAGCTTGATATAAAGGATTGTCAGCAATGAGCAAGTCGTGTGCAGATGGTCGCTCTCATCAGAATCCAATCGGAAAGAATATTCTAGCTTCGCCAGTTCCTCTGCCCAATGCATTTCCCTGTTCATGGTGTCTTTAATGCCCTGAATGCATCGCCGTGTTGGTCGAAAATTGCGTTTTCTTCAATGAAACATGCCTTCCATTACTGTGACACTTATTAAGATAAAACAAGTTTAGTTTCAGAAAAATGGCATTGTTTCTGGACCAGTTTTCTTTCATAATCATATCTAGCACAATGTTAAGTATTTTTCTTGTCCTTGCCCCTCTGTATTTTTGAATGCTTCTCTAACACTTCAGTATAAACTTAACAATCGATAATTGTCTTAATTGTCAACAAATTATATGGGAAGGAAAGGCACCCACCCATATCATGCCAAAGCTTCGATAAAATAAAGGTCTAACAGTTAACAAGCCAAACAGCAGGTAACTACTAGGGAACTAAGTTTATCTTAACAATAAAGTATAGGTAGAAAACCCTTTTATGCGTCTCAGTTTGTAGTAAATATATGGTGTTAGACCGATATTTGTATGAATCAGTCGACACTCGCTCGGTGATATGGTCAAGTGGTCAGTTCCAGGCTGGGTCGACCTGGAACCCCAAGCTAATTTTTTTTAAATTCCACTTCAATGCTGATTCCAACCTTTGATCACCGGACCGACAGGCAAACGTCTAGCCACTAAGCTTACTTGGTGCCCGCCTTTATTTTACTATACTGTTAAGATTCTGCAGGATATAACAGATGAAGTTGTTGTTGTTGGTATTATTTTCTCTGTGTTTCTGGTTTTGTATGCTGTTGCATCAGATATTGTTATTGGTGTTATTTCTCCATGTTTTTTCTTGTTATTTCTGCTGTTGCTGCAGATGTTGTTATCAATAAGTGAATAAACTGATGCATTCCCTAGAGAAACACTGAAAACAGACACAGACTGCCATAAAGTCAAACCCATCAGCGAGCATCGACTTCGACGTGAGAAGTAGCTAGGCTCTCGCCTGCTGGCCAGGTGGTCAGGGGTTGGACCCTCATCGAATTATCAAAACTGAACTTTATTCGAGGGTAGACACAGTCTAAAGCCGATACCAGGAAATGTTTTGGGAAGTAAATGCATCCAACACTGATGCCGACAACATCAGCCACCGAGTGCCGATTGGTCTATACAAATATGGGGTTAGCACCATATGCCCTAATGCCCCTAAACGCATGCAAAAGAGTTCTGTGCTTTACATGAACCAATTTTATTTTTTATTCTTTGTTTAATCAAGAGTAATAAGTGCATTACTCTACAAAATTGTCACATTTTACACGCACATTTGACAATTGCAATCTACTTTTTATGTTATTTGATACAGTATTAATTGTCCTGTACTTTTTATATAATCTGAGACAGCAATAATTGTCCTGTACTTTAACTAACTAATCGTATACCCAATACACCTTAAGGATTGGAAAGGGGCCCTTGAAGTGTTCTCTATGAGAGTATATTTTGATGCTATACTTAAAACAGTTAGAAGAGATAAAGATAGATGAGTAGCGTGTCTGATAGTTCGGCATACAGACCTACCGAAACACATTAAATGAGCAGGTATGCTGCCTGGAGATAATCAGAAGACAGAATAGATACACAGCAAAATACGCGGACGTACTGACGGATTGACAAACAGGCAGCCACATAGGTAGTTACCTATTTAGAGAGGAAGACTGGTTGATGAAATTAAAGATAAGGTATTAAGAGATTATTTTTCCAGTTTGTCTCCTGACAAATATTTGAACCATCTTAATATTCTCGTCGCTTTTCATTTTATTCATTTTGTATTCTGTCCCAACACGTCACGTGTCAAGAACTGAATGAACCTCACTTAGAAGATGACTACGTTCTTAAATCACACTTCCGGGTAGAATTGTGTGAGTCTTCGCGTTGACATAAGATCCTCCCCTCTGGCAAGGTAACCTCCCTGGTAATGTCTTGTGTTTACCTCCCTTGACAGTCGATACTAAAAGAGACATTCAGAAGTCGGGGTAAAATTATCCCCCTTGTAAAGGTAGCTAGTCTTGAATAGAGTTATTTGCTTGTAGATTAAAAGCGTCTATGTGGACATTCCATTCTCTAATTATGTTTCTGTAATATCATGTGAACACTATACAACATTCTTCCCTCGTTGTTATGAAGACAAGTTTCGCTGTCTTAAACAACCTAAAGCATCAGTATCTCATCTACTGTATTTCATTTTTCATTTTAAAAAAATAGCAAAGGCAGATAAAAATGAAACTCTTTAAGATTACAAAGCAGATGATTTAACTTTAACATCACACAAGAATGCAATTACATGAATAAACACACATAGTATTATTTGGCGCTCATAGAAGGAGAAGAATGAAATAGAGACTAGAAGACGCACTAGACAACATACAATTTGAAAGCTATAGTTACCGACCGGGATCGAACCTGTCACCTCCAAATGACGACGGCGTCTTGCTGCATGAACGAGTGTACTTCGACGTATGACAAACTAGACACTCCAAACAAGAATGCAAAGAGTATGTGAATTTAATACAATGAAGAAATACAACAATTCACAAGTGGTATGGGGTTTGTCTATCATATATTATGATGACCATTCATTTCATCCAGTTAGGTTGAAAGTATGGAGCCGTGAGTTCTAAGATGGCTGATAAGGGCTATTTGGGCTCGAAACGTTCTTTGACAATGTGGACAAAGAATGCTTGACGTTCCGGGAGGGGGAGCTCCTGCAGTGGGTTTGTTTATGGTCCAGTTTTTTTTTTTTTTTTTACACAGCTCTTGTAGTCCTGTTTGCTTCACAAGTGACTACACACTTACGTAATGATGTACGCCACGAGTTTCGGTCTTAGATAGCAGTCTCCCATGTGTCGTGATGAATTTCAAAATCTTTAAGCGAAATATTAGATACAAGTGCCATACTAATGTACCAGGAGGTCAGCAAGGCCGAATGTATACGAGCGCTTATTCTTGAACATCGGGTGCGCTGATGCTGAAGTAGTTGGTTCATCCCCTAACTCTTCCTTTGGACTAATCTGTTGACTTCTAGTCCTTGTCTTGGAAACGTAAATTACAAGATGTATACATACATAGAAAAGCAAGCACCCACGCATACAAACATTATCTTCATCCAGAAGGTGTTGACATAAACAAATGAAAGTTATTTACCGCCACACGAGAACAGAACGAAACAACTTTATTTTCAAAAAGGTTAAGAATTGACCGCACAACATTCTGACATTCTGCCCTTATGGCGCGTTTGCATGAACGAACGAAAGAACGAACAAACTTTATTTTTAAACGGTCGCGCAGGCCCGTCTTACATTCGGCCCTTCCAATCACTCATCATTTATACATCAATTATCTATTGTGCATGTCACATTCACATAGGGGAGGGGGGAGTGAGGTATATTACCATGTTATGAGACAGACAGGAATCCAGACACGCAAACACACGCACACATGCATAAACATATGCACATGCATAAACATACATGCACACACACTTACCTAATTAACACAACTCTCACATTTATATACCCACTCAATATTACACAAGTGCACACCACCTCGCATACACATATACTTTCTCATAATCACAAACTTACTAACAAAAGTTTACTTATACATGCATCCATACGAGCTCTCTCTCTCTCTCTCTCTCTCTCTCTCTCTCTCTTTCTCTCTCTCTCTCCTCTCTTTCTTCCTCTCTCTCTCTCACTCCATTTCTCTCTCTCTCTCCCCTCTCTCTCTCTCTCTCTCTCTCTCTCTCTCTCTCATATCCCCATTCATACATACATACATTGGACAGTGGGGAGCATTTTGTGTGACATTCACTGGCACAGGAGCGGAGCATGATGGGGACGACCCGTTGTCGTGAAGTTAGAACCTCGACTAACTAACTAACATACAGCAAAGAAAACATACACTCCTTCCTACATACACATACTCGATACATACACACTTTCACAGACAGACAGACAGACAGACAGACAGACAGACAGACCAGACAGACAGACAGGCAGGCAGGCAGGCAGGCAGACACAAGGTGTGGACATAAACAAATAGAAGCTGTTTTACAGAACACGAAAACAGACAGTGAGTTTCCATAACATAAGGGGAAAGCATGGGACGTGATAAACAGAAGAGTAACTGAACTTGAAGGATTCTCTCACTAGCTCCTATGGGAACGATGCTGTTACTGGGTGGCAATTTCTAGGTGGTTTGAAAGACAACAAACGAAGCTTTCAGGATACTGCAGTTTGAGAGTACAAACTTAGCGTGCATTCTTTCTTGTACATGACTGTTGGGTATTCTGATGAATGCCTCCGGCTACACTACTCTCAAAATGTAATCACGACGATGATGATGATGATGATGATGATGATGATGATGATGATGATGATGATGATGATGATGATGATGATGATGATGATGATGATGAGCACATCTTCCACTGAGCACATCATTCACTGAGCACATCATAAACTGAGCACATCATCCACTGAGCACATCATCCACTGAACACATCATCCACTGAGCACATCATCCATTGAGCACATCATCCATTGAGCACATCTTCCATTCAACAAATCATCCACTGAGCACAACATCCACTGAGCACATCATCCACTGAGCACATCATCCACTGAGCACATCATCCACTGAGCACATCATCCACTGAGCACATCATCCACTGAGCACATCATCCACTGAGCACATCATCCACTGCGAACATCATCCACTGAGCACATCATCCACTGAGCACATCATCCACTGAGCACATCATCCACTGAGCACATCATCCACTGAGCACATCATCCACTGAGCACATCATCCACTGAGCACGGCTCGGACTATAAAAATGCCGGTCTAGCAACATATGATAAATAAATGCTCCTTCAGGCGTGTAAACGCGTCCTTCTTATTCCTACAATGTCTAGCAGTTGTTGAATATATGTTTGCATTTTCAGCTGTCGTTATTGCGTCATCTGCAGTGTTTATATTAGTCAGTCAGTCAGTCAGTCAGTTAATTAGTCAGTCAGTCAGTCAGTCAGTTAATTAGTCAGTCAGTCAGTCAGTTAATCAGTCAGTCAGTCAGTTAATTAGTCAGTCAGTCAGTCCGTCAGTTAATTAGTCAGTCAGTCAGTCAGTCAGTTAGTTAGTTAGTTAGTTAGTTAGTTAGTTAGTTAGTCATTCAGTCAGTTAGTTAGCTAGTTAGTTAGTTAGTTAGTTAGTTAATTAGATAGTTAGTTAGTTAGTTAGTTAGTTAGTTAGTTAGTTAGTCAGTTAGTTAGTTAGGTAGTTAGGTAGGTAGTTAGTTAATTAGGTGAGTTAGTTGTTTGGTAGTTAGTTTATTAGTTGTGTTAGTTAGTTATTTAGTTAATGAGTTAGCTAATTACTCAGTCAGTCAGTCAGTCAGTCAGTTAGTTAGTCAGTCAGTTAGTTAGTCAGTCAGTTAATTAGTCAGTTAGTTAGACAGTCAGTCAGTCAGTCAGTTAGTTAGTTAGTTAGTTAGTTAGTTAGTTAGTTAGTTAGTTAGTTAGTTACGTAGTTAGTTAATTAGATGAGTTAGTTGTTAAGTAGTTAGTTAATTAGATGTGTTAGTTAGTTATTTAGTTAATTAGTTAGCTAGTCAGTCAGTCAGTCAGTCATTCTGTCAGTTAGTTAGTTAGTTAGTTAGTTAGTTAATTAGTTAGTTAATTAGTTAGTTAGTTAGCTAGCCAGTCAGTCAGTCAGTCAGTCAGTTAGTTAGTTAGTTAGTTAGTTAGTTAGTTAGTTAGTTAGTCAGTTAGTTAGTTAGTTAGTTAGTTAGTTAGTTAGTTAGTTAGTTACTTAATTAGTTAGTTAGTTAGTTAGGTAGTTAGTTAATTAGTTGAGTTAGTTGTTAGGTAGTTAGTTAATTAGTTGTGTTAGTTAGTTATTTAGTTAATTAGTTAGCTAGTCAGTCAGTCAGTCAGTCAGTCAGTCATTCAGTCAGTCAGTCATTCAGTCAGTCAGTCATTCAGTCAGTCAGTCAGTTAGTCAGTCAGTTAGTTAGTTAGTTAGTTAGTTAGTTAGTTAGGTAATTAGTTATTTAGTTAATTAGTTATTTAGTTAATTAGTTAGCTAGTCAGTCAGTCAGTCAGTCAGTCAGTCAGTCAGTCAGTCAGTCATTCAGTCAGTCATTCAGTTAGTTAATTAGTTAGTCAGTTAGATAGTCAGTCAGTTAATTAGTCAGTTAGTTAGTCAGTCAGTCAGTTAGTTAGTTAGTTAGTTAGTTAGTTAGTTAGTTAGTTAGTTTGTTAGTTAATTAGTTGAGTTAGTTGTTAGGTAGTTAGTTAATTAGTTGTGTTAGTTAGTTATTATGTTAATTATTTAGCTAGTCAGTCAGTCAGTCAGTCAGTCAGTCAGTCAGTCAGTCATTCAGTCAGTTAGTTAGTTAGTTAGTTAGTTGGTTGGTTAGTTAGTTAGTTAGTTAGTTAGTTAGTTAGTTGGTTAGTTAGTTAGTTAGTTAGTTAGTTAGTTAGTTAGTTAGTTAGCTAGTCAGTCAGTCAGTCAGTCAGTCAGTTAGTTAGTTAGTTAGTTAGTTAGTTAGTTAGTTAGTTAGTTAGTTAGTTAGTTAGGTAGTTAGTTAATTAGTTAGTTAGGTAGTTAGTTAATTAGTTGAGTTAGTTGTTAGGTAGTTAGTTAATTAGTTGTGTTCGTTAGTTATTTAGTTAATTAGTTAGCTAGTCAGTCAGTCAGTCAGTCAGTCAGTCAGTCAGTCATTCGGTCAGTCAGTCATTCAGTCAGTCAGTCAGTTAGTCAGGTAGTTAGTTAGTTAGTTAGTTAGTTAGTTAGTTAGTTAGTTATTTAGTTCGTTAGTTAGTTAATTAGTTATTTAGTTAATTAGTTATTTAGTTAATTAGTTAGCTAGTCAGTCAGTCAGTCATTCAGTCAGTCAGTCAGTCAGTCAGTCTGTCAGTCAGTCAGTCAGTCAGTCAGTCATTCAGTCAGTCAGTCATTCAGTTAGTTAATTAATTAGTTAGTTAGTTAGTTAGTTAGTTAGTTAGTTAGTTAGTTAGTTAGTTAGTTAGTTAGTTAGTTAGTTAGTTAGTTAGTTAGTTAGTTAGTTAGTTAATCGACAGCTAAATCTTATTGCACATCAAACCATTCAGCTTATAAGTGCTAACGACACAAGTTCTATGTTGGTTTATTAATCCTGTTTAGCTTCCTGCATAGTGCTCTTGTTAAGCCACACCGTTTTTATCTAGCAGTTCTGGCAGTCTAACCATGGTTGTAGATTCACAGTCATCACTTGTTATTAGCATACGATTTACTTCTCATAGAGCATACAGAATACCAGCCTGGTCCATGGCTCGTCCACCCTCCACAGTAGCCTTACCTGCAAGCCTGTCGCGTATCCTGGCTCGAAAATGAAACTAGTCTTTGCCAGCCGTAACCGCTCCAGAGACAACAACTACTGTCTCCGGACCCACCCCCATCTCTATCTTCCTTAGCATACTCATTGAGTCACATGCCCTAGTGATGGTCTGTGTCTCGGGGCATTTTATTGCTTTAATTACTGCCATGACATCCACGGCCAGATTACTTGTGATTATGGCAAAAGCACCAGAATTTTCCTTCGCAACTCTAATTCCTTGTCTACCTTTGACCCCTCTCATTATTATTTAGCTATAGAGAAGGAGAAGAGACACGAACATACGCACATGCTTGCCTTCGTCTGTGTGTTATCTGTTCATATTTGTGCACTTTATTTCCCATTTTAATTGCCGCTACTTTTGCCAGTAAATATTTCTTTTTATTCTGACCTCTCTCCCATGAATTGTAATATCCTTCAAAACGTTGATAATTTTGTCTATTACTTTATCAAGTGATTTGATGCAATCTAGAAAGTACAAGTAGAGGTCTTTCTGTGTCTCAGTTGATCTCTCTATTGTGTTATGTTATGTCGAACGAAGTCACTGTACATTGGGTATTTCTATTCTACCTCAGTCCTCCAATGCAGCCACCATCCTTGGGTATTTCTTCACACTATTCCCATTGAGAAAGTGTTCCCTCTATCGGTGTTCACATTGTGTATATTATTTCCCTTTCCCTTCCATAAATCCACGCTGTTCTTCATAAGTTCCCTACTTTATTTACAATTATGAGTAGAAGTTTCGTGATAAGGTTTATTTTTTTCACTTTTTATTGTACAAAATTGTTCGCATTACCTGGCTCCTACCTTTTTCTGTGCGTAAATATGGGTTTCAGTGTTTTATTAAGTATTTAAGCACTGGTGTAAATAGCATTAAATAATTTGTTTTACAAGTATATTCCTAATATACTTCTAGTACCTCTAATTATTCTACCGTGATATCATTTGGTCGAGCCCCTTCAGATTTTTATGTCATCAGTGACTGCCTCATTTAGTTTAGGTAGGCCTTCTAAGCTACTGTCGTCTGATAATTATGCTATTTATTTGGTATCATAATACCTCTAATGTATAATTTCCATCTGTTTATGATAATACCAGATGCTATTAGCGCGTTTCCTGTCTTTGATTTAAGCAATTCTGTGTTTAATCTGATTTTTCTACGTGTTAAATCATAGGCTTGTCTGTACATATTTTTTTTTTGTATTTTAACATAATTTAATTCAACTTTTTGCTCTGCTCATTAAACCAATTTTCTTCTACTAGTATGCATTTATCTTTTATGTCCCAATTTATCATATTCTTCTTTGTAATTTTCACTTAGTTTTCTTTTTCCATCAATTTTAATCAATCATTAATATTTTCCCACACATCCTTTTGTTTTACTTCCGGTAACCTCTCCTTGTTTCTTTGTCGGGTGAAGCTTTCCTGCATTTTATATTTCACGGTGTATATGATAAAAATGTTTGCATGTCTGCATATTCGTTTAGAAAATATATTGGAAAGAAGCTACCATAAAACTTGAACGACCGAACAAAAGACCGATCTGTATTTTCTAAGACACATCATTCGGCCCTTCCAACCATTCATCTTGTGCACATCAGTTACACATTATGTATTATGCAAGTTGCATTCACGAAATAATAAAAGAAACATAGTGATATGAATAGTAATTATATAAAGAATGTCTTTATACATTACACATTAATTACATTATACATGCTTTTCATAATCACATTTTATGAGACATACATACGTGCGTATATAAGATAATAAAATAGGATAATACTAATCAATCAAGGTACGTGGCATTGATATGTAGTTTTTCCATACCGTGTTTCCCTATATAATAAAAATGAGACATTTACGAGCTGTGAGAGAAATCGTCATTGCGGAAGACCTAAATCCAATTATTTAAAATATGCAGTTGATCATTATTGATTGTGGACAATGACAACAGTGCAGTATTTGGTGGGTGCGGTTATTGTACACAGTGAGCAATTATGGTTATAATCAAGTTATAAGAAAACACAAATTATGATCGTCTTCAAGAAGAGAGAAATACCACAATCAAACATCCCAATAAATGGGAAAATTTTTGAAATTCTTGAACGGGTGGATCGGTTCATCTGTCTTGGAAAAGTCATGACATCTAACGGAAGATGTCTTTACGATATTATAAAAAGAATTGCCATGGCAAAAGTAGACTTTTGACAGATGTAAAACTGACTTACCAATAAAAGCTGTCAACTAACAACTCTATTTCATCATACACTTTTGTTTTATTTATTTCGTCTTTAATTGATTAAATGCCATTGGATGACAAATCGTCTTATTCGATATTACTGTAGCAGCTATAGGCTTATAAATAAAACTATAGTTAAAATCAATACTGTAGTTTTCCCTATTCAGCTCTCTTTAATTTGGTGTATAATACATGTCTGCTACCATATTTAAAAATTGTTAAGTCATAACTGTGACACACCACTACTTCCCATATATACCCCCATATTAACGACAATTCCTTTCAGATTAATATTCGAAATTTGGCTGATCCGGTCACAAGATTATTAATCTGAGGCTGGAATGGGTCCTAATCATAACTTATATTCTGAGGTTGAACGGGGCCGGGATAACAGAAAAACAAAATGTTGCATGTTCATTACTGCTTGTTAACGACGCAAATATGTGCATATTATTTATTGGGTTGCCTGTAATTGTAATAACAATAATAATAATCAGTCATGAAATACTGACTTAAACTCTGAACCATAGTGCAATATACAAGTAGATGTGTATAAATAATGTTCACATTCCATAGTTGTGGATTAAGTGGATGATAAATATCACTAACGATGATACACTTGTTAGGGTGTCTAACTGGTTGGTAGTGGGGGAACATTTGTTCTATCAGCGAGACGCTGTCATCACTTGTACCTTTGGCAGTAAATGATTTTCTCGAGAATGAAACTGGTGGAACTAAAGTGAGGCTATAAACATGCAGTCAGTAAATCAACGAGCGCGTGAAGTGGAAATGATCCGCTTTACAAATCAAAATCACTAGTGACAAAATCGACGTTGAGGCTAGAACTTCATCAGCACAAAAACAATAAATAGCCACTGCGTGTATGCTTATTGCTTATTGGCTGACGAAAGATCCAGCCGCAACCTCAACTTGTGTCACTTGTGTTTGTGTTATTATAAGACACTGACTCCCCTTTCCGTTTTCGTGTTATTTACTAAATTTTTTTTTGTGTGTGTGTCCTCTGATCATGTCTTCTCTTCTTTCCCCAGTATGAGTGCCGAGATGAATACCCGTAAATTATTTATCACGTAAGCAACTATAATACTACACCTGCATTCTGACGTCACACAAGACGCTGCTTTGCAGACAATAACACTGCAAATTAGAGTAGACGTGACCAAAATCTGGACGTTTCTTCTCGTGCCGGTGTTATTTGTGGTCTTGGTGTTACACGTCTTGTGAATGTGCATGTTGTTGATTGCGATGTAATTAACTACTATTGTTTCCATAGCTGGTGTGCATTTGTAACGTGATGCCAAACTCGTATGTTGTATAAATACATTAGCACATGTAGATGACGCCAGCACTGATGCAGAGAAACGCATACTCGCCTGTTTGTAATCATACATTTTCCAGCTATACATTTGGATTGCAATTGCTAACTAAAGCACAATGTAAATTAACCCTGTTACTTGTCAGTTTTACAGGTCGGAGATTTGGTTTTACGGAAGATTGCTGAAAATGTATTGGACAGCCAAAGTGAGTATTCGTAACATTCTGAAAGAGGCTAAAAAACAGAAAACTTATCACACAAATCAGAAAGAAGCAATCATCATTTTTGTCACATTATAGGAAGACACCCCCCCCCCCCCCCCAAAAAAAAATGTACTGGAAATATTTATGGAAAGGGAGACAAAGGAAGATAGTTGGAGGTGGGGGAAGCTATTCTTGGCAGTCTTGTGTTATGGCACAGAAGAGTGTTAGTCCACGCATTTATTCTTGCAGTTGGAGATCGCAAGGTATGGAGAAGCATGATCGCCCAAGCCAGTGGGCAAACACTTGATGATGATGTCTTTTGTTGATTTCTCAGCCGTGACTTCGGGGTGTAAATTACAAGTACTTAAGAAGTCGGATTCATTCATCATGTGTCATACCGATAAGCGTGGTAAGTCATGTTTCGCCATCTCACGCGATCACCAGAGTCCTGAAATAACTAAGTGTATTTGTCTTGACCATTCCATGTGGCCAAGCCATCTAGGTATTTACATCTCTGCTTTCCCCTTGTTCTCTTCCCCTCGATCTTGCCAGTTGTCACCAGGTTCTCCAATTTATTTCGGGGCCAAAAAATGTGACTGTGTACGTATAATTTCTCTAATCAGTTTAGTCGGATTAGGCTCGCCTATTGCACAGACACTGGGCATAGGGAAAGCTAACCCACACGCATAAAAGTGATCCCAGTGCACCCACTAATATTACAACATGTGAGGACTACAATCGAGTTCAAAGCGAGTAAATAAGAAAAGGAAACACGTAAATAATTTATATAAGAGTGTGAAGTGAAATATTCCAATTTCTCTCATAATATAAACGGCGTTCACTGGGTAAGGTTATAACAGTCTACCTTTAACATTTATAGAAACTCTACTCGATATTATGCTGCCCAATTAATATGCTACCCATTTCCAATGCTGCTATGTGGTCAAGAGGATACCCACGCAATAATAAATCCCGCATTTTGCGTTAGAAACACAACTGCGGGCGATTTGAAAACAAACCATCTTGCATTGGTTTTTATAAAATGAAATGAGAGCCGGTTTTTAAGAAGGCAAACTACTGGATGTAATCTTGCCTAGAAATCACAAACAGCCATAAATGCTGGGGTTGACTGTGACGTCATGCAAAGGATGTGCAATTAACTTAATCATTAGATCACCACTGCCCCTGAGGTGTGTGTGTGTGTGTGTGTGTGTGTGTGTGTGTGTGTGTGCGTGTGCTTGCGTGTTTCCTGTGTATTTATTTTATATTGTCATATATGTATATGTGTGTATTTAATTTACATATTGGTATATATGTACATGTGTGTTTTCATAAAATGGAATTCTAACGAATCTGCTTTGGCGTCCACCTCAGGCAAGCAACAAACGCACCTATCTGAGCAATTTGTATGTTATTAGATTTTGTTTAAGGACAGCGAACAGGTCATCCATTAAGTGACCCTCAATCGGTGCTAAGGAGACTGGTGCACTCAACTGTTGACACATTTTACTTTCTAACACGGTTAGCCGCAAGTAGGAACCAAGAGCCGTGTTTACGAGTCTCCCTCAAGTACATTAGCAGTCGGATTAGTCATGCACATTACTCGATGTCTATATGAGACATTTCTGGGCGTCTTCGTGGCCAAGTGGTTAGGCCGTCTGACCGGCGCCCCGAAGTTGTGGGTTCGATTCCGGCCTACGTCTTTCCTACACCGGTCAGCTAGACTAAAATGTTGACTTCTCGTCCTTGACTTGGGGACGCAAATTACAAGTACCTCAGAAGTCGGAGTTGATTCACCTGATAAGGAGGGACACTGGTAATAAGGAAAGCTAATTCACTCGTAGACATCTGTTGAGTGCACTAGAAATACAGGGTGTATTTTTAATGACTGTTTTGTTTTTGAAAATATTGCCGTTTCGAGTTTTGTATTTACCTTTTATGTTGCATGAACTCTACAGAGGGTGAATACAAAACTTGGAACGGCAATATTTTCAAACACCCAACAGTCAATAAAAATGTACCCTATAGTAACAATTGTGTGGATTAACCCTGAGCTCAAAGCGAGCGAAAGCAAAAATAAACGAACAAAAAAAAAAAAACTCACTCTGTCATTTTTTAATCCCGGTGCATAATTGTCTATACATCACAAATCCTCTTTTCTCAAGTATAACTTGCCTAACAACTATCTACTGTATATACCCTTACTACAAAAGCATGCAACAATAGCTCCCTTGTACAATTCCTTCTTTCATTCCATGTCGCTCCGAATCGATTAAGACGTCAAGCTTGGAAAGCATGATCAGTCAAACTTATAGAGGCTTCGAGAACAATCTACATGTAAATTCCATAAGCCTCAATGAATCAATCACCCGGCAAGGTACCTTGTACGAGTGAGGAATGGAAAGAAGGATCAGAGAAAAGCAGAAAGCTATATATATATGTGTATATTTGAAAGCACAAATAACATGTAATTATGTTAATATTGCAGGATTATTTTTCTCTCTCGGAAGCATTTTAAAAAATTGTTTATGACGAGAAGGGATCGACAGCTATGAAATGAAGCGCATTAAGACATGTATTTTCAGAATAATACGTATGCATTTTCAGTGCGGGAAATGGTCATTACCGGAAATGGTTTCTGTTGTACTTGCTCGCTATCGATCACTTTGTTCTGATGATGCTTCCCAGCCCGAACATTGAGGAAATGGCTTTGGAATTCGGGAGGACCCGGGAAAAGCTTTTTGCCTGGAACTTGACATGAAACGCTTGTGATAATCTGGTTTCTGGACGTGACCAGTAAAGAAATGAAAGGGGAAATGAAGGAGGGAAATAATAGGTAAACATGGTGGCAGGGTGCAATTTGTTTACATGATCATGTTGGTAACCTTAACTTGGGTGAGCTGCTGAAGATCTGTGGCCAGATTTCGTGGCACAAAAATCAAAAACACAAAAGGCAAAGCAAAACACACACACACACACACACACACACACACCCCACACACACACACACCCCACACACACACACACACCCCACACACACACACACACCCCACACACACACACACACCCCACACACACACACACACACACACACCCCACACACACACACACCCCACACACACACACACACCCCACACACACACCCCACACACACACACACACCCCACACACACACACCCCACACACACACACACACCCCACACACACACACACCCCACACACACACACACACCCCACACACACACACCCCACACACACACACACACACACAGAACAAGTATAATGTTAGTTCCTTGTAACTAATGACAACTCAATGGAATGTTTATTAATATGTATATCGTAGTGTTAGTTCAATCTCACGAAGAAGTTTAAATAGAATGTTTACAAAATCTGTCTCTAGCAATGTTAGTTATAAATATCTAAATACATTTTCTTGAAATATTAATAATAGTCTTCTGTTTCTTAACAGTTCTCTCTCTCTCTCTTTCTCTCTCTCTCTCTCTCTCTCTCTCTATATATATATATATATATATATATATATATATATATATATATATATATATATATATATATATATATATATATATATATATATATATATATCTTTGTCTCTCTCTCTCTCCCACAAACACACACACGCACACAAACACACACAAACACTCTCTTTCTTTCCCTTTCCCACTCTTTCTCTCCATCAGACGATGTTAAACAACGCAGAAAACATCTTTATAAAACTTTTGTACATCACAACAAATTGACTCTTGCATGTTTTTGAATAACGAAGAACAAACCATAGTTTGCACGATTTATTGCCTGCCATATTTCGCTGCATCTCGTCCGGTTCATACTTTATAAATCACAGAACGTAAAGTAAAATAACTAGATAAATCCTTCAAGCTATAATGTACACATGTTCGCACAGTAATTTCATTTGTCTTTCACGTTTAATTTTAAACTGACAATCATGTCATTCTGTTTGCATAAAACTGGCCTATGTAAGATTAATCATGATGGCTTCTGAAAACTTTAACAAGCGACTATTTTGTGTATTAAACAACACTCGAAGCGCATTGTCTCTATTCAACCACATAACAGGTTTCCAGAACGTGTTGATACACAACACATGGAGTACTTTTATACTGTAATTATACAGTGAATGTGATGATAGACCTGGACTAGCAAAGAAAGAAAGCATGTAGAATTGTTCACCCTAATCAGTATGACAGTTATCATCATCACGTGCCTTGCCGTTGGCCTGGGCGATCACGCTCCTCACCAAGATTTTAACAACATTTCTAATAGGTACACAGCCTTAAATGCCTATGGGTTTCCCAGCATGGTAGACCCCGGCTCCATCGTCAGTTATGGTAGCATAAGATGGTTCTCCCGCCACTGAGGCTCTTGACTTGACCCAACCACGAAAGTGAAGCACTAGACATTTCTTTCAGTAAGGACACGTTGCTGAGAAGACACCTCATTACCGTAGTGTGTCATGAACGTGGTGTATGTTTCACAGTTGCAATAGCTATAATGACAAGCAATCTGACTGGAATAGATTTGCCATGAAAACAGACAAGTACAGTGAAAATATAAATACGACGTGAGAAAATGAAAACGCTGGTAGCAACACTGAATAAAGGAATACTGCAGCCAGCCACTGAATTCATTCCAAGAGGTACAAGGAAAATTCACAATCCATACTGTGATGAAGAACTAAACATTCTTGACGATGTAAAGAACACAGCAGAGAGGAGCACAAACAACTAAAGCAGACATCTCTCTCACAGCCATGTCAGTAAAAATACACAAGAACGTTAAAACAACCGATAAAAGACTGGTAGATGGAGGGAGGGGCATGAAACCTTAAACTTGACAGAGATATAAATAGACCATTGAAACTAGTAAAAGCCGTGAATAATTAAGGGTCCGGACAGAAACAAAAGTAAAAATTAAAACAAAAAAGCACTAACATCATGCATACATAGAGAAACGCAGAACATGGACTCATAGGATAATATGTTGGTGCAAACGGCACTGATTTATTCACCTGGCTTTTTCGAGGAGAATATGTAACAGAACGTATACGCGATCGACTCACCACAGCCTCAAAATACGCTATTAGTTTTTACTGCTGTGCCAATTATCAGATATAAAATCATCTCAAGGGGCTGCGTGGTCTCGAGGTATGGTGTCCGCCTCGAGTGCTGGAGGTCCCGGTTCAAGCCCTGGTGAGGACCGGGATTTTTTCACGTGGACTTCTAGTAAAAATTTCCCCTGGTCTCTGGGTAGTGAGCTCGGACGCCCGTGTGTATTGTTGCGCGCGTAAAAACATCCCTTGGCAGTTGGAAATCGAAAAAGAGTAGCCTAATGGCGCTGCCCGGGCAAAATTTCAAGTTAAAAATCTACCCAAAGTATTTCAGGAACCTCGCCGGTGCTACGCAGTTCGTGCACTGAGCTGAGTTTCTCCAGACTCAGGTTTGAGTTAGGAGGGGAACGGAGCACTTATGGGTTATACCCGTGTGCCGTGATGTTGATCCATCGACTGACTGACTGACTGACAATATAAAATCATCTCAGTGTTTAATCATCTATAAAATAATCATTGTCATTGTAGGCCAAATCAAGCTGTGTCTGAAAGTTTCACTGCTGTTGCCAAACTACTTACATAGTCAGAACGGAAAGGAAACTAGCTAAACGGGTGGAAGAAATAATATTGATATGTGTGGAAAAGAAAGTGAAAGAATATTCTGGAAATTCTACGCAGTCGATGAGCCATAAAAACCTCGCTTCGTTCATGTCACAACTTCTGTTAGACTTTTGCCAGGTGGTCAACAAAGCAGTGGCGTTCCGCATGCTGTGTTCCATTAACATATTTGTGGAAGCTTCGGTCCTTAGATATATTTGAAACCGACTATTGTGTAAACAGAAAAGCCTTGTACTGAAGCTGCAATTACGGTGGTAACACATGCGTTACACTCGAATAGTGCACTGGACTCATTGTTGGGTGTGGATTAGCTTTCACTATTACCAATGTCCCTCGCCATCAGCCGAACCCACTCCGACTTCTGAGGTATTTGTAATTTACCTCCTCAAGTCAAGGACGAGGAATCAATATTTTAGTAAAGCTGACTAGTGTAGGGGTTGAACTCGCTACCTCGGCATCTGCACACGGTACGTTTATGAATCTTATCCATTCGGCCGTGACGACCCTCGTGTCGTCGTGAGATCAGTAAATAATGAGTTAGTTCCTCCTGTAGACAGACGGAAATTGCTCCATCTAAGCCCAAGAGTACTACAAACATCGGTCGATTTATAATTCGATGTACTCTAAATAAATGCTTGTTATTATTATTATTATTGCTGATGCTGTTGTTTGTTTTGCTGCATCTATTTTTCAGACTATTGAAAGGAAATACTGATAAACATTTCTATTATGCCCATTATTAGCTGGTGGATTGGAATTTCCAAAACTGACTTGCTCTCCCGGGTCCATTCGATTTAACATAGGGACCACGAAATGACTTGGGAAGCAGGGGAGACCCACGTGAAACCGAACACATCAATCACCTAGGAGGTCTGATTCTTCTTCTTCTTCTTCTTCTTCAGCATTCCGAGCCATTGAGGTTCTTTGCTGCAAATACAATCTGTCTCCATTCGTCTCTCTGGTGGACCTTCTCTTGCCAGTCGTTGATTCCAAGTGCTTGTAGGTCTGTATGTATATTATCTCTCCACCGCCTTCTTGGTCTACCTCGGGGTCTACGGTCATTTATTTCCTGAGTGTAAGCGAGTTTTGTTTCCCTATTATCTTCCATTCTTTCTATATGCCCCAGCCATTGTAGTCTATTAGCCTTCATGATACCAGTGATTAGCGGGGACTTAAACAAATCATAAATGTCTTTGTTACTTCTTCTTTTCCACTCTCCACTTTGTGTATCCCTAATGGGTCCAAAGATGCGTCTTAAAATTTTGTTCTCAAAGGTTTGTAACAAGGAGGTCTGATTGGTTTATAAAATTATCAGTTCAGCACCATATACACACTGAGACTTAAAGCGTGAACATGATCCTTTTGTTCACGTATCTGTGCCCACTATGAACAGCATCATGCACCTTGTATTGTTCTTATGTTTGCTTATTTCAGCCCTGACATTGCCTCTGTTGGACCTCCGGGAGAACACACGCATGCATTATGTGATAACCAACGCGAAAATTACCCAGATGCTGAAGACAATTGTCGCGGCCATATTATCTTGGCCTTATAGTGTTCTGCATGTACAGACCAGAAAAGGTGCATTGTTGTGCAGTCTGTTTATGTGGCGAATTTGTCAGTTGCCTGCTATGGGTCTCTGATTTGTTGTGGCCATCACATTGTCTAGGTCTGAATACAATGAGGAATAGGTGACGGTCTTTCCCTCACTTGGTGAGACGAAGAACGTAGGCGTCTAATCCACGTCAGACCGCGCTGACATTAACATTGCAGCCCCCTACCAACTTAGCTAACGCGTCTGAATTTATAGAAAAGCTGCGATGTTTTGGTCGCGTGATTGACACCAGACTTCAGCATTATCACAAACTAGGTTTTTTCCTATCTATGTTGTCCAGGCAGTGGTCTATAAGGCCTGCTGTCATGGACATAAATGGGTTCTTGCAGACTTAGTAAGAACAGTAGTCATACACGACAACCCACGAGGCAGGAACAGCAAGGGTTAACGCTGGGAAAACACTAGGACAAACACTGGGTTAGTACTCTTCGAGGAAATCAACTGGTCACGGGAACCGTTGGTCACAGGTTGGCTAGACGCGGCATTCGGGGCGCGGACTGCTTACAGAACGTCGAAAATTCTATACAAGCCATCTACACAACTGATGAAGAGTTTACAACATTGGGACTGAAGCAGAGTTCAGACAACGATTACTTCAACCCAGCAGTTAGCGTAGAACCGACTGTTCCTTCGACAGTTTAAGGACGATTCTATTCCACCTATGACAACCCACGTGTTTGCAACAAGTGGTTGACGATAGCACCAGCGAAAGCACCAGTACAGGGGACAGATAGCCACTAAACGGACGGTCAATAGTGGACATGGGTCAGTACAGAGATTGTATGAACCGTTTTGTTGGCTGTTGACGGGCGGTAAGGTGTACATCATGGAATAAATCTGTATGTTGAGCTGCCGCGTTAAGCTGCGTTCTGTTAACTTTGTTGAGAGCATCGGTGAGCCAGGGCATGTGCACGAACCTGGTGACAAGTATCGTCACAGTGTAAGTATCTGCCATAATATACAACCTAGGCAACAGCGTTTATTAGCTACAAGCCCAGAATCACCCAAAGCAACACCATGGCACATGTTCTTTTGTTGTTGTTGTTTTTTTTTTTTACAATTTTCATATTTAATTTGTCGGCCTGACCTGAGAAGGCTAGTCATTCGATCTACTACCCAGACACCTATGGGTCTATGAAGTGTAATAATATCGCCAGACTCTTCGTGGAAACTATTGCGCACTCCTAAATACTTACCCGTCACTTTATTAGGCGAACCCCATTCCTCCCAGCTATTAAACCATCTGTCATCATAAAAAGGCTGTTAATGACATGTTTCTGAGCCCAAGATCACAGTAAGCACTGGCAAGATACTGAGCGTAAACTTGCCCAGTAATCATAAACAGCCTTTTATACGTCCTTCTAAACGATATGCAACCAACTGATAGGTAGCTGTAACATTTCCTATAATGTTTATTTAGATGCAAAACAGAAAAGGGAGGATGTGCCGAAACCATCGATTTAACTTGAAGACGGGAGATGATCGAGGAGGTTCCTGATCGATGTGGACCGTTTAGGTTGTTGAGCAACTTCCGCTTGATTTTATATTTACAGGGACGATGAACCTAGGTTCCTAATTCTTAGTTTGTTTGAAATTCCTAGAAAGAAAATGGTTTTGTCGATTTTGCAGGCGACTATATAATTGACAACAAATTGTCATTGAGATATTATTGAAGGGACAAAGAAGTAATCTATTTCTATCGATGTGAAGAGGAGAAAGAGGTGCTGATAGCAGAATTGCTGTAGTAAACAAGATGAGGTTACGCCACACGAAGTCTTCTTTCTTTCTTTTCTTCTTCTTCTTCTTCTTCTTCTTCTTCTTCTTCTTCTTCTTCTTCTCTTCTTCATCATCATCATCATCATCTTCTTCTTCGTCTTCTTCTTTTTCTTCTTCTTCTTCTTCTTCTTCCTACATCAAAGCATAATCTTGACAAAACATATAGACGAATAAAAACTAGTAATCGTGTGACGTGGTGAACCATGACCCCCAAAGATTATCAACATTTCACGTGATGGTGATGACGAGTATGCATTGATGTATAAAAAGAAATTTTAATTATGAGATCAATCAAGAACGTAACATAAGGAATGGCAAGATAATAGTTGGCAATAATACCATATACAGAAACATTTCAGAGACAGTAATCTTGGAATGCCACGTTCACATCTTACATCATGTAGAGTTGACAACTGATTGCAGGCAGAATTGTAGGAAGTCGCCTAAAGGTGTCGAAGTCGTTTGAAGTTCATGTCACATAATGTTAGGTTATTCATGTATGCCAGATGATTTATCCTAGAAATAGTTCTGGCGTTTCTGATGATTTCTTTCACAGTCATTTCTGACTGTCAGAGCATAAGACTTGCACAGCGCTGTCCGATTTCTGGCTGTCAGAAAATAATCCCTGTCCAGAGCTGACCATTTCTAGCTGTCAGAAAATAATCCCTGTCCAGGGTTGTCCATTTCTGGCTGTCAGAACATAATCCCTGCCCACAGTTGTCCATTTCTGGCTGTCAGAACATAATCCCTGCCCAGAGCTGACCATTCCTGGCTGTCAGAACATAATCCCTGTCCAGGGTTGTCCATTTCTGGCTGTCAGAACATAATCCCTGCCCACAGTTGTCCATTTCTGGCTGTCAGAACATAATCCCTGCCCAGAGTTGTCCATTTCTGGCTGTCAGAACATAATCCCTGCCCACAGTTGTCCATTTCTGGCTGTCAGAACATAATCCCTGCCCAGAGTTGTCCATTTCTGGCTGTCAGAACATAATCCCTGCCCACAGTTGTCCATTTCTGGCTGTCAGAACGTGGGTCCTGCACATATATGTCCACTTATTCAGATTTTCAAGCTATAATTTGATTAGCACCCCAGTCCTGTTAGCATTTCATTTGTAATTACATAATTTCTTATGATTTTATCTTTCTTAACGCTATCATTGCCTCTTAGATGTCTTCTATTTTTAAATTTGCCATCATATATATTGTTGCTGGATCTGTCATTACCATATGTCTGTTTGTCTTTGAGTGCATTTCTCTGTTCTGTTGTGACATCACTGTAGTTTGCAGTAGCATCATATTTCATGAATGCAATAGCTGCTTTTTCCGTTGTAATCATGATACTTATTATTCTACTTATCACTTGTTTCTTACCAGCTCTTTCATTAATCGTGACTTTTACGTTTCCAGGTTGTATTTTCAATTCTCTCTAAGAAAAGTGTGAATATTTCCTCTCCAATATTCTATTGTTGTTTGATTAAATGGTCTCGTTTATCTTGCTGTGATAGCTTTCATAGATATGTTTGCTTCAGTTATTTGCTCTCTCTCTCTTTCTCTCTCTCTCTCTGTGTGTGTGTGCGCGCGCGCGCGTGTGTGTGTTTGTGTCCTATCTGCTGTCTCCCTGGCCTATTCGACGTTGTTCTCCAGAATTTGCAGTTCTTCAATTCAAAATTGTAATTTGTTCTTGCCCCTCTTGGAATGGATTCAGAAGCTGCATGCATTATTACTTTATTCAGACTTTTTTCACCATCATTTTTATTTAGCTGTGTGGAGCTGTTACATTTTCACAGTACTTGTCGGTTAGCATAGTGTGTATCAGTTCGTTTGTACATCCAGCGAGATAATGCTTTTTGTTCCCGTGGAACATAAACCATAAACCATATTCATGACACGTTTGATTGGTCTATGGTCATTATATGCTAAGTGCTCTAGCTCATGGCGATCAATTATGTGGAAGTATCCTGTGCAGAAAGGCAAATATGGATTGGTTTTAGCGCATCATCTTCTGGGCAATAAGCTGGGTTTCTACCAAGCTTGTTTACTAGGAGTAGATTAGAATTTATTTTCCCAGACTTCCACGACATCGCATCTGTTACCAGTATCTGGCTATATCCCACCTTTCTTAAGATAAATTAAGCTTAACGGTAAAAGGAACAACTTAGTGAGAGGTTTTATCCCTATAAAGCGGACGCATTACTGAAAGCCTCGCACAGAGCACGAACTCCATAGCTCCAGTGACGAATACCGGGTGTCTGTGAAAACAATGCACTCCTGAACAGAATGACCAAGTCCGAAAACGAACCCATTTGGACCACTTCGGCTTGGCCACTTTGCCACGGAGGCCCCCTTTTCCGAACATCTATTAACGTCTCCGAGTATTCTGTAATTATACTCCTCATTCGAACAATATCAGTAACTGTGTATTTAGTATTTCAGCTAAAGTATCATTAGTTTATTCGCTTTATACGATATATAACTCTGCAGTATGCACCAGACGAGAAGCAGCGACGCAACAAATTGTGCAGTATATTGTTTGTGGCTTATGCGTTTAAATATTACGTTTTTGATGTCATTTATTTACAAGCCGTCTCCGTGGCTAAAGGCGTGCGAACGCGGTTCGTGAGCCGGGTACCAGGCGTTCGAAGCTCAGCTGCGACCGATTTGTGCAGCAGACCTTGTAGCGTTGTGTTATAACGTGCTGGTATGGGAGCCAGTCGTAAAGAAAGCAATGGCAAACTACTGAACTTAAGACGTGCCTAGTACATCAACAGCAGCTTTAAAATGCTGTTGTTGACTGCAACGTCCCGTAAGGGATACGCAACAAATTTTTAAATTATTATTTACATGCTTGAAAGTGTTACTTTAGTTGATGTATCAAATGGAATGGTATGAAAGTTCACAAACTTGGCGAAGATGAAATGCTTAGTGATGGTGATAGTGATATGTGTTACTGTTGTTTTATTCTCGTTATGTTTATTTATGTTATTCATTATTTGAACAAGAGCATAAACAGATATAAAATGTATTACACAAACTCAGATCCCATATCAGAAGCCAGCTGTAGATACGTGAAGTGTTAGAACCATCACATGTTTAGGCTGAGTGCACGGAGACATAGATGCTAGTCTTTTCCTCCCGTAGTCAACGACATGTGCAGGCATCGAACCCTGGCCCTACCGTGATCATGTCATTGTCAGCGTAACCTCCATACGATTACACCAACGCGCCAGCAACAAACAGGCAAATCCAATATAAATATTGAGCACAACCCACTACTGGCAACGCTGATCGTATTCTGGTATGAACCTTAGGCCTATCCACGTCAATATGGAAGCACTATACTCGAGTTTCGCTCTCGTTTGAGCTCGTCAGTAGTGCATATCCCTGACCGGATCCAGAAACAAGCCCCGGATCACTGGCGTGTGAAGCGGGTGTGTAACCACGCGGCACACGCTGGACACAGCTAACTTATCATAACAGAATATTACAACGTCACCCATCGTAGGCTATGCTCAAGATTGCCCAATAGCCGCGATTGACGTACGTCAATCGATGTGGGCCCGAACGATCAGGACTTCTCACTGGCAAGGAACACCAGGCCTCCTAAAATCCAGTGAGAAATAATCAATTGATTATTTGATATCCAATATGAATTGAGTATTGAAGAATTACAACATTGCGGGAAATTGTGTATTTTAGGCAAATAAAAAGACATGGATGTATGACAAATATAACTATTAAGGAAGGCGTACAAGAAAAGCTGAGACAAGGACGATCACAATGTAACTGAATTTAAATACTTCAGCAACATAGGTAGACATCAGTCTTAGGATATCGAGAAATTTAGGCAGCCTCATGTGAGCAAAGTTGTGCAAGAGAGAGACCACCGGATGATGATGATAACTTCAGTATGAATTAATTCAAAGAATGTAGCGATCAACTTAAGTTTGTTGACATCTCCATCAAGTTTGACCTCAAGTGGAGCGTGTATAGGCCAATATACTTTTCTCTCTTCTGCATATACTGGACACGCCTGTCAGAAATGTTTAGCTGGCATTTGTTTTATATAGTGAAGATGTGAAAGGTAAAGTTGTATGTTTACCTTACACATTATTATCTCAGCAATATTTCTCGTCTACTGTTTATTTGTTCATCACATTTTCTATTTTCAAAACTGTGTAATTCTCGGTGAGGCTTGTCCTATTGTCGTGTTTACCTGACCTCGTTTTATGTTGAGCTATTTTTATTTTGTTGAAAACTTGAAGTAAGCACACATCCGTTGCC
>JACEFZ010001370.1:40000-51372 GCA_014155875.1 Cepaea nemoralis
ATACTACATACCCCACTAAAAATTATCACAGACGACAACTACAATAATGTCTGACTGACTGGCACCTTGCCGTCTTGACAGACGATAGTTTGTAACATGAAGTTATACCTCTCTATAACACAAAGCCTGGGCTGAATTTAGAGACCATGTGTTGCCCATGCATCATGATCCCTCTCTCGGCCTGCCTAATTTACTCCAGCGGACAGGTAACACCAATACGCCTGGAACAAGTCAAGCTGCAGAAGCTGCAGGTTCGGCAAAGCATTGCTCTAACTCAATGGTTCTCAACCGGTGGGCAATTCCCTACGGGGGGGGGGGGGGGGGATTTTAGGGTTTCCAGGGGGGAATTAGGATTATTTCAAGATAGCATTAATACAAGAACCAGTTACTTGATATTGTTTTTCCCTCTAAATGTTACGGTTCTGTACTTCTCGCCCTAATGAAATTCGTTTTATAACGTAAGTACACCCGCAAATCACGTTTTATGTAGATGTCTAGACTCGTTCTAGTATGTGATATTAAATTTAGCTTCCATTTGTATGTATACTGTGTATGGGTGGGGGATTTATAGGGAGGAAATTCGAAAGGGGGAATGACGTTCTGAACATATGGTAAAGGGGGGCGTGGGCCAAAAAAGGTTGAGAACCACTGCTCTAACTGACCGCCTATTGTAGGTTGCATCCTAGATCAGTTGCCAACCAAGGCTTAGGGCCTGGTCTGCCCTGCCATGACATTTAGTCTTTAGGTTGCATTTCCTAGCACTAGGGTAAGTCATATATCCTCCCAATTGCACTCCTCCGCCCGAAGCCTTTGGCAAAATGTGGGGTATCGGGTTTGGTAAGCGCCGGCCAACATTTGGCGCTAACAGAAAGCAGATAGGACCGTCTACCGTCATACGATAGCTCAGTCCTCTCTGACTAAGACTAGAATAATAGGGTGAGTCAATAAGTAAGTCACACTGTTATGTTGGATGACAGGTAAATGTAGTTGGTGTTTTTTACAGGTGTCATTAGGTTACAGCAACATCGAACTTTATATTCCTGTTCGTCAGATGGCGCTAGGTGTCTCATGCGCGACTGTACTTACGGAGTGTACAACTACAGAACAACGTGCTGTTGTGCGTTTTTTTTTTTTTTTGGGGGGGGGGGGGGGGGGACTGCCTGCAAAGAACATTCATAAGGAAATGCTTCATGTTTATGCTGACAAATGTTTGTCCCGTAAAGCGGTGCATAGCTGGGTAGAAATATTTTCTCAAGGACGCTTTAAAATTGTTGATGAAATCCAATCTGGTCGTCCTGTTGAGATTGCAACATAAGCATCAGTGCAGCGGATGGAGGAGATGATTAGAGGTGACAGGTGAGTAACAATAGACTCCGTAGCATCTGCAATGGGGTGCTCACGCGGTTCAGCATACAGCATAATGCATGATCGATTGACATTTCCATGATTGCTGACTAGAGGAGTGTTGCTTCTTCATGTCAATGCCAGACCACATACGGCTCGACTACCTTAGGAGAAAATTAACCAACTACGGTGAGAAGTCTGGAACATCCACCTTACAGCCCCGACTTAGCCCCTAGCGATTTCCACCTTTTTAGTCCACTGAAAACCCACCTTGGCGGGAGACATTTCGCGAATGACGTCGAAGTTGAATGTGAAGTAAAAACGTGGTTTAGAAAACAGAGCACGCTGTTCTGTGCAGCCGGTTTGGGAGGACTGATAAAACGATGGGATAAGCGCATCAATTTTGGTGGAAATTATGTTGAGAAATAGAGGAACAATGTATGTATAAAAAATAAACTGGTTTCAAGTTGTTATCATATTTAGTTATTTTTCTACATCCATTTGTGACTTACTTATTGACTTCCCTCGTAAATATTCCCATGTGTATGGTACGTTACACCTACCTTAGGTATTTATATAGGCCATGTTAAAAATTGCTTTAGTGAGTCATACATTAATGGATATTTTTTGGTGCGTTTTAGTTTATATTGTTCTGTTGTCGTCTAAGATTAGCATCATAAGTGATGCATGAATGAAAGAACGTATTAGAGGAAAGATATTAGAACGAAAGAATGTCATACGGGCCTGCGTGCCCAATTCTTAATAAAGTTTGTTCGTTCTCTCTTTCTTTCTCTCCCTTCAACTGTCTATCTATCTATCTCTCCTTTATCTCCTCCCACTCTCTCCCACTCTCTCCCACTCTCTCTCTCGCTCTCTCTCTCTTGCTATCTCTCTCCCTCTCACTGTCTCTCTCTTATTTTCTCTCTCTCCCTCTGTCTCTTTCTGTCTCTCTCTCTGCCTCTCTGTCTCTCTCTCTCTCTGATCTGTCTCTCTGACTCTGTCTCTCTATCTGTCTCTATCTCTCTTTCTGTCTCTCCCCCTCTCACAGTCTCTCTGTCTCTTTCTCTCTGTCTGTCTCTTTCTGTCTCTGTCAATCTTTCCCTCTCTTATAATGTTTACACATTGCAAGGCATGACTCTTATAACAACTAACATCATCATCATGTGCTCTGCCAACTGGCAAAAACTGTCATGCATGTTTTTGGTCACGTTATGCGAAAAAATACACTGGAAAACTTGGTGACAACTGGCAAGATCGAGGGGAAGAGAACAAGGGGAAGGCAGTGAAGTAAATACCTGGTTGGCTTGGCCACGTGGTATGGTCGAGACAAGAACACTGTGGTAATCGTGTGAGATGGCGAAACATGACCGCCCATGCTTATAGGTATGGCACATGATGAATAGAAAAGAGAAAAAAAGTCTTAAAAATAAAAGTCTACAGAATCGACTTCATTGCACCGGGTTTTATCCCAAATGGCTCTGTCTCTTTCCGCAGGGCGAACTGCCGAAAGCGTTGCACAAAGCACGAACTCCTTAGCACCAGCGACGATCCCCAGGAGTTTCCGAGAAACATGCGTGATTCGAAAGAAGTAGCCAGGAATCGAACCCACAACCTTCTGGGTGCGAGGCAAACAGTTTGACCATTTCGCCCCGAATACTCTCATGCTGAATGAATTAATCTCCACAGACCTCAGTCCCTTGTGTTCTGGAACAAGGCTATTAATGGTACCTCCTGATTCCACTATACCAGCACAACCAGCACCATTTCTCTCGCCCTACCTCAGCTTCTTCTAGCCTTGATCTTCCCAGATGCCACGATGTTTTCCAGTGCCTCTCTTCTCCGTCAACCGGCTCTGTGGCGAGGGTTTTCCGAATGCAATTTGTAATCCCGCATACCGCTTTCAAAACACAGCTGCGGACAATTTGGAAGCAGACTGCCTTGCGTTGGTTTCTCATACAAATGTATGAGTGCCGGTCGTTCACAAAGCAATGACAACTGAACATAACCTTGCCAAGAAATCACAAACAGCCACAATACGCGGGGGTTGATTGCCACGTCCTGTGAAGGATATGCAACTCTCTAACTCTTCTCATTACAAGACCAGACAACACTGATCGTCTCCTTCTTATATATGTAAAAGCAACTTTTTATGATGGGTGAATGATATAATGTATGAAAGAGAGTGATAGAAGGGCAGAATGTAAGACGGGCCTGCGTGCCCAATTCTTAACCCTTAGAAAATAAAGTTTTGTTGTTGTTGTTGTTGTATATTTTGTTCTACTTTGAAAATCTCTCTCTGGGCACATGTTGTTTGTTACTCTGGGAGTCTAAAGTTCGTCTCAGAAGCTACATCTCCGATGCCACCAATCTCTATTTATACATCCAGCCATGATGACATTGTGGGTTGTGTTATGGTTTTTAAAGACAGGAGTACGGAAACATCACACAGTTATGGGTGATTTGTTTACCAAACAGCATAGTAACAAGGGTTAGTAAAGTTGAGCTTCAACCCCCTTTTAGAAAAATGAGTAAGTAAAGTTAGGATACAAACCCAGTGTAGTAAAATGCGTTACGTAAGTTAACTGATTCAGTGCCAGACAAACAGTAGATTTGTACCAGACATGGTTCTCAGTCAAATGAACAAGTATTATAATGTAAATTTCCTTTCACTGAGCATTGAAATTGCGGGAGATAATAAGAAACTAAACAAATTACACGATGATCCTAGTATGGCGATGTATCGTCCTTCTGTCTAAATGTGAGGTCGTATATGGCGATATATTATCCTATAGTACTGTATCAGTTAAAGACCCAGGTATCATGTCACGTGATATTATGAGGACATGGTGGTAGGCCAACTATTAGACGGCTTTATGCCTCAGTATGGGGTCGGACTCCTGTAGCTTTCTAGACAATTTTCTGATGCCCATTTTATCAAGCAGGGTCGACCCCGGAGATATGTTGTTTGTCAAAACACCTGCCAACGTCTAATTTCTTGAATCAATTTACGGTTTTTATTTGTTTCTTGTAGAACTTGATCAATGGTTTTGTTCTGTCCGTCCAATGTATTCTTTGCATTTTTGTCAGAAAGCACATTTCCATTACCATTAGGTGTTTCTCAGCTTGTTTGCTTTTTGTCCATGTTTAATACTCATTTAACAATATAGGTTCCTTATAGCACTTCAACGGTGTAATTTTCTGATTGGCAGCTTTCTATTAGACATTACGTTTTCTGTCCTGCAAAAGGCTACCTTTGTCATGAAGATTCTTCATAAAACAATATTTGCGTAATATCTTTTTTACTATCCAGATATGTAGCGCTGAGTCGTAAAAACAGGTTTTACTTGTCGGATGGATGCTGTTGGCGAAGCACCATAACGTTGTGTTGAAGCACATGGGTTGTTTGGTGTGTGGCTTGTGAAGCTGTAATAAACCAGAATGGATGTATACAGTAAGAGTTTATTGGCTCATAAGAACAGTTGGTAAAATGTGTCGGGTTATAAATTGGTGATTCGTTAACACATAAGAGGTTAGCAATGCTGCAAAAATGACGTTCTCCCGTCAATGTGCTTGAATATGTATCTGTAGTAGAACGTGCTGAAGAAAAGAGACATTACAGGAACTTTGCCAAGAAGAGCAGACAGACTGCTGCAAGCAATATATTTTTCAACATTCTTTAGGCCAGGTAAAATAGCTTTAGTTCTGTAGTCCTTGTATACGCTCCATTATAGGAGGATACTTGACGGTCTTGTGTCATGGCACTGAAGGGAGTCAACACATGGATATGACGTCGGAGATTGCAATTTGATTTGTGGAGAAGCATGATCTCCATCGCCAGCTGAGAACGCACGTGAGAATTATAAAAGAATACAGTTCTTTCCTGCAATATTTATTGCTAGCTGTGACCGTTCTTTTGTTTGTTCGTTGTTTCTTATGAAATTTGACTCTATGTATGTTATGATTCGGGGAGGCACAATAACCATCTTAGTGAATCTTCATCGAGACGGATACATTTAAATTGACTTGGGTTCCAAGGTCGACCTACCTAAAATGGGTGACAGGTCACTCCTGGGAGGTAAAGACGGAGGCGTGATATTGACTACAACACCCACCGAATGACAATAGGTCTACATAGATATTAACTACAAAACCCACCGAATGACAATAGGTCTATATAGATATTGACTACAAAACTCACCGAATGACAATAGGTCTATATAGATATTGACTACAACACCCACCGAATGACAATAGGTCTATATAGATATTAACTACAAAACTCACCGAATGACAATAGGTCTATATAGATATTGACTACAAAACCCACCGAATGACAATAGGTCTATATAGATATTGACTAAAAAAAACCACCGAATGTCAATAGGTCTACATAGATATTAACTACAAAACCCACCGAATGACAATAGGTCTATATAGATATTGACTACACAACCCACCGAATGACAATAGGTCTACACAGATATTGACTACAAAACCCACCGAATGACAATAGGTCTATATAGATATTGTCTACAACACCCACCGAATGATAATAGGTCTACACAGATATTGACTACAAAATCCACCGAATGACAATAGGTCTGTATAGATATTGACAACACAAACCACCGAATGTCAATAGGTCTATATAGATATTGACTACAAAACCCACCGAATGACAATAGGTCTATATAGATATTGTCTACAACACCCACCGAATGACAATAGGTCAATATAGATATTGACTACACAACCCTCCGAATGACAATAGGTCTATATACATATTGACTACAAAACTCTAAGAATGACAATAGGTCTATATAGATATTGACTACAAAACCCACCGAATGACAATAGGTCTATATAGATATTGACTACAAAACCCACCGAATGACAATAGGTCTATATAGATATTGACTACAAAACACATCGAATGGCAATAGGTCTATACAGATATTGACTTCAAAACCCCCCGAATGACTATAGGTCTATATAGATATTGACTACAACCCCCTAAGAATGGCAATAGGTCTATATAGATATTGACTACAAAAACCACCGAATGACAATAGGTCTATATAGGATATTGACTACAAAACGCATCGAATGGCAATAGGTCTATATAGATATTGACTTCAAAACCCTCCGAATGACAATAGGTCTATATAGATATTGACTACAAAACCCACCGAATGACAATAGGTCTATATAGATATTGACTACAAAACCCTATGAATGACAATAGGTCTATATAGATATTGACTACAAAACCCTATGAATGACAATAGGTCTATATAGATATTGACTACAAAACCCATGAATGACAATAGGTCTTAATAGATATTGACTACAAACCCCTGATAATGACAATAGGTCTATACAGATATTGACTACAAAACCCATGAATGACAATAGGTCTTAATAGATATTGACTACAAACCCCTGAGAATGACAATTGGTCTATATAGATATTGACTACAAAACCCATGAATGACAATTGGTCTATATAGATATTGGGCTAACACCATGTTCCAAAAAGGCCTCAAGGCGAATAAAGAAGTCCCTTACTGTTCCATCAGATCCAATTGCCTGGGAAGTATAATATCATCAAATGGCAAAAAGACGAGATCGAAAATAGATGCAATAAGGCAAACCAACTCATTGGACAAATGGCACCAATACTAAAGAACAAACATGTATCAATAACTACTAAGAAAGCACTTTACAACACAATCTTCCTACCAACACTATGTTACCAATGCCAAACCTGGACAATGACAGAAAAATAGAAAAGAAAAACCACAACAACAGAAATGAGATTTCTGAGAAGAATACGCAATGTATCAAGAAGAGATAAGATCAGAAATGAAGAAATCAGGGCTAAAGTGGGGGTTCTAGCTGCACTAGATTTTATTAGAAAGCAGCAAGTCAAAGGGTTTGGCTATGCAAGTAGGTTAACAACTAACAGTATACCACAACAAGCAATGTTGTACAGACCAGAGAGAAGCCGAGGAAGAGGCCGACCACGTAAACGATGGACGCAGGGAATAACAGAGTCCATGGGAATATCGATACAAGAAGCCCCTAAGCGGGCACTCTCTCGTTCTTTATACTTCATCTCGACACTGCAAGGTACAAGAGGAACATGATGAGATGAAATGAGGCTGTTCCATCATCATCAGCATGTGCCATGCCGATAAGCATGGACGGCCATGTTTCGCCATCTCACTCGATCACCAGAGTTGTGGATCAGCTCTGTGTTCTTGTCTCGACCATGCACAGGCTAAGCCATCCAGGTATTTACTTCTGTGTCTTCGCCTTTTTTCCCCCCGCAATTTTGCCATTTCTCACCAAGTTCTCCAATGTATGTCTTCTCATAACGTGACCAAAACATTGGGACTATCTACGTCATTTTCCTCAGAATCCACATTTTCACAGACCTCAGATGTTGCTCAGCTATACAATAACACAAGAACTATAAAGACTGTACTAGCACCAGATGTTGCTCAGCTATACAAGAACTATAAAATCAAATCAAATCAAATCAAATCAAATCAACTTTATTAGGGTCACAAATTGGGCGCGCAGGCCCGTCTTACATTCGGCCCTTCCAATCACTCGTCTTTCATTCATCAAGAGCATTATACATTTACATAGGAAGAAAACTAAACATTGTTGTAAACATAAACAAGGCAAATTACCATGTTATGAGGCCCATCTCCCACCTACTCATACATCACCCCACCCACACACACACCCCCACCTACCCACACACACGCACACCAAGGGACACATACATACCCCACCAACCGACCCATCCCCCTTCCGCACATCCCCCCACCCACGTCTCTCCCCTCACCTGTTCCCCCAACCAAAACACACTCGCCACCCACAAACATTCCCCCACCAACCCACACATCCCACGCCCACCCACATACACATCCTAACCCACACATCCTCTCCCCATCCACACCTCAAATCTCCCATCCCCCAGCCACATCTCCATTGACCACATATTCACCACCCACGCACACAATCCCCCACCAACCTACACATCGCACATCCACTCACACATCCCCAAACCATACACACACATCCCCACCAACTGACATCTCCCTACCCCCCACACACATCTCCCTAACCACCCATACATCCCCAATCCACTCACACACACACCCCACCACCCACACATACATCCTCCACCCACCCATACATGCCTTACCAAATCCCCCACTACACAATCCCCCACCCGCACATCACATACATCCCCTACCACGCAATATTCCCAACCCACGCACCGCACACACACATATCCCTCTCCAACACATCCCACACCCACATACCACCACACATCCCCACCTACACACCACACACATATCCCCCACCCACATACAGCACAATATTCCCACCCACACCCACACAGATACCTTTACCCATCCACCCCACATACCCCCACCCACACACCACAAAAATCCCCCATCCACACACACATACCTCACCCAACTATAAAGCCTGTACTAGCACCAGATGTTGCTCAGCTATACAAGAACACAAGAACTATAAAGACTGTACTAGCACCATATACTCAATACGCAACCAGTCGTATAAAAGTGCTCTTTGCTTTTTTTGGGTGAGGCGATGGGGGGGGGGGGGGGGGAGACGGGATGGGGGTGGGGGTCTTTTCATTCATTTCAGTGCACGCTAGCACGAACAGAAAGCTATAACGAACATGTTTCTAAAGTGAGATACTTATTTCATGGCATATGTGTGCTCGTGTGTATGTACATTTGTGTTTGTATATATTATCACAACACATCAACAACAACATATATTCATTCAGTCGTATAAAAAAAAAATATTTTCCATTTTATATATATTTTAATTATAATATATATATATATATATATATATATAATATATTTATATATATATATATAATATATAATAATATATATTTTAAGATTCATTCAGTCGTATACGGGTTACGCAAATAGGATGTTCTACAGTTTTGTAGATCATATACTGATATGCTACAGTTGTGTAGTCTCCGTTCAGCATTCAAATGCAGAGACCCCGTTCAGGTATTCACGCGCTGTCTGTTATATTCTACAAATAAACGCCATTTGTTTTCCCTTGCAACCATACTTGTTTTGAAAGATCTGAGAATGTGTGCATGCACGTCCTGAATACACATTGCCTCTCATGTGAGCGGGTGCTGATATAGCCATTGCACCAGTCCAAACACACATCCAGGTGATTCCGGGCTGTGTAGTTCTGGAAAAATAATCAGCACTATTGGAATAGATAGCAAATTAATACATCCATTATAGACTATAAATTAAGCTGGGAAAATCCTGCTTGAACAAGCAGATGTTGTGTTACATCTCTGGGTGTGCTTATAATCATGTAGGTGGTGGGCCTCAATTTAGTTATAGCGCAAGGAATAATATAGTAGGTATTGAACGGCATTCGAATAAGTATACAGAAAAATGTAGAATGTAGAGGACATATTATACCATCATCTGTTTCCGATTTGTAGAAAAAAAAATGAAGCTTTCCAACTCGTTCAACTAGCCTCAGTGGCGTTTATATAGTTGTTGTGGTGCATAGGTGCGGGATACGTTTGTCTCGTTTTCTGCGCTAGGTTAGCTGGCTTTTCGATCTTGACGTGTTTATGTCTGTGACGTCAGCAGGGGGATTGGCCGGCGGGTTTTCCTTTGTGTCTGTCTCCTTTGATGTTTCTTTTGTCAGTGTTGGCTCCTGGTCTTGCTTGACTGGGTGCAGTCTTTATAAGGACTCTTTATTTAATCTGTTTGTCTCATGGTTTGTGAATTGCCCGTAGAAGCTTTTCGATCGCTTGCTCTCCTCTTTTGTGGTCTCTTTCATTTTTTTTTTCTTCGAGTTTTATTTTTCCTTTGAAACTCTGTTTCCGGTTCGATGATTTCCTCCTCAGTCATTATGGGCGGGTCGGGATCTTCCTCTAGGCTTTCTTCAGAGGTCTGGGGGATACTGGTTTCCCTTGAGTGTCTTGGGCCTCGTGGTTGGACTGCTGGCTTTAGCTTGCTGTTTCTGTCGGATGTATAGTTGATGATGGCTCAACCCCATAGAGATAAAGGATACTACGTTCCTTTTTCAATGGGTCCTCCCCCTTATAACTGATTTAGCTGTTACTGGCCCATTGGCTTGATACCATAAATAGAGAGTCAGAGAACCAAGGAATACCTCCAGGAAAATAATGAAGGATTTACTGAGTTTCCAAACTATCCTAGGTAGTTCCTTGCCTCTACTCTCCCAACTAAATAAATTAAAATCTAGGGTTATTACGTACAACAATTTTACTACGACAAGAAATTCTCAAAAGAGAAAATGACCCTCTCATCTCTCATCTCATCATGTTCCTCTTGTACCTTGCGGTGTCGAGGTGAAGTATAAACTTCGTGAGAGTGCCCGGTTATGGGCTTCGTATATCGACATTCCCATGGATTCTGTTATTCCCTCGTCCATCGTTTACGTGGTCGGCCTCTTCCTCTGTTTCCATTTGGGCTGTACATCATTGCTTTATGGGATGCTGTTGTGGTAGCCACTTGCATGGCCAAACCATTTGACTTGCTGCTTTTAATAAAAACTAGGCAGCTTTAACTCCCACTTTACCTGATTTCTTCATTTCTGATCTTATCTTTTTGATACGTTGAGTATTCTTCTCAGGAACCTCCCTTTTTGTTGTGTATTTTCTTTTTATTTTTTTGTCATTGTCCCCGGGTTTTCTGGAAGCACAGAGTTGGTAGGAAGATTGTGTTGTAAAGTGCTTTCTTAGTAGTTATTGATACATGTTTGTTCTTTTGTATTGGTTGCCATTTGTCCAATGAGTTGATTTGCCTTATTGCACCTATTTTCGATCTCGTCTTCTGATCTGCCATTTGACGATATTATACTTTCCCAGGTACTTGAAGTTTTTCTTGTTTCAAGGGATGTTCTTCAGGTGAATTTTTGCGTTTGTTCGTCTTTAGTTATAGTCTTTCCTCTGTTTT
>JACEFZ010001371.1:0-97500 GCA_014155875.1 Cepaea nemoralis
TCTTTTCTAATAATGGCTCAAGTGTCAGTATATACAGAAGTGATGATAATGGACATCCTTGTTTTACAGATCTTGCCAGCCTATAGCTATCAGTCAGTGAATGGTTCACTAAGACTTTGCTTCCAGGGTTTTATACACAATCTGTATCCACTTTCTGTAGTACTGTCCTATATTGCAGTTTTCTAGGGTGTTGTGCAAATAGGAGTGTGCGATTCTGTTAAAGGTCTTCTCTTGATCCAAAGACAAGAGGGAGGATTGACAGTCTTTCTGGTGTGTGTATGTTATAATGTCTCTAATGAGGTGTGTGTGGTTTTGTATATTACTGTGCTGTACACTACTTTGCTGCTTTGAGTGTACCAGTGTTGGTAGAAATTGAGTGATTTTGTGTGTGAGTGATTTAGCCAGAATGTTGTAATCTGTGTTAAGAAATGAAATTGGTCTGTAATTTTTCAGTTATGTCTTGTCTGTCTTTGCATTGTGTATTAGTGTTATATAAGACATGTTGCAACTATCAGGGAGTTCTTGTTTTTCAAAGGCTTCTTGATAGACTTTTAGAAGAATATTACCTACGATAGGAAAGAATTGTTGACAGAATTCTACTGTTAGTCCGTCTGGTCCTGATGTCTTGTTTTTGTTCATTTTACTAAATGCATGTGTTATGTTTTCTAGTGTCAATTGTGTCTCCAATATAATGATCATAGATACTACACTTTGGTCTTATAGTAAGAACAACGGTAATGACTTTTTGACAAATGGATTTGACTTTCATACACAAAATGTGACCAACTCTTGAAAATGTAAATGTTATTACTTTTTATTGATCCAATTTCAACTTTATGTAATGGAATAACAAATGAGCTGATAATAACAAGCGAGAGTTAGTATTTAATGTAACAAATGAATGTATATAGGTACCATCAGAATCTAAATTATGTAACAGGGTTTGTATATAAGATGTTTGTGCAGTTGTTTCCCTCACTTGCTTGTTATTTGGAAGTTGTGTCACGCAGTCGCTTGTGTTATCTCAGTTGTGTCCCTCAGTCGCTAGTGTTATCTCAGTTGTGTCCCTCAGTCGCTAGTGTTATCTCAGTTGTGTCCCTCAGTCGCTAGTGTTATCTCAGTTGTGTCCCTCAGTCGCTTGTGTTATCTCAGTTGTGTCCCTCAGTCGCTAGTGTTATCTCAGTTGTGTCCCTCAGTCGCTTGTGTTATCTCAGTTGTGTCCCTCAGTCGCTTGTGTTATCTCAGTTGTGTCACTCAGTCGCTAGTGTTATCTCAGTTGTGTCCCTCAGTCGCTTAGTGTTATCTCAGTTGTGTCCCTCAGTCGCTTGTGTTATCTCAGTTGTGTCCCTCAGTCGCTTGTGTTATCTCAGTTGTGTCCCTCAGTCGCTTGTGTTATCTCAGTTGTGTCCCTCAGTCGCTTGTGTTATCTCAGTTGTGTCCCTCAGTCGCTTGTGTTATCTCAGTTGTGTCCCTCAGTCGCTTGTGTTATCTCAGTTGTGTCCCTCAGTCGCTAGTGTTATCTCAGTTGTGTCACTCAGTCGCTTGTGTTATCTCAGTTGTGTCCCTCAGTCGCTTGTGTTATCTCAGTTGTGTCACTCAGTCGCTTGTGTTATCTCAGTTGTGTCACTCAGTCGCTTGTGTTATCTCAGTTGTGTCCCTCAGTCGCTTGTGTTATCTCAGTTGTGTCACTCAGTCGCTTGTGTTATCTCAGTTGTGTCACTCAGTCGCTAGTGTTATCTCAGTTGTGTCCCTCAGTCGCTTGTGTTATCTCAGTTGTGTCACTCAGTCGCTAGTGTTATCTCAGTTGTGTCACTCAGTCGCTTGTGTTATCTCAGTTGTGTCCCTCAGTCGCTTGTGTTATCTCAGTTGTGTCCCTCAGTCGCTTAGTGTTATCTCAGTTGTGTCCCTCAGTCGCTTGTGTTATCTCAGTTGTGTCCCTCAGTCGCTTGTGTTATCTCAGTTGTGTCACTCAGTCGCTTGTGTTATCTCAGTTGTGTCCCTCAGTCGCTTGTGTTATCTCAGTTGTCTCCCTCGGTCATTTGTGTTATCGCAGTTTTCTCCCTTAGTCGCTTGTGTCATCTGAGTTGTTTCCCCCCGTCTCATGTGTTGTCTCTTTTGTTCTCTGTCAGTGGAAGATGTTATCACAATTGCTCTCAGTCAGTCGCTTGTGTTATCACAATTGTTCGCAGTCAGTCGAAGATGTTATCACAATTGTTCTCAGTCAGTCGCTTGTGTTATCACAATTGTTCTCTGTCAGTCGCTTGTGTTATCACAATTGTTCTCGGTCAGTCGCTTGTGTTATCACAATTGTTCTCAGTCAGTCGCTTGTGTTATCACAATTGTTCTCAGTCAGTCGCTTGTGTTATCTCAATTGTTCTCAGTCAGTCGCTTGTGTTATCACAATTGTTCTCAGTCAGTCGCTTGTGTTATCACAATTGTTCTCAGTCAGTCGCTTGTGTTATCTCAATTGTTCTCAGTCAGTCGCTTGTGTTATCACAATTGTTCTCGGTCAGTAGCTGCTGTTATCTCAGTTGTCTCCCTCAGCTGCCTGTAGTACTGCAGTTACAGACATAATTGCTAGGAGCATTCTCCAGCGGGTACCTGTAACACATATAGAACAACTTAGAACAACTTCACTTTCTTTGCAGACAACACTCCATTAATTTATATAAAACATGAATTGCGTATGACCACTAACTATGATAATCTAGTGACTGGCGATCTACAAGGACAGCTGACATAAACTCTGGTCAGTTATTACTGTCTGACAGCACATTTAGTCGGCGCTACGACTTAGAGGGTAGTGACACGCGCAGTGTCATTTCCCGCCATGCCGAGTCTAAGGTTTACCATCAACAGCCGGAGATTTAGAAACAGACCGCTTTGCATTGACTGTGATGTTATGGAGCCGTTCAGAGAGTCATGGCAAATTCTGAACCAACATCGTCTAGTAAATGACAAAAAGTCAATAAGTGGTGAGGTTGATGCCACGTCCTGTTACAATCTGAGCAAATTGTTTCAGAAATAAATCTATATTATTTTGTATTGTTCTAATAGCAACTTTTTATGAAAGCATAACACATGATCTGGCAATTAAAAGCCAATGTTATTATTTAATTTCACACGTGCATTTATATCTGCAGCTGAAGTTAGTTACCTGTCCTTTACATGATGTCGCAATCTACCCCATCATTGTTTGAGTGTTTGCGATTGCCAATGATATGTTCAGCAGGGTGCCACTGGTTTATGAATGACCAACATGAATACTATAGTTAAAAAAAATCAACATCGCTTACAGGTGAGTGCGTCATTGAAGGTCGTCAGGATGTGTCATGTGTCCGAGATCAATCAATCAGTCCATCATTCAGGTGCCGTATCCACAATGAAAGATGGTTGCAATCCACCTGAATCCACAACTATGTCATCATTAGCAGGTCTATCATACAGATGAACTCACAACTATGTCATCATTAGCTGGTCTATCATACACTGGAACTCACAACTATGTCATCATTAGCTGAACTGTCACACACTGGAACCCACAACTATGTCATCATTAGCTGGCCTGTCACACACTGGAACCCACAACTATGTCATCATTAGCTGGACTGTCACACACTGGAACCCACAACTATGTCATCATTAGCTGTCCTGTCACACACTGGAACTCACAACTATGTCATCATTAGCTGAACTGTCACACACTGGAACTCACAACTATGTCATCATTAGCTGGTCTATCATACACATGAACCCACAACTATGTCATCATTAGCTGAACTGTCACACACTGGAACCCACAACTATGTCATCATTAGCTGGTCTATCATACACATGAACCCACAACTATGTCATCATTAGCTGAACTGTCACACACTGGAACTCACAACTATGTCATCATTAGCTGAACTGTCACACACTGGAACCCACAACTATGTCATCATTAGCTGAACTGTCACACACTGGAACTCACAACTATGTCATCATTAGCTGAACTGTCACACACTGGAACTCACAACTATGTCATCATTAGCTGAACTGTCACACACTGGAACCCACAACTATGTCATCATTAGCTGAACTGTCACACACTGGAACTCACAACTATGTCATCATTAGCTGAACTGTCACACACTGGAACCCACAACTATGTCATCATTAGCTGAACTGTCACACACTGGAACCCACAACTATGTCATCATTAGCTGAACTGTCACACACTGGAACTCACAACTATGTCATCATTAGCTGAACTGTCACACACTGGAACCCACAACTATGTCATCATTAGCTGAACTGTCACACACTGGAACACACAACTATGTCATCATTAGCTGTCCTGTCACACACTGGAACCCACAACTATGTCATCATTAGCTGAACTGTCACACACTGGAACCCACAACTATGTCATCATTAGCTGAACTGTCACACACTGGAACCCACAACTATGTCATCATTAGCTGAACTGTCACACACTGGAACCCACAACTATGTCATCATTAGCTGAACTGTCACACACTGGAACCCACAACTATGTCATCATTAGCTGAACTGTCATACACTGGAACCACAACTATGTCATCATTAGCTGAACTGTCACACACTGGAACTCACAACTATGTCATCATTAGCTGGCTTGTCATACACTGGAACCCACAACTATGTCATCATTAGCTGAACTGTCACACACTGGAACCCACAACTATGTCATCATTAGCTGAACTGTCACACACTGGAACTCACAACTATGTCATCATTAGCTGAACTGTCACACACTGGAACCCACAACTATGTCATCATTAGCTGAACTGTCACACACTGGAACCCACAACTATGTCATCATTAGCTGGCCTGTCACACACTGGAACTCACAACTATGTCATCATTAGCTGAACTGTCACACACTGGAACTCACAACTATGTCATCATTAGCTGAACTGTCACACACTGGAACCCACAACTATGTCATCATTAGCTGAACTGTCACACACTGGAACTCACAACTATGTCATCATTAGCTGGCCTGTCACACACTGGAACACACAACTATGTCATCATTAGCTGAACTGTCACACACTGGAACCCACAACTATGTCATCATTAGCTGGCCTGTCACACACTGGAACCCACAACTATGTCATCATTAGCTGAACTGTCACACACTGGAACCCACAACTATGTCATCATTAGCTGAACTGTCACACACTGGAACCCACAACTATGTCATCATTAGCTGAACTGTCACACACTGGAACCCACAACTATGTCATCATTAGCTGAACTGTCACACACTGGAACCCACAACTATGTCATCATTAGCTGACTGTCACACACTGGAACCCACAACTATGTCATCATTAGCTGAACTGGCACACACTGGAACCCACAACTATGTCATCATTAGCTGGCCTGTCACACACTGGAACCCACAACTATGTCATCATTAGCTGACTGTCACACACTGGAACCCACAACTATGTCATCATTAGCTGAACTGTCACACACTGGAACCCACAACTATGTCATCATTAGCTGGACTGTCACACACTGGAACCCACAACTATGTCATCATTAGCTGGCCTGTCACACACTGGAACCCACAACTATGTCATCATTAGCTGAACTGTCACACACTGGAACCCACAACTATGTCATCATTAGCTGGACTGTCACACACTGGAACCCACAACTATGTCATCATTAGCTGAACTGTCACACACTGGAACCCACAACTATGTCATCATTAGCTGAACTGTCACACACTGGAACCCACAACTATGTCATCATTAGCTGAACTGTCACACACTGGAACCCACAACTATGTCATCATTAGCTGAACTGTCACACACTGGAACTCACAACTATGTCATCATTAGCTGAACTGTCACACACTGGAACTCACAACTATGTCATCATTAGCTGGCCTGTCACACACTGGAACTCACAACTATGTCATCATTAGCTGAACTGTCACACACTGGAACCCACAACTATGTCATCATTAGCTGGCCTGTCACACACTGGAACCCACAACTATGTCATCATTAGCTGGCCTGTCACACACTGGAACCCACAACTATGTCATCATTAGCTGGACTGTCACACACTGGAACCCACAACTATGTCATCATTAGCTGAACTGTCACACACTGGAACCCACAACTATGTCATCATTAGCTGAACTGTCACACACTGGAACCCACAACTATGTCATCATTAGCTGAACTGTCACACACTGGAACCCACAACTATGTCATCATTAGCTGGCCTGTCACACACTGGAACCCACAACTATGTCATCATTAGCTGAACTGTCACACACTGGAACCCACAACTATGTCATCATTAGCTGAACTGTCACACACTGGAACCCACAACTATGTCATCATTAGCTGGCCTGTCACACACTGGAACCCACAACTATGTCATCATTAGCTGAACTGTCACACACTGGAACCCACAACTATGTCATCATTAGCTGGCCTGTCACACACTGGAACCCACAACTATGTCATCATTAGCTGAACTGTCACACACTGGAACACACAACTATGTCATCATTAGCTGAACTGTCACACACTGGAACCCACAACTATGTCATCATTAGCTGAACTGTCACACACTGGAACCCACAACTATGTCATCATTAGCTGAACTGTCACACACTGGAACCCACAACTATGTCATCATTAGCTGAACTGTCACACACTGGAACCCACAACTATGTCATCATTAGCTGAACTGTCACACACTGGAACCCACAACTATGTCATCATTAGCTGAACTGTCACACACTGGAACCCACAACTATGTCATCATTAGCTGAACTGTCACACACTGGAACCCACAACTATGTCATCATTAGCTGAACTGTCACACACTGGAACCCACAACTATGTCATCATTAGCTGGACTGTCACACACTGGAACCCACAACTATGTCATCATTAGCTGAACTGTCACACACTGGAACCCACAACTATGTCATCATTAGCTGAACTGTCACACACTGGAACCCACAACTATGTCATCATTAGCTGAACTGTCACACACTGGAACCCACAACTATGTCATCATTAGCTGAACTGTCACACACTGGAACCCACAACTATGTCATCATTAGCTGGCCTGTCACACACTGGAACCCACAACTATGTCATCATTAGCTGAACTGTCACACACTGGAACCCACAACTATGTCATCATTAGCTGAACTGTCACACACTGGAACCCACAACTATGTCATCATTAGCTGAACTGTCACACACTGGAACCCACAACTATGTCATCATTAGCTGGACTGTCACACACTGGAACCCACAACTATGTCATCATTAGCTGGTCTATCATACACATGAACCCACAACTATGGAATGTATATAGAATTTATATCCAACCATTGAAAGGCGTGCGTGGAAGTATCCAACCATTGAAAGGCGTGCGTCGAAGTACACTTCTTCCTGCAGCCAGGCGATGTAGCCGACTGGTACTTTGCTATCTTGACAGACAATAGTTTGTAAAATGGAGTTATACCTCTCCGTAGCCCAAAGCCTGTGCTGAATTTAGAAACCGTGTATTGCCCATGCAGCACGATCACTCTCTCGGCCTGCCCAGTTTTACAGACGAAAAGTAACACCAATACATCTTGACAAGCTACAGAAGGTGGCGGATCAGCGAAGCAATTTCTAACTGTCCGCCTGTCGGTTCCATCTTAGACCAGTTGCGGGCAAAGGTTTAGGACCGGTCTGTCCTGCCATGACATTTTGTCTTTGTTGATGTTTTCGCCTACTAGGGTAAGGCTTGTATCCTCCCAATTGCGCTCGTCCGCCGAAGGCTGGTAACTATTGCTTTCAATGTGCATGTTGTCTAGTATGTCCTCTAGTCTACTTCTTCCTTCTACTTCTGTGAGTGTCCAACAATACATGTGTGTGTATGTATGATACAGCCAATAGACATACTTCTCTCTTCTACTTCTGTGAGTGTCCAACAATACATGTGTGTGTATGTATGATACAGCCAAAGAAGACATACTTCTCTCCCAGGAGATCCAGCACGTACGGGGTCATGGGAGAGTTCTCCGCTGCTCCGGGAGGAACGATGACAGTGAATGTGTTACAGCTGAAGGTGCCGTCGTAAGACTCTCGCTGCTGTAACAGAATTGTAACACAATTGTGACAGAAGTGTAACAGAATTGTAATAATATTTTAAAAACGAATCGTATCAGAATTTTCACAGAATTATAACACAATTGTAACAGAATTCTAACAGGGCCTCCATGGATCAGCGTGTTGTGTTCTTGTAGTCATGTTGCATAATCTAAACGTAGCAACGTTATCACATACACACCCAAACACAATAACATATGATTGATTGACTGATTTAGGAATCGACATCACAACATTTGGGGCATTCCCATAAGCGCTCCGTCCCCATCCTCAGCAGCCAGCGAAGAGTTGTAATACCAATAGTACCAGTAGCAATCTGATTATATGTCCGTCTCACCTTTCCTCTGAGCGTTGAGCATCGGCCAGATCCCCTCGTCACTCCTCGCTGTCTCTTTCATGCCAGGCCATGGAGATCCATTTGCTCCTCCAAGGTGTACACGTGCTCCCACAAGGCCGCAACCACATCTGCCTTGTCATGTATCAATACTCCACCAAGTTCTACAGAGCCAGCCAATCTGTCCGCCTGTTCATTTCCCAGCACACCGGCATGCTCCGGAGAAAAGATCCAGCATGCTTTCTGAGTCAGTTATATCACGATGTGCGTGTGTGTCGTATTCTCCATCCAGCGGAGAGCCGCAGTGAATGTCTCTACCTCCATTCTTAAGCTGGATGTTGTGGTATCATATGCCAGGCTCTCCTGCACCAAACGTCGACCATTAGCTTTGGCTATGAACCCCCATCCACTTCTCTCACCGAATCATCTGTGTATATAATCACATCACCCGGGCGAGCATTATCCTGAATTAGATGCTGGATTTCCACTTCCGTGGCCCCTGCTGGCCACTCCTGCATTCCCGACACTCCCGGCTCAATGTGATTATAACTCTGCACAAGTCTGACTGCTCCGCTGGCACTCTGACTCATTCCTCTCCTCGCCTAATGTTCTCTAAGGGGCACACCTGTCTGATCGTATCCTCCGCCTGAGCCATCCATGATTTCCCTCTTATCAGTCGCTGACCCTTATCTGCGTCTTGCGCCTCATGCAACGGTTGATCTGTGTCTGCAGCTACTCTGAGGTATGCCTTCGCCTGCATCACCTTGAGCCTACCAGCAACAGTCGGCAGACCAAGGATGTAACGCAAACACACTACTGTGGTGTCTCTGGTGCATCCCAGAATGACCCACATAGCTTCGTTCTGTATGCGCTCTAACTTCACCAGCTGACTCTTTGAGACAGTGAGCAGTCCTAATCCATAATCAATTACTGAGAGGATCAGGTCAAGTGCTGGTATAGTGTGAAAAGTATTGCCATCTCACTTCTTGGTGTGTTTGTAATTAGATGTGATGACTAGAGGACATCTTGTGACATGTGTGGTGACTGAAACTACTCTCTCTCTCTCTCTCTCTCTCTCTCTCTCTCTCTCTCTCTCTCTCTCTCTCTCTCTCTCTCTCTCTCTCTCTCTCTCTCTCTGTGAGTGTGTGTAGGTTAGGAAATGGTTGGGGATGTTTGTATGGGTGGGCTCGGGATCTGTGAGTGGGCTGGGGGAGATGGGAGATTATGTGCGTGGGTGCGGAATTTGTGTGTGGGTAGGTGCGGGGAGATGTGTGTGTGCGTGGGGGATGTGTATTTGGCTGGGTGGTTGTAGGTTTGTGGGTGGAGGAGGAAATGTGGGTGGGTGATTGTTGGTGGGTAATGGGACGGGTGGAGGATATGTGAGTGGGTGGGGAGATGTGTGTAGGTGGGTGGATGTGTGTGGGTTGGGAAATGTATGTGTGCTTAGGGTGTGGGTGGGGACATGTGTAGGTGTGGGGATGTATGTGTGTCTGGGTTGTGTGTGTGGGTGGGTGGTGGACGTGTCTCATATCATGGTAATATGCACTGTTTATGTTTACAAAATTCATTTAACAATGTTTTTTCCTATGCACTATTGATGAACGAAAGATGAGTGATTGGAAGGGCCGAATGTAAGACGGGCCTGCGTGCCCAATTTGTTATCCTTTGAAAATAAAGTCCGTTCGTTCGTTCTCTCTCTCTCTCTCTCTCTCTCCCTCTGTGATTGCGTGTAGGTTAGAGGATGGTGGGGCATGTTTGTATGGGTGGACTCTCTCTCTCTCGCTCCCTCTCTCTGTCTCTCTCTCCCTCTCCCTCTCTCTCCCCCCCCCCTCTCTCTCTCTCTGTCTCTCTCTCCCTCTCTCTGTCTCTCTCTCTCCCCCTCTCTCTCTCATGTTAATTAACATCGACAAAACCAAATCCATGCTAATAACGACCAGACAAAAACTACAGACGCTAGCCATAACTGGGACACCGCTCGAGCTCCACGTGGACACTTCTTCTTCAGCGTTCCGAGCCATTGAGGTTCTTTGCTGCAAATACAATCTGTCTCCATTCGTCTCTCTGGTGGACCTTCTCTTGCCAGTCGTTGATTCCAAGTGCTTGTAGGTCTGTATGTGTATTATCTCTCCACCGCCTTCTTGGTCTACCTCGGGGTCTACGGTCATTTATTTCCTGAGTGTAAGCCAGTTTTGTTTCCCTATTATCTTCCATTCTTTCTATATGCCCCAGCCATTGTAGTCTATTAGCCTTCATGATACCAGTGATTAGCGGGGACTTAAACAAATCATAAATGTCTTTGTTACTTCTTCTTTTCCACTCTCCACTTTGTGTATCCCTAATGGGTCCAAAGATGCGTCTTAAAATTTTGTTCTCAAAGGTTTGTAACAAGGCTTCGTCTCCTTTCGTTGTACTCGAGGTTTCAGAGCCATACAGCACAACTGGTCTGATCAGTGTTTTGTATATTGTGATTTTGGTGTTACGAGATAGCGCCTTTGATTTTAGTAGATGTTGTAATGCATAGTATATCTTATTTCCAGAGTTGATTCTAGTTTGTATTTCTTCCCTTATGATGTTGGAGCAGTTGAAGATTGTACCCAGGTATTTGTATGTTTCCGTTCTTTTAATGGTCATATTATCTATTTGTATGTGGCCAGAGTTTTTAGCCATTCCGTCTCTTGAAATTACTATATATTCTGTCTTATCTTGGTTGATAACCAGCCCCATCTGTTGGGCTTTTTCCTTTAAGTGAGTCAATATTTCTAATGTCTTTTGTTCACTTTGCCCTATAATATCTATATCATCTGCATAACCAAGCAGCTTGGATGTTCCTCCAATATCACATTCCTCCTTTACCTTCCTTACAACTTTCTCTAGAGCCAGATTGAAGAGTAGCGGCGATAGTGCATCACCCTGTTTCAAGCCAGATGTTATTTGGAAGGGGTCTGATTTCCTGCCTTTATATGTTACTATATTATAAGTATCTTCCATGCATAGTTTGGTCATGTTAATTAACTTCCTTGGTATTCCAAATTCCTGCATAACATTCCATAGACTATTCCTATGGACACTATCATAAGCCTTTTTAAAATCCACAAAAATGTTATGGAGATCTCTTTTATATTCCCAATGTTTCTCGGCTATTTGTCGTAAGATAAATATCTGATCTATTGTTGATCTGTTTTGTCTAAAACCCGCCTGGTAGTCACCTAATATGTCTTCTGAATATGGTTTTAGTCTATTTAGTAATACTGCGGATAGTATCTTATAGCTTGTGGACAGTAGTGATATTCCTCTATAATTTCCACATTGGAACTTGTCTCCTTTCTTAAAGATAGGTATCAATAATGACTCTTTCCAGTCATGGGGTAATTCTTCTGTCCTCCAGATTTTTATTATTAGTTCGTATAGCTAGGTCCACGTGGACACGTTACCTATAATTAATGTAAATGAACATAAAACATTAGGTCTTTTAATTGACAGACATTTAAACTGGAGCCCTCATGTTCACGCCCTTACCAAGAGAATAGCACAAAAAGTTTACCAACTTGCTAAAATTCAACACTTTTTGGATGAAAGCACACGTAAAATATTCTATGCATCCTATATCCAATCACCTCTCGATTATTGTTCCACAGTCTGGGATGGCTGCCCTAAATCTAATATGAAACGATTGTGTTCACTTCAAAACAGCGCTATACGTCTAGTTTCTAGCATAAAGCACGTTGAAAGTAATAAATTATACAGCCATCTAAGACTTCTTCCACTTCAAAAGCGCTTCCTTTTTAACAAAGCCAAATTAGTGAATAAAATTATATCTGAAAATACCCCAGAGTATCTTCTACCGTTAATTCAATCTAACGCAATGAACAGTAAGCGCTTAAATTTATTACAGCTTCCTAAGCCTAGATTGGACTTATACAAAACTTGTTTCGCATATTCTGGTGCTCACTTGTGGAATAGCCTTCCACCAGAACTGAAAACACCAATGAGTCCCTACACATTCAACCGAGAACTCTTTCAATACTTACTTCATACCGACTATATGCCTCCATAAGTCACCTACTAGTATCATTTTTCCACTATCATTCTTCACTGTATGTGTGTGAACGAGACAGTGGGTGAGAGAGTGAATGAGAAAGAGTGTGAGTGGAAGAATTAGTGAGAGTGAGAGAGTATGCATGCGCGTGTGCCTGAGTGAGTGTAAAAGTGAGTGAGTGTGTGGACATATGTGTGAGAGATTTAGTTAGAGAATGAGTGAATCTGAGAGAGTGGGTGTGTTGTGTGTCTGCCTGTCTGTGTGATAGAGTGTGAAAGTTAGTGAGTGAGTGTGAGTTAGAGAGTCATCGAGTAAATGAGTGAGTAAGGGAGCGTGAGTGAGTGAGAATTTGTGGGTGTGCGTGTATGTGCGCGAATGAGTGAGTGTGAGAGCGAGTGAGTGTGTAAAAGAGAGAGAGAACGTGGCTGAATGAGAGAGTGCATGAGAAAGTGTGATGTATGTGTGCATGTCTGGATGGGTGTATATGTGTGTACATGTGTGTATCTGTGCGTGACTCTGTGTATATGTCTGTACGTGTGTTAAGGTGTTCGTTCATGTGTTTATATGCGTTTATATGCATGTGCGTGTATGGATGAGTGTGTGTGTGTGTGCTCGTGTATGTATTGTATATCTTTGTATGTGTAAGTGTGCATGCATGCAGTGTATGCGAGGGAGTGTATATTCGGGTGTTATGTGAGTACGTGTGAGTAAGTATATGGATGTGTGCAGGTGTGTGTATTGCGTGGGTATGATGTGTGTGGGTGTGTATATGTACATGTGTGAGAGAGAGAGAGAGAGAGTTGAGCGCACGCATGTCATCTAACATGCTGATCCATATGTTTTGTGTATTCTCATTTTTTTTTTCAAATTATCAATTTGATGCACTTGATTTTAACATGCATAAAATGAATTCATGTAAATTACTGTAAAGCAAGTGAGAGAGTTAGTGAGTGTAAGTGAGAGAGAGAGAGAGAGTGTGAATGAGTGTGAGAGTGTGTGTATGTAAAGAGAGAGAGAGTGAGAGAGAGAGAGAGAGTTGAGCCCACGCATGTCATGTAACATGCTATTCCATATTAGTTATGTATTCTCATCTTTCATATTACGAGGTATCGTTTAATGCCACCTGATTGTCCTGTAACATGCCATTCCATATGTTTTTTTATTCTCATCTTATCATTTTGTATGCCACTTGATTTTATCATGTATAATACAACATTACTGTGATGTGAGTGAGAGAGTTAGTGAGAGAGAGAGAGAGAGAGAGCGCGCAAGAGAGAGAGATAGAGGGAGAGAAAAAAAAAGAGAGTTGAATTGCATCACTAATTTTTACGCTACATAATGTATATGTACAATTTTTCCTCCACTTCTTGCAATTGCGAGAATTATCACGACAATCGTCAGTGTCTCAATTGTGTGTAAAGTGTGGGAGTTTGTTCTTATTAGTTTCAGTTATCATGTGAGGCATCATGTATTTGTCTAGATGTGAGGATGTATGTATGGGTGTGTATGTGAGGGATATGTGTGTGTGTGTGTGTGGGGAGGGGGGAATGTGTGTGTGCCTGTGTAAGAGAGAGAGAGAGAGAGAGAGAATTCAGTGCTCGCATGTCCTGTAACATGCCATTCCATATTTTTTTGTATATTTTCATCTTTCACATTATCATTTTGTATGTATGACACTTGATTTTATCATGTATAATATAACATTACTGTAATATGAGTGAGAGCGTTAGTGAGTAAGAGAGAGAGAGAGAGAGAGAGAGAGAGAGAGAGAGAGAGAGAGAGAGAGAGAGAGAGAGAGAGAGAGAGAGAGAGAGAGTTGAATTGCATCACTAATTTTTAAGTTACAAAATGTATATGTACAATTTTTCTCCATTTTCTTTACAATTTTACGACAATGCTCACGACAATCGTCACTGTATGTGTGTGTAAAGTGTGGGAGTTTGATCATAATAGTAGATTGGGGGGATCGGGGGATGTGTGTGTGGGTGGATTCGTGATGTGTGTGGGTGGGCTCAGGATGTGTGGGTGGATGGGGTGGGTTTGTGTGCGAGATGTATGGGTGTATGGGGAGATGTGTTTTGGGTGGGGATGTGTGTTTGTCTAGGTGGTTGTGGGTGAGTGGGTGGAGGAGTTATGTTGGTGGATGATTGATGGTGGGTTATGGGATGGGTGGGGGTATATGTGTGGGTGGGGAGATATGTGGTGGGTGGCAGATGTGTGCAGGTGGGGGTGGTTGTGGGTTTGGGGATGTGTGTGTGGGTGAGGGATGTGTATGGGTGTGGGATGTTTGGGAGGATGGGTGGGGAGTGTGTGTGGGTGAGAGATGTGTGTGGGTTGGGGGAGGGTGCGTGATGGGTGTGGGTGATGGATTTGGAGATGTGTGTGTGGGGGGATATGTCTGGCTGGGTGGGGGTGTGTGTGGCTGGATGGAGGATGTATGTGTGGGTAGTGATGGTGATTGTAGTTGGGGGATGTGTGGATGGGTAAGAGATGTGTGGATAGATGTGTTTGTTGGGTGAGGGATGTGTCTTTGGGATGTGTGTGGGTGTGGTATTGTGTGGGAGGGGAGCTGGGTGTGGATAAATGATGTTTGTGTGGGTGGGTGCAGGTGTGGTTGGGTTTGTGGGTGGGTGAAGGATGTGTGTGAGGGTGGGGGATGGGTGGTTGGGATGTGTGAGTGTGGGTGGGTAGATAGGAGATGTATGTGTTGATGAGTGGGTAAGGGATGTGTGGGTGTTAGTGGTTGAGGGATAAGCACGTGTGTCTAGGGATGTGTGAGGGGATGAATGTATGGGTTGTGTGTGCGTGGATGGGAGGTGTGTGTTTGTGAATGGGGAATGTGTTGGTGGGTGGGGATGTGTGTGAGGGATGTTTGTATGGGTGGGGAGATTGTGCGTGGATGGGGATGTGTGTGTATATGGGTAGGGGTGTGTGGTTAAGGGATGTGTGGCTGGGGGAATGGGTGGATGGAGGATGTGTGGTTGGGTGGAGGATGTGTGGTTGGTAGAGGATGTGTGGGTGGGTGATTGTATATGAGTAAGGGTGTGTAGCTAAGGGATGTTGCTTGGGGGATGGGTGGGTAGAGGATGTGTGGGTGGGTAGAGGATATGTGGGTGGGTGAGTGTGTAGCAGGTTAGGAGATGGTGGGGGATGTTTGCAGGTGTGGGCTCGGGATCTGTGAGTGGGCTGGGAGAGATGGGAGATTATGTGGGTGAGTGCGGAATTTGTGTGTGGGTAGGTGCGGATTATATGTGAGTTGACGGGGAGATGTGTGTGTGGCTGAGAAATATGTGTTTGGTTGAGTGGTTGGAGGTGTGTGGGTGGAGGAGGATATTGGATGAGTGATTGTTGGTGGGAAATGGGACGGGTAGAGGATATGTGAGTGGGTGGGGAGATTTGTGTAGGTGGGGGATGTTTGGGTTATTGAATGCATGTGTGCTTGGGATGTGGGTGGATGGGATGTGTGGTGGGTGAGAGGTGTGTGTGGGCGGGGAGATGTGTAGGTGTAGGGATGTGGTGGATGGGTGGGGGAATGTATTGTGTGTGTGGTTGGGTGGGGGAGTTGGAGTGAATGGGGGATGTGTGGGTGGGTGGTGGATATGTCTCATAACATAGTAATATGCATTTTTTATGTTTACAAAATTCACGTGACAATGTTTTTTTCCTATGCACTGTTGATGAAAGAAAGATGAGTGATTGGAAGGGCCGAATGTAAGACGGGCCTGCGTGCCCAATTTGTTACCCTTTGAAAATAAAGTCCGTTCGTTCGTTCGTTCGTTCTCTTTGTTAATCATAGCGTTAGAAGGGCAAGCGTACATATTGGTATCACCGACACCATGAACAACCAACAAATCACAGGGTCTCAACTACTGGCACTCTTGAAAGGATTACGTCACACTTTTCCTAACTCATCCATTTTCTTCTCCTCCATCATATCACCAAGTTATGGACAACAGCCCCGTCTAGCTGACATAAATAACAACATTTTGCAGAAGTTCTGTTCTCAAAACATGATACAATTCATCAACAACACAGCATCATTCACTTCACATTCTGGTGCACCAAAAAAGAGTCTTTATAAGGATCAAATACATTTGTCTACATTGGGCACCAGTTTTCTCGCCAAGAATATCAAATATCCTGAACGGACATACCATACATCCAATACGGGATCGCGCCGGACACTTTTAGCTACTCCTGAAACTCAAGCCAGACGACATACTCCCGTCACATCAAGTACCAATAGGACAGAAGTTTGCAGACCACTCATAACCACTGCACCTGAAATCCAAGCCAGACGGGACGCTACCACTACACCAAGTCCGTTAAATACTTTCACACAGGAGGGTAATAATTACGAAGATATTTTTCCTATTCTCCCCAGAAAGGAACCAACTCTCAGCAACAACGATGTGCCACCACAACCTCCTGTTAGCCACCAACCAGAGGCTCTAGTTGGTAGTTATTACATACCCATGAGACATCACCAGTACCCAGTTCATTGTAACCCAGAATGGTTGCACCTCACACGGTATAGCCCAGCTACACTTCGTCAAGCACTTATAATGTCGCTATACCAACAACCAACACATCCTGGTATTTACTAGCAACTTAGCACAAAGCTACACCGGATCTCGGTACAAGAAAGAGCCTCTCCTTGAACGTTTATCTGCATATTTGGTTACTACTTGGTCTAGTAACGTATTAGGTTATAAGCAACTACAAACATTGACTTGTTTTGACTTTATATTAATGGATAGTACTTAGCTTATAGCTTTTATAATACTTTTCATTGTGTTTTTACTGTGAGTGAGGGGGTCTTCACTGTTCTTCCTTCTGCTTACTGTTTAACGTTTTATTTCCCGTGTGGGATACTCCGCTTTAAACAGAAACATTGACTTGTATGGTCATTTATTAATTCTTTTGGATAACAGTTGGTTACTTAGCTTGTGAAGTAGTTTTTTTTCAGGTTAATTATTTGTTGTATGTTCTTTAATTCGTTTTGTTCCGTGTTTGCATTATATTCGTTGGTCTAATTAGTTATGTCGTTATAATATTGTCATTTACATATCTATTTGTATTACTGATATTTTGTAAGTTAATGTAATTGTGATTTTTTTTTTTTTTTTTATGATCTTGTATTTTTGCTTAACTTTGACTAATTTACACTTTCTTCATGGATGAAATGTCTGAGAAGTGGCAACACTGGCTCAATAAGTCAGGAATACGCCTTGGACACTTAAACATTTGCAGCTTATTTAACAAGCTACCAGAGTTATCTTCTATTTTTAATCAAAATTTTCATTTATTCGGCCTTAGTGAAAGTAGACTTAATGATAACATTTCAGATGAGGACATATCTATTAAAGGGTACAAAGTTTTTAGAAGGGATCCCTGTAGGAAACAAGAGACAGGCATAGTAACCTATGTTTCTAATTTACTAAATGCTCACCGTAGGCTAGACTTTGAAACTTGCGAAATAGAATGTATGTGGTTAGAGCTAAAACTTCAAAACCGCACACCCCTGATAATTGGCTACCTCTATCGAAATCCCAGTGCTGGACACGTCTGGTACGAAAACTTCACTACCATGATGGATGTGGTTTTCGCTTCCGGGAATGAAAATTATACTACTCGGAGACTTTAACATTGACACCAACAAATCCAACATAATATGGGGAAATATAATTGCATCATACAATTTCCAACAAATAGTACAACAGGCTACTAGAGTAACAAAGTCATCTTCAACAGTCATAGATCACATTTATGTAACTTGCTCAGACAACATCATAAAATGCGCTGTACCCAATTGTGCAATGAGCGATCACTACCCAATATGCTGCACGTGGTCTAAACAAGGAATTAAAACTCCTAAACATAAACACATAAGTGTAAAATATAGAAGTTACAAACATTTCAACCAAAACGCATTTTTACAGGACTTGCTCAGTTCACCTCTAGACAATGTTTGTCAGCTTCCTGACCCGGATGATGCTCTGGAATTCTGGATGAAAACATTTATTGATGTTTTTGATAGACATGTGCCAATCAAGGAAGTTCGAGTAAAACACCACGTCAAGCCACCTTGGATCACCCAGGAAATACTTCAAATTATGAGAGACAGAGATAAAGAACATAAAAAGCGGGATCTCAGCGCATACCGTACTCTTAGAAACAAAGTTCAATATACCATACGACGGGAAAAGAAAAATTACTTTAAGAACTTAGTAATGGATAAAACAAATAGTAAGGATATATGGAAGGCAATTAACACCTTGACAAACAAGTGTAACTTCCGAAATTCTTTACCATCAAATCATATTACATGCGACCAATTCAGTAATTTTTTTTTCAAACTGACATAGACCAGTTGAAGGCTTCAATACCTAATTCTCCTTGCAACTTATCTTTACTGTCATTGTTTTGTGAGAATAGATGCTCCGGCTATATTCTTTCCGACATACCGCTAATGACAATCACTGAGGTATTCACTTACCTCAGTAACCTAAAAAACACAACCTCATCTGGGTTAGATGGAATCAGCAACCAGATTCTCCGTTGTGCTGCGCCAGTGATCTGTATATCACTAACCTATGTATATAATCAGTGTCTCACCGAAGGCCACTTTCCATCAGCTCTCAAAATCGCTAAAGTGTACCCTCTTCTTAAATCTGGTTCATTTGACAATGATCTCCCGAACAATTACAGACCCATTTCCTTACTATCATCACTATCTAAGCCACTAGAAAAACACATTCATAAAGTAACATTACAGTATTTAGTTCGTAACAAGCTTATTGTTGACAACCAATCAGGATTTCGACCAACATAGTCTTGCCATACGGCCCTAACAAACATGATAGAAAATTGGCACCAGAATATAAACAACAACAGTCTATGTGGAACTGTGTTTATTGATTTCAAGAAAGCATTTGATATGATAGACCATGTTATTTTAATTAAAAAACTTCAGACAATGAAAATTGGCCCTAATGTAGTCACTCTAATATCATCTTTTCTATCAAACAGAAAGCAAGTAGTATCACATAATAAATGTCTGTCTCATACCACTACCTTCAATATTGGAGTACCGCAAGGCTCTATTCTTGGCCCTCTATTGTTTGCCATATATATTAACGATCTACCTTTACATCTTTCGTCGTCCTGCGATCTATTTGCAGACGACTGTACAGTGTACACAAATGCTGAAAACTGTATTTTATTGGAGTCGTCTTTACAACAAGAATTAAATAATGTAGTTAGGTGGAGCTATTCAAACCGTATGCAAATTAACATCACTAAAACAAAATCAATGTTACTAACAACCAGACAAAGACTTCAAACTCTAAGCTCACACACATCACTTCAACTTCACATCGATAACATGCCAGTAGAAAGTGTAATTGAGCACAAAACATTAGGCTTAATCATTGATAGAAACCTAACCTTTAATTCCCACGTTCAAGCGCTTATTAAACAAACAGCGAAAAAAGTCTACCAACTCGCCAAAATTAAAAACTTCCTTGATGAGGACACAAGGAAACTATTCTATACTTCTCATATACAGACCCACTTTGACTACTGCTCTACAATCTGGGACGGTTGTTCTAATTCAAACACCAAGCGACTTTACTCACTCCAGAAACGGGCCATGAGTCTAATTTATAACAAACATTTATCTGACAATCCTAGCCTGTATAAACGCCTTCAGTTACTACCACTCCGCAAACGCCTGCTTTTCAATAAAGCTAAACTAATTCACAAAATCCTGCATCGGAATGCCCCAAATTACCTTTGGCCATTGTTTAAATATAATGCTAGACACAGTAAACGTTTAAATATATTACACATTCCGAAGCCTAGGATTGACTTATACAAAACAAGCTTAACGTACTCTGCAGCTCAGCTGTGGAACAATCTTCCACAAGAAATCAAAGACATCACCAATCCCTATTCATATAATCGCAAATTACTCGAACACTATCTCAGTACGGATTATCTTCCCCCTTAATAATAGAGATAATAATAATAATAACAAAACCCTAGTATAACAGCCAGTCCCCTTTTGGTAGGCCAGTATATTCCACATGGCTAATAACAAGTGTCAGACCATTATCTAATTTTACTGTGTCGTGTAGTTTTGATGTTCGCATTTTGCCCATGCCTTTATAATGCATATCTTTTATATTGTTGCTGTTCTCTGTTAGCCTTGAATGATGTGTGAATGAAATAATGTATGAAAGAGAGTGATAGAAGGGCAGAATGTTAGACGGGCCTGCGTGCCCATATCTTAACCCTTTGAAAATAAAGTTTGTTCGTTCGTTCGTTCGTTCATTCTCTCTCCCTCTCTATCTCTCTCTCCCTCTCTCTCTCTTCCTTTCTCTCTCTCCCTCTCTCTCTCTCTTCCTCTCTCTCTCTCCCTCTCTCTCTCCCTCTCTCTCCTTCTCCCTCTCTCCCTCTCTACCTCTCTCTCGCTCTCTCTCCTTCTCCCTCTCCCTCTCCCTCTCTCTCTCCCTCTCTCTCTCCCTCTCTCTCGCTCTCGCTCTCTCTCCTTCTCTCCCTCTCTCCCTCTCCCTCTCTCGCTCTCTCTCTCCTTCTCCCTCTCCCTCTCTCCCTCTCCCTCTCTCTCTCCCTTTCTCCCTCTCTCTCTCCCTTTCTCCCTCTCTCTCTCCCTCTCTCCCTCTCCCTCTCTCTCTCTCCCTCCCTCTCTCTCTCCCTCTCTCTCCCTCTCTCCTCTCTCTCTCTCCCTCCCTCCTCTCTCTCCCTCTCTCTCTCCCTCCTCTCCCTCTCTCTCTCCCTCTCTCTCTCCCTCTCTCTCTCTCTCTCGTGTCTCTTTACTACGCTGTCTTACATATGCTCGGATATACACACAGCAGCATCTAGGTCACGTTGATGTCACTCTGATACACGAACAAACACACTTCTACAGCCAGCCGAGACACACTCGCTCTCTGTCTGGCACTAGGTCACTGACCACTGTAGACGGTACAATTGGTGGACATCTGTCTTTACTGTTATTGTCACTGTAGCTCGTGTTCTGCTGTCTCCACTACAACTGCTCTCCATCTGTCGCTAATCGTATGGGACGCCACTCGTAATTCACTACTGCCACTCTCAAACGGTCCAAGTGGAAACTCATTGAACATAGATGTAACGTTGTGGTGGAATCTAATTGAAAGCAAACATACGTCCGACTTGGTGTTGAAAGCTATGTGCTGTATCATGTACTGTAACAGAAGAACTGCCTTGTGTATATGAAACTAACTGTGTGTGGGCGCTAATCTGTCCCGTGCCTGAATGACCCCAGTCCATCTAGTTCTCCTTCTAGTAGTCGCTTGTGACCCCTGTGACGCCGAGGTCACATGACAGTTGAGTGCTTCCCTGCTCTTGTGTCCAAATGACATTCATTAACTATTTATACACACTGGTATGTTATGTGCGCTCCAAGATTCCCCATGTTTATTTCAATGCTATGACAATACACATTCATTCATTTTCATTGGCACTTTGCCGTCTCCACAGAAGAGTTTGTTACATTGTGCTTCAAAAGGGCATAATAATTACAACCCATGGCGGTAACGAATTGACTGGTCAGACTAATTCGCGCTGTAAATGTTCGCCCACAATGGATGCGTGTGAACACATGGTCATCTCCACCATCACACACCATCTTACGTCTCACACTCAGTGTATGACCTATCTGCAATCATTTAATCCTTTGTCTTTATTCAATTTCTGATCTTTTCCCTCCTTGCAACACGTTTAGTGGCGACTTGCTCCCAATGGGCATTATCAATGCCTGTGTCAATCATGTCCCCCTTACACACATCTTTGTATCGTAGTAGAGGCGGATCCCTATATCTCCTACCCATCTGTAATTCACCAAAAAAGACGTCATCCACCCTCCTAACGTGTCCTATCCATCGAAGAATGAGCATGGAATAAACCGTCACACAACCTGATCTTTTCAATTCTTCAGTATTTGTGATTTTGTCTTGCCACTTAGTACCAAGTAGTTGTCGCAGACACCGCATATGAAAGATGTTTAAACGTGTCTCTTGGTGTGATTAAGTTGTCCAGGCTTCACTGCCATAAAGAAAAGTACTAAGAACACAGGGTTGATAGACCAGGACTTTTGTTTTGGCAATAAGCTTCCTGTTCTCCCAGTCTCTTGTTTGTTAAGCTATTCATTGTTGTTACTGCCTTACCAATCCTGATACTGATTTCCTGATCTAGCGATAATGTTACTGTTTACATATGATCCTAGTTGTGTAACATTGTCCTCTACGAGTATCTCATTTTCAGCGTCGTCAATAAAGGTTGATGGTACCCCATGTGCACCTTGTGACATACTCGGTGTCTTCTCTTTTGCTAATTGTTAAACCAAATTCAGAACAAGCATTGGAGAATGCAGATACTAGACGTTGTAGTTCTTCAGAGTGGGTCGTAACTGCAGCATCATCTGCAAACAGCAACTCTCTGATCAGTATCCTCCTAATTTTGGTCTTGGCCTATGAGCATTGTAGAGGCCGCAATCTGAGTGTAGTGAATGTATATACCACCACCCTGATCACGAAAGGCACATGTCATTAGAAGACAATATACAACAACATATATAAATATATACACATACATAATAACGTATATATAAGCATACACAATAATATACACACATGCATACACAATAACATACATACAGGTTCACATGAGAATACAACAAGATTACTCCATGTACACAACTGTGAAACCAACAAGATTACCCCATGTAGAGAACTGAGAAAATAACAAGATTACCTCGTATACACAAATGGAAAACGAAAAGATTACCTCATGTACAGAACTGGAAAACAAAAAGATTAACCCATGTAGAGAAATAAGAAAACAACAGGATTACCGCATGTACAGAAATAAGAAACCAACCATCAGGATTATCCCATTTTCAGAACTGAGAAACCAACAGGATTACCCCACGTAGAGAACTGAGAAAACAACAAGATCACCCAATGTACAAAACTGAGAAAACAACAAGATTACTCCATGTGGAGTAATAAGAAAATAACAGGATTATCACATGTAGAGAACTAAGAAAACAACAGGATTACCCCATATAGAGAACTGAGAAAACAACAAGATAACCCCATGTAGAGAACTGAGAAAACAACACGATTACACTATGTAGAGAACTGAGAAAACAACAGGATTACACTTAGAGAACTGAGAAAACAACAAGATTACACTATGTAGAGAACTGAGAATACAACAGGATTACACTATGTAGAGAACTGAGAAAACAACAGGATTACACTATGTAGAGAACTGAGAAAACAACAAGATTACACTATGTAGAGAACTGAGAATACAACAGGATTACACTATGTAGAGAACTGAGAAAACAACAGAATTACACTATGTAGAGAACTGAGAAAAATATAGGATTACACTATGTAGAGAACTGAGAAAATAACAGGATTACACTATGTAGAGAACTGAGAAAACAACAAGATAATCCCATGTAGAGAACTGAGAAAACAACAAGATAACCCCATGTAGAGAACTGAGAAAACAACAAGATAATCACATATAGAGAACTGAGAAAACAACAAGATTATCCCATGTAGAGAACTGAGAAAACAACAAGATAATCACATATAGAGAACTGAGAAAACAACAAGATTATCCCATGTAGAGAACTGAGAAAACATCAAGATAATCACATATAGAGAACTGAGAAAACAACAAGATTATCCCATGTAGAGAACTGAGAAAACAACAAGATAACCCCATGTAGAGAACTGAGAAAACAACAAGATTATCCCATGTAGAGAACTGAGAAAACAACAAGATAACCCCACGTAGAGAACTGAGAAAACAACAAGATAATCACATATAGAGAACTGAGAAAACAACAAGATTATCCCATGTAGAGAACTGAGAAAACAACAAGATAATCACATATAGAGAGCTGAGAAAACAACAAGATTATCCCATGTAGAGAACTGAGAAAACAACAAGATCTGTCTCTTATACACATCAATCACATATAGAGAACTGAGAAAACAACAAGATTATCCCCATGTAGAGAACTGAGAAAACAACAAGATAATCACATATAGAGAACTGAGAAAACAACAAGATAATCCCCATGTAGAGAACTGAGAAAACAACAAGATAATCACATATAGAGAACTTAGAAAACAACAAGATTATCCCATATAGAGAACTGAGAAAACAACAAGATAATCACATATAGAGAACTGAGAAAAACAAGATTAATCCCATGTAGAGAACTGAGAAAACAACAAGATTACCCCATATAGAGAACTGAGAAAACAACAAGATAATCCCATGTAGAGAACTGAGAAAACAACAAGATAATCCCATATAGAGAACTGAGAAAACAACAAGATAATCCCATATAGAGAACTGAGAAAACAACAAGATAATCCCATGTAGAGAACTGAGAAAACAACAAGATAATCCCATGTAGAGAACTGAGAAAACAACAAGATAATCCCATATAGAGAACTGAGAAAACAACAAGATAATCACATATAGAGAACTGAGAAAACAAGATAATCCCATGTAGAGAACTGAGAAAACAACAAGATAATCCCATATAGAGAACTGAGAAAACAACAAGATAATCCCATGTAGAGAACTGAGAAAACAACAAGATAATCACATATAGAGAACTGAGAAAATAACAAGATTATCCCATGTAGAGAACTGAGAAAACATCAAGATAATCACATATAGAGAACTGAGAAAACAAGATTATCCCATGTAGAGAACTGAGAAAACAACAAGATAACCCTATGTAGAGAACTGAGAAAACAACAAGATTATCCCATGTAGAGAACTGAGAAAACAACAAGATTATCCCATGTAGAGAACTGAGAAAACAACAAGATAATCACATATAGAGAACTGAGAAAACAACAAGATTATCCCATGTAGAGAACTGAGAAAACAACAAGATAATCACATACAGAGAACTGAGAAAACAACAAGATTATCCCATGTAGAGAACTGAGAAAACAACAAGATAATCACATATAGAGAACTGAGAAAACAACAAGATTATCCCATGTAGAGAACTGAGAAAACAACAAGATAATCACATATAGAGAACTGAGAAAACAACAAGATAATCCCATGTAGAGAACTGAGAAAACAACAAGATAATCACATATAGAGAACTGAGAAAACAACAAGATTATCCCATATAGAGAACTGAGAAAACAACAAGATAATCACATATAGAGAACTGAGAAAACAAGATAATCCCATGTAGAGAACTGAGAAAACAACAAGATTACCCCATATAGAGAACTGAGAAAACAACAAGATAATCCCATGTAGAGAACTGAGAAAACAACAAGATAATCCCATGTAGAGAACTGAGAAAACAACAAGATAATCACATATAGAGAACTGAGAAAACAACAAGATAATCCCATGTAGAGAACTGAGAAAACAACAAGATAATCCCATGTAGAGAACTGAGAAAACAACAAGATAATCACATATAGAGAACTGAGAAAACAACAAGATAATCCCATGTAGAGAACTGAGAAAACAACAAGATAATCACATATAGAGAACTGAGAAAACAACAAGATAATCACATATAGAGAACTGAGAAAACAACAAGATAATCACATATAGAGAACTGAGAAAACAACAAGATAATCACATATAGAGAACTGAGAAAACAACAAGATAATCACATATAGAGAACTGAGAAAACAACAAGATAATCACATATAGAGAACTGAGAAAACAACAAGATAATCCCACGTAGAGAACTGAGAAAACAACAAGATAATCCCATGTAGAGAACTGAGAAAACAACAAGATAATCCCATGTAGAGAACTGAGAAAACAACAAGATAATCCCCCGTAGAGAACTGAGAAAACAACAAGATAACCCCATGTAGAGAACTGAGAAAACAACAAGATAATCACATATAGAGAACTGAGAAAACAACCAGATAACCCCATGTAGAGAACTGAGAAAACAACAAGATAATCACATATAAAGAACTGAGAAAACAACCAGATAACCCCATGTAGAGAACTGAGAAAACAACAGGATTACCCCATATAGAGAACTTCTTCTTCTTCTTTTCGTTCATCCGGAGTGTTTTTTCAGATGTGATTGCGGTGTGTCTGTTATGAGCCCTTGTGCTGAAACCCGTAGGCCAACACATCGACTTTAGCGTGCTTTTTTGACCAGGTAGCATTCCTGGGAGACTCTCACTTTTGTAGTGCCATCTGCAACCATGCTGGCCAAGGTTGAACGGTCGAAGACAACGGTCATCCCTCAAAGGAAGGCAGGGACTGTCCATAGCATTTTCCGCCATCCAAGGTTGCTTCCATAGTTGCAGGGCCGACACATAGCGCCCTGGTTCTGGGCTCACCGAGGGGATCGTCACGTCCTGCTCATGGCTGCTTTAAATCCTCATTTCAATATATTGGTCATTTCGTTTCCCCGGGTCATTCCCGCACAAACCAGACAGGTTTGCATACGGCATCCACTCAGCGAGTTTTCGGACATGTGCTTGTCGTTGCGCCCATCAGAGCTTTTCCAGGCACAACAGACATTCGGAAAACTACCCAGTCAGAGCTGTTCCGAACAAGAGCGGCATTCGGAAACTAGGTAGTCAGAGCTGTTCCTAGCACGGGAGACATTCGGACGAGACATTTCACTCGGACGTAACTGCGTAGTGTCAATTTTTAGTTTGCCACCCGTAGGACGACACTTCCGACTTCAGCGGGCATTTTTTAATGAGGTTAGCCTTCCTCTGGTTTCGAGGCACGTTGGACTGTTGTGATGTCGCTAACATCTCAGCTGGTCAAGATAGAACGATGAACGACATCGTGGTCGGCCCTCAAGGGAAGGCAGGGGCAGACCATGAGCATTCCCTCGCTATCTAAGGAGGCTTCCATAATTGCAGAGCCGGCACATATTGCTCTGTGACTGGGCTCACCCGAGGAGTTGCCACGTCCTGCTCATGGCTGCTTTAGTTCCTCACTTCAATGTGTTGGGCAACTCGTTTGCCACTGATCGCTCAAGCACACACCAGGGACGGTCAGACTGCAAGCGACACCCACTCGGTAAGCTTTTGCTTTTGACTTCGGACCACGCAATAGGTTCGCTCGCCGTGCGTTCCATTTTGCGTCATTGGGACGTTCTTCCACTTTTGTCTACACTCTCTATGAGTTAGATACAGTTTTCGCAGAAGTTTTCTTCGACTGGGTCACTTTTTTGACTTTTTGTACTCGCTCACGAGGTAGGCTACTTGTGCTGCCGGCTCAGCGCCTTACCTTCGTGCAACGTGAACGAGAAACGGCCAGGCCCTCTCATCCGGGAATCTCTCATATCCCCCAGCTGAGAGCCTTCGAACTTCTATCAGACCTGAGCATGTAGCTTGCTCAGTATCACGCCTTTATTTTTCGAAAGGTGGCTATCGGCCCGGCTCTCAGGTCCGAGGGTTTGTGGCTTAGAGGCGTTCAGCCACAGCCCTCGACAGGGAGCCTTTAGTGTTTTGTCCGGACCAAGAACTTCTGCCTTCGTGCGCCTGATTTAAATTTTAGACTGCTATCCTCAGTCTCACCTGCAAAGCAGTAGGTTGTGTCTCTCTTAGTCTGGTCCCTATCCCATAAGCTGTCCGATATGTAGTTTTTCATCCATCAGCAAGCAAATGGGGTCGATGGGACACGCAAGCTCCCCCACCACGTCAAGGTGGAGACACATCGGGGGAGAAATAGAGAACTGAGAAAACAACAAGATACCCCCATATAGAGAACTGAGAAAACAACAAGATAATCACATATAGAGAACTGAGAAAACAACAAGATTATCCCATGTAGAGAACTGAGAAAACAACAAGATAATCACATATAGAGAACTGAGAAAACATCAAGATTACCCCATGTAGAGAACTGAGAAAACAACAAGATAATCCCATGTAGAGAACTGAGAAAACAACAAGATAACCCCATGTAGAGAACTGAGAAAACAACAAGATAATCACATATAGAGAACTGAGAAAACAACCAGATAACCCCATGTAGAGAACTGAGAAAACAACAAGATAATCACATATAGAGAACTGAGAAAACAACAAGATTATCCCATGTAGAGACCTAAGAAAACAACAAGATAACTCCATGTAGAGAACTGAGAAAACAACAGGATTACCCCATATAGAGAACTGAGAAAACAACAAGATAACCCCATGTGGAGAACTGAGAAAACAACAGGATTACCCCATATAGAGAACTGAGAAAACAACAAGATAATCACATGTAGAGAACTAAGAAATAAACAGGATTACCCCATGTAGAGAACTGAGAAAATAACAAGATTATCCCATGTAGAGAACTGAGAAAACATCAAGATAATCACATATAGAGAACTGAGAAAACAACAAGATTATCCCATGTAGAGAACTGAGAAAACAACAAGATAACCCTATGTAGAGAACTGAGAAAACAACAAGATTATCCCATGTAGAGAACTGAGAAAACAACAAGATAACCCCACGTAGAGAACTGAGAAAACAACAAGATAATCACATATAGAGAACTGAGAAAACACGAAGATTATCCCATGTAGAGAACTGAGAAAACAACAAGATTATCCCATGTAGAGAACTGAGAAAACAACAAGATAATCACATATAGAGAACTGAGAAAACAACAATATTATCCCATGTAGAGAACTGAGAAAACACAAGATAATCACATATAGAGAACTGAGAAAACAACAAGATTATCCCATGTAGAGAACTGAGAAAACAACAAGATAACCCTATGTAGAGAACTGAGAAAACAACAAGATTATCCCATGTAGAGAACTGAGAAAACAACAAGATAACCCCACGTAGAGAACTGAGAAAACAACAAGATAATCACATATAGAGAACTGAGAAAACACGAAGATTATCCCATGTAGAGAACTGAGAAAACAACAAGATTATCCCATGTAGAGAACTGAGAAAACAACAAGATAATCACATATAGAGAACTGAGAAAACAACAAGATTACCCCATGTAGAGAACTGAGAAAACAACAAGATAATCACATATAGAGAACTGAGAAAACGACAAGATAATCACATATAGAGAACTTAGAAATCAACAAGATTATCTCATATAGAGAACTGAGAAAACAACAAGATAATCACATATAGAGAACTGAGAAAACAACAAGATAATCCCATGTAGAGAACTGAGACAACAAAAAGATTACCCCATATAGAGAACTGAGAAAACAACAAGATAATCCCATGTAGAGAACTGAGAAAACAACAAGATAATCCCATGTAGAGAACTGAGAAAACAACAAGATAATCACATATAGAGAACTGAGAAAACAACAAGATAATCCCATGTAGAGAACTGAGAAAACAACAAGATAATTCCACGTAAAGAACTGAGAAAACAACAAGATAATCCCATGTAGAGAACTGAGAAAACAACAAGATAATCACATATAGAGAACTGAGAAAACAACAAGATAATCCCACGTAGAGAACTGAGAAAACGACAAGATAATCCCATGTAGAGAACTGAGAAAACAACAAGATAATCACATATAGAGAACTGAGAAAACAACAAGATAATCACATATAGAGAACTGAGAAAACAACAAGATAATCCCATATAGAGAACTGAGAAAACAACAAGATAATCCCATGTAGAGAACTGAGAAAACAACAAGATAATTCCACGTAAAGAACTGAGAAAACAACAAGATAATCCCATGTAGAGAACTGAGAAAACAACAAGATAATCACATATAGAGAACTGAGAAAACAACAAGATAATTCAATATAGAGAACTGAGAAAACAACAAGATCATCACATATAGAGAACTGAGAAAACAACAAGATAATCACATATAGAGAACTGAGAAAACAACAAGATAATCACATATAGAGAACTGAGAAAACAACAAGATAATCACATATAGAGAACTGAGAAAACAACAAGATAATCACATATAGAGAACTGAGAAAACAACAAGATAATCCCACGTAGAGAACTGAGAAAACAACAAGATAATCCCATGTAGAGAACTGAGAAAACAACAAGATAATCCCATGTAGAGAACTGAGAAAACAACAAGATAATCCCACGTAGAGAACTGAGAAAACAACAAGATAACCCCATGTAGAGAACTGAGAAAACAACAAGATAATCACATATAGAGAACTGAGAAAACAACAAGATAACCCCATGTAGAGAACTGAGAAAACAACAAGATAATCACATATAGAGAACTGAGAAAACAACAAGATTATCCCATGTAGAGAACTAAGAAAACAACAAGATAACCCCATGTAGAGAACTGAGAAAACAACAGGATTACCCCATATAGAGAACTGAGAAAACAACAAGATAACCCCATATAGAGAACTGAGAAAACAACAAGATAATCACATATAGAGAACTGAGAAAACAACAAGATAACCCCATGTAGAGAACTGAGAAAACAACAAGATAATACCATGTAGAGAACTGAGAAAACAACAAGATAATCCCATGTAGAGAACTGAGAAAACAACAAGATAATCCCACGTAGAGAACTGAGAAAACAACACGATAACCCCATGTAGAGAACTGAGAAAACAACAAGATAATCACATATAGAGAACTGAGAAAACAACCAGATAACCCCATGTAGAGAACTGAGAAAACAACAAGATAATCACATATAGAGAGCTGAGAAAACAACAAGATTATCCCATGTAGAGAACTAAGAAAACAACAAGATAACCCCATGTAGAGAACTGAGAAAATAACAAGATTATCCCATGTAGAGAACTGAGAAAACATCAAGATAATCACATATAGAGAACTGAGAAAACAGCAAGATTCTCCCATGTAGAGAACTGAGAAAACAACAAGATTATCCCATGTAGAGAACTGAGAAAACAACAAGATAATCATATATAGAGAACTGAGAAAACAACAAGATAATCACATATAGAGAACTTAGAAATCAACAAGATTATGTCATATAGAGAACTGAGAAAACAACAAGATAATCACATATAGAGAACTGAGAAAACAACAAGATAATCCCATGTAGAGAACTGAGACAACAACAAGATTACCCCATATAGAGAACTGAGAAAACAACAAGATAATCCCATGTAGAGAACTGAGAAAACAACAAGATAATCCCATGTAGAGAACTGAGAAAACAACAAGATAATCACATATAGAGAACTGAGAAAACAAGAAGATTATCCCATGTAGAGAACTGAGAAAACAACAAGATAATCACATATAGAGAATTGAGAAAACAACAAGATTACCCCATGTAGAGAACTGAGAAAACAACAAGCTAATCACATATAGAGAACTGAGAAAACAACAAGATAATCCCATGTAGAGAACTGAGAAAACAACAAGATAATCACATATAGAGAACTGAGAAAACAACAAGATAATCCCATGTAGAGAACTGAGAAAACGACAAGATAATCCCATGTAGAGAACTGAGAAAACAACAAGATAATCACATATAGAGAACTGAGAAAACAACAAGATAATCACATATAGAGAACTGAGAAAACAACAAGATAATCCCATCTAGAGAACTAAGAAAACAACAAGATAATCCCATGTAGAGAACTGAGAAAACAACAAGATAATTCCACGTAAAGAACTGAGAAAACAACAAGATAATCCCATGTAGAGAACTGAGAAAACAACAAGATAATCACATATAGAGAACTGAGAAAACAACAAGATAATTCCATATAGAGAACTGAGAAAACAACAAGATCATCACATATAAAGAACTGAGAAAACAACAAGATAATCACATATAGAGAACTGAGAAAACAACAAGATAATCACATATAGAGAACTGAGAAAACAACAAGATAATCACATATAGAGAACTGAGAAAACAACAAGATAATCACATATAGAGAACGAGAAAACAACAAGATAATCCCACGTAGAGAACTGAGAAAACAACAAGATAATCCCATGTAGAGAACTGAGAAAACAACAAGATAATCCCATGTAGAGAACTGAGAAAACAACAAGATAATCCCACGTAGAGAACTGAGAAAACAACAAGATAACCCCATGTAGAGAACTGAGAAAACAACAAGATAATCACATATAGAGAACTGAGAAAACAACCAGATAACCCCATGTAGAGAACTGAGAAAACAACCAGATAATCACATATAGAGAACTGAGAAAACAACAAGATTATCCCATGTAGAGAACTAAGAAAACAACAAGATAACCCCATGTAGAGAACTGAGAAAACAACAGGATTACCCCATATAGAGAACTGAGAAAACAACAAGATAACCCCATATAGAGAACTGAGAAAACAACAAGATAATCACATATAGAGAACTTAGAAAACAACAAGATAACCCCATGTAGAGAACTGAGAAAATAACAAGATAATCCCATGTAGAGAACTGAGAAAACAACAAGATAATCCCATGTAGAGAACTGAGAAAACAACAAGATAATCCCACGTAGAGAACTGAGAAAACAACAAGATAATCCCATGTAGAGAACTGAGAAAACAACAAGATAATCACATATAGAGAACTGAGAAAACAACCAGATAACCCCATGTAGAGAACTGAGAAAACAACAAGATAATCACATATAGAGAACTGAGAAAACAACAAGATTATCCCATGTAGAGAACTGAGAAAACAACAAGATAATCACATATAGAGAACTGAGAAAACAACAAGATTACCCCATGTAGAGAACTGAGAAAACAACAAGATAATCACATATAGAGAACTGAGAAAACAACAAGATAATCCCATGTAGAGAACTGAGAAAACAACAAGATAATCACATATAGAGAACTGAGAAAACAACAAGATAATCCCATGTAGAGAACTGAGAAAACAACAAGATAATCCCATGTAGAGAACTGAGAAAACAACAAGATAATCACATATAGAGAACTGAGAAAACAACAAGATAATCACATATAGAGAACTGAGAAAACAACAAGATAATCCCATGTAGAGAACTGAGAAAACAACAAGATAATCCCATGTAGAGAACTGAGAAAACAACAAGATAATCCCACGTAGAGAACTGAGAAAACAACAAAATAATCCCATGTAGAGAACTGAGAAAACAACAAGATAATCACATATAGAGAACTGAGAAAACAACAAGATAATTCCATATAGAGAACTGAGAAAACAACAAGATAATCACATATAGAGAACTGAGAAAACAACAAGATAATCACATATAGAGAACTGAGAAAACAACAAGATAATCACATATAGAGAACTGAGAAAACAACAAGATAATCACATATAGAGAACTGAGAAAACAACAAGATAATCACATATAGAGAACTGAGAAAACAACAAGATAATCCCACTATAGAGAACTGAGACAACCACAAGATAATCCCATGTAGAGAACTGAGAAAACAACAAGATAATCCCATGTAGAGAACTGAGAAAACAACAAGATAATCCCACGTAGAGAACTGAGAAAACAACAAGATAACCCCATGTAGAGAACTGAGAAAACAACAAGATAATCACATATAGAGAACTGAGAAAACAACCAGATAACCCCATGTAGAGAACTGAGAAAACAACCAGATAATCACATATAGAGAACTGAGAAAACAACAAGATTATCCCATGTAGAGAACTAAGAAAACAACAAGATAACCCCATGTAGAGAACTGAGAAAACAACAGGATTACCCCATATAGAGAACTGAGAAAACAACAAGATAACCCATATAGAGAACTGAGAAAACAACAAGATAATCACATATAGAGAACTGAGAAAACAACAAGATAACCCCATGTAGAGAACTGAGAAAACAACAAGATAATCCCATGTAGAGAACTGAGAAAACAACAAGATAATCCCATGTAGAGAACTGAGAAAACAACAAGATAATCCCACGTAGAGAACTGAGAAAACAACAAGATAACCCCATGTAGAGAACTGAGAAAACAACAAGATAATCACATATAGAGAACTGAGAAAACAACCAGATAACCCCATGTAGAGAACTGAGAAAACAACAAGATAATCACATATAGAGAGCTGAGAAAACAACAAGATTATCCCATGTAGAGAACTGAGAAAACAACAAGGATTAACCCATATAGAGAACTGAGAAAACAACAAGATAACCCCATGTAGAGAACTGAGAAAACAACAAGATAATCACATATAGAGAACTGAGAAAACAACAAGATTATCCCATGTAGAGAACTGAGAAAACAACAAGATAATCACATATAGAGAACTGAGAAAACAACAAGATAATCACATATAGAGAACTGAGAAAACAACAAGATTATCCCATGTAGAGAACTAAGAAAACAACAAGATAACCCCATGTAGAGAACTGAGAAAACAACAGGATTACCCCATATAGAGAACTGAGAAAACAACAAGATAACCCATGTAGAGAACTGAGAAAACAACAAGATAATCACATATAGAGAACTGAGAAAACAACAAGATAATCACATGTAGAGAACTGAAGAAAACAACAAGATAATCCCATGTAGAGAACTGAGAAAACAACAAGATAATCCCATATAGAGAACTGAGAAAACAACAAGATAACCCCATGTAGAGAACTGAGAAAACAACAAGATAATCACATATAGAGAACTGAGAAAACAACAAGATAATCCCATGTAGAGAACTGAGAAAACAACAAGATAATCACATATAGAGAACTGAGAAAACAACAAGATAACCCCATGTAGAGAACTGAGAAAACAACAGATAATCCCCATATAGAGAACTGAGAAAACAACAAGATAATCACATATAGAGAACTGAGAAAACAACAGATAACCCATGTAGAGAACTGAGAAAACAACAAGATAATCACATATAGAGAACTGAGAAAACAACAAGATAATCCCATATAGAGAACTGAGAAAACAACAAGATAACCCCATGTAGAGAACTGAGAAAACAACAGGATTACCCTATGTAGAGAACTGAGAAAACAACAAGATTACCCCATGTAGAGAACTGAGAAAACAACAAGATTACCCCATGTAGAGAACTGAGAAAACAACAAGATTACCCCATGTAGAGAACTGAGAAAACAACAAGATAACCCCATGTAGAGAACTGAGAAAACATCAAGATAATCCCATGTAGAGAACTAAGAAAACAACAGGATTACCTTATGTAGAGAACTGAGAAAACAACCAGATTACCCTATGTAGAGAACTGAGAAAACAACAAGATAATCACATATAGAGAACTGAGAAAACAACAAGATAATCACATGTAGAGAACTAAGAAAACAACAGGATTACCCCATGTAGAGAACTGAGAAAATAACAAGATTATCCCATGTAGAGAACTGAGAAAACATCAAGATAATCACATATGGAGAACTGAGAAAAACAACAAGTTTATCCATGTAGAGAACTGAGAAAACAACAAGATAACCCCATGTAGAGAACTGAGAAAACAACAAGATAACCCCATGTAGAGAACTGAGAAAACAACAAGATAATCACATATAGAGAACTGAGAAAACAACAAGATAATCCCATGTAGAGAACTGAGAAAACAACCAGATAACCCCATGTAGAGAACTGAGAAAACAACAGGATTACCCCATATAGAGAACTGAGAAAACAACAAGATAATCACATATAGAGAACTGAGAAAACAACAAGATAATCACATATAGAGAACTGAGAAAACAACAAGATTATCCCATGTAGAGAACTGAGAAAACAACAAGATAATCACATATAGAGAACTGAGAAAACAACAAGATAACCCCATGTAGAGAACTGAGAAAACAACAAGATAATCACATATAGAGAACTGAGAAAACAACAAGATAACCCCATGTAGAGAACTGAGAAAACAACAAGATAATCCGATGTAGAGAGCTGAGAAAACAACAAGATAATCCCATGTAGAGAACTGAGAAAACAACAAGATAATCCCACGTAGAGAACTGAGAAAACAACAAGATAACCCATATAGAGAACTGAGAAAACAACAAGATAATCACATATAGAGAACTGAGAAAACAACAAGATAACCCCATGTAGAGAACTGAGAAAACAACAGGATTACCCCATATAGAGAACTGAGAAAACAACAAGATAACCCCATGTAGAGAACTGAGAAAACAACAAGATAATCACATATAGAGAACTGAGAAAACAACAAGATTATCCCATGTAGAGAACTGAGAAAACAACAAGATAATCACATATAGAGAACTAAGAAAACAACAAGATAATCACATATAGAGAACTGAGAAAACAACAAGATTATCCCATGTAGAGAACTAAGAAAACAACAAGATAACCCCATGTAGAGAACTGAGAAAACAACAGGATTACCCCATATAGAGAACTGAGAAAACAACAAGATAATCCCATGTAGAGAACTGAGAAAACAACAAGATAATCCCATGTAGAGAACTGAGAAAACAACAAGATAATCACATATAGAGAACTGAGAAAACAACAAGATTAATCCCATGTAGAGAACTGAGAAAACAACAAGATAATCACATATAGAGAACTGAGAAAACAACAAGATTACCCCATGTAGAGAACTGAGAAAACAACAAGATAATCACATATAGAGAACTGAGAAAACAACAGATAATCCCATGTAGAGAACTGAGAAAACAACAAGATAATCACATATAGAGAACTGAGAAAACAACAAGATAATCCCATATAGAGAACTGAGAAAACAACAAGATAATCCCATGTAGAGAACTGAGAAAACAACAAGATAATCACATATAGAGAACTGAGAAAACAACAAGATAATCACATATAGAGAACTGAGAAAACAACAAGATAATCCCATGTAGAGAACTGAGAAAACAACAAGATAATCCCATGTAGAGAACTGAGAAAACAACAAGATAATCCCATGTAGAGAACTGAGAAAACAACAAGATAATCCCATGTAGAGAACTGAGAAAACAACAAGATAATCCCATGTAGAGAACTGAGAAAACAACAAGATAATCCACATGTAGAGAACTGAGAAAACAACAAGATAATCCCCATGTAGAGAACTGAGAAAACAACAAGATAATCACATATAGAGAACTGAGAAAACAACCAGATAACCCCCATGTAGAGAACTGAGAAAACAACAAGATAATCACATATAGAGAACTGAGAAAACAACAAGATAATCCCATGTAGAGAACTGAGAAAACAACAAGATAATCACATATAGAGAACTGAGAAAACAACAAGATTACCCCATGTAGAGAACTGAGAAAACAACAAGATAATCACATATAGAGAACTGAGAAAACAACAAGATAATCCCATGTAGAGAACTGAGAAAACAACAAGATAATCACATATAAGAACTGAGAAAACAACAAGATAATCCCATGTAGAGAACTGAGAAAACGAACAAGATAATCCCATGTAGAGAACTGAGAAAACAACAAGATAATCACATATAGAGAACTGAGAAAACAACAAGATAATCACATATAGAGAACTGAGAAAACAACAAGATAATCCCATGTAGAGAACTGAGAAAACAACAAGATAATCCCATGTAGAGAACTGAGAAAACAACAAGATAATCCCACGTAGAGAACTGAGAAAACAACAAAATAATCCCATGTAGAGAACTGAGAAAACAACAAGATAATCACATATAGAGAACTGAGAAAACAACAAGATAATTCCATATAGAGAACTGAGAAAACAACAAGATAATCACATATAGAGAACTGAGAAAACAACAAGATAATCACATATAGAGAACTGAGAAAACAACAAGATAATCACATATAGAGAACTGAGAAAACAACAAGATAATCACATATAGAGAACTGAGAAAACAACAAGATAATCACATATAGAGAACTGAGAAAACAACAAGATAATCCCACGTAGAGAACTGAGAAAACAACAAGATAATCCCATGTAGAGAACTGAGAAAACAACAAGATAATCCCATGTAGAGAACTGAGAAAACAACAAGATAATCCCACGTAGAGAACTGAGAAAACAACAAGATAACCCCATGTAGAGAACTGAGAAAACAACAAGATAATCACATATAGAGAACTGAGAAAACAACCAGATAACCCCATTTAGAGAACTGAGAAAACAACAAGATAATCACATATAGAGAGTTGAGAAAACAACAAGATTATCCCCATGTAGAGAACTGAGAAAACAACAAGATAACCCCATGTAGAGAACTGAGAAAACAACAGGATTACCCCATATAGAGAACTGAGAAAACAACAAGATAACCCCATATAGAGAACTGAGAAAACAACAAGATAATCACATATAGAGAACTGAGAAAACAACAAGATAACCCATGTAGAGAACTGAGAAAACAACAAGATAATCCCATGTAGAGAACTGAGAAAACAACAAGATAATCCCATGTAGAGAACTGAGAAAACAACAAGATAATCCCCTGTAGAGAACTGAGAAAACAACAAGATAACCCCATGTAGAGAACTGAGAAAACAACAAGATAATCACATATAGAGAACTGAGAAAACAACCAGATAACCCCATGTAGAGAACTGAGAAAACAACAAGATAATCACATATAGAGAGTTGAGAAAACAACAAGATTATCCCATGTAGAGAACTGAGAAAACAACAGGATTACCCCATATAGAGAACTGAGAAAACAACAAGATAACCCCATGTAGAGAACTGAGAAAACAACAAGATAATCACATATAGAGAACTGAGAAAACAACAAGATTATCCCATGTAGAGAACTGAGAAAACAACAAGATAATCACATATAGAGAACTGAGAAAACAACAAGATAATCACATATAGAGAACTGAGAAAACAACAAGATAATCACATATAGAGAACTGAGAAAACAACAAGATAATCACATATAGAGAACTAGAGAAAACAACAAGATAATCCCACTGTAGAGAACTGAGAAAACAACAAGATAATCCCATGTAGAGAACTGAGAAAACAACAAGATAATCCCATGTAGAGAACTGAGAAAACAACAAGATAATCCCACGTAGAGAACTGAGAAAACAACAAGATAACCCCATGTAGAGAACTGAGAAAACAACAAGATAATCACATATAGAGAACTGAGAAAACAACAAGATAACCCCATGTAGAGAACTGAGAAAACAACAAGATAATCACATATAGAGAACTGAGAAAACAACAAGATTATCCCATGTAGAGAACTAAGAAAACAACAAGATAACCCATGTAGAGAACTGAGAAAACAACAGGATTACCCCATATAGAGAACTGAGAAAACAACAAGATAACCCCATATAGAGAACTGAGAAAACAACAAGATAATCACATATAGAGAACTTAGAAAACAACAAGATAACCCCATGTAGAGAACTGAGAAAATAACAAGATAATCCCATGTAGAGAACTGAGAAAACAACAAGATAATCCCATGTAGAGAACTGAGAAAACAACAAGATAATCCCATGTAGAGAACTGAGAAAACAACAAGATAATCCCATGTAGAGAACTGAGAAAACAACAAGATAATCACATATAGAGAACTGAGAAAACAACAAGATAACCCATGTAGAGAACTGAGAAAACAACAAGATAATCACATATAGAGAACTGAGAAAACAACAAGATAATCCCATGTAGAGAACTGAGAAAACAACAAGATAATCACATATAGAGAACTGAGAAAACAACAAGATTATCCCATGTAGAGAACTGAGAAAACAACAAGATAATCACATATAGAGAACTGAGAAAACAACAAGATAATCCCATGTAGAGAACTGAGAAAACAACAAGATAATCACATATAGAGAACTGAGAAAACAACAAGATAATCCCATGTAGAGAACTGAGAAAACAACAAGATAATCCCATGTAGAGAACTGAGAAAACAACAAGATAATCACATATAGAGAACTGAGAAAACAACAAGATAATCACATATAGAGAACTGAGAAAACAACAAGATAATCCCATGTAGAGAACTGAGAAAACAACAAGATAATCCCATGTAGAGAACTGAGAAAACAACAAGATAATCCCACGTAGAGAACTGAGAAAACAACAAGATAATCCCATGTAGAGAACTGAGAAAACAACAAGATAATCCCATATAGAGAACTGAGAAAACAACAAGATAATCCCATATAGAGAACTGAGAAAACAACAAGATAATCACATATAGAGAACTGAGAAAACAACAAGATAATCACATATAGAGAACTGAGAAAACAACAAGATAATCACATATAGAGAACTGAGAAAACAACAAGATAATCACATATAGAGAACTGAGAAAACAACAAGATAATCACATATAGAGAACTGAGAAAACAACAAGATAATCCCATGTAGAGAACTGAGAAAACAACAAGATAATCCCATGTAGAGAACTGAGAAAACAACAAGATAATCCCATGTAGAGAACTGAGAAAACAACAAGATAATCCCATAGTAGAGAACTGAGAAAACAACAAGATAACCCCATGTAGAGAACTGAGAAAACAACAAGATAATCACATATAGAGAACTGAGAAAACAACCAGATAACCCCATGTAGAGAACTGAGAAAACAACCAGATAATCACATATAGAGAACTGAGAAAACAACAAGATTATCCCATGTAGAGAACTAAGAAAACAACAAGATAACCCCATGTAGAGAACTGAGAAAACAACAGGATTACCCCATATAGAGAACTGAGAAAACAACAAGATAACCCCATATAGAGAACTGAGAAAACAACAAGATAATCACATATAGAGAACTGAGAAAACAACAAGATAACCCCATGTAGAGAACTGAGAAAACAACAAGATAATCCCATGTAGAGAACTGAGAAAACAACAAGATAATCCCACGTAGAGAACTGAGAAAACAACAAGATAATCCCACGTAGAGAACTGAGAAAACAACAAGATAACCCCATGTAGAGAACTGAGAAAACAACAAGATAATCACATATAGAGAACTGAGAAAACAACCAGATAACCCCATGTAGAGAACTGAGAAAACAACAAGATAATCACATATAGAGAGTTGAGAAAACAACAAGATTATCCCATGTAGAGAACTGAGAAAACAACAGGATTACCCCATATAGAGAACTGAGAAAACAACAAGATAACCCCATATAGAGAACTGAGAAAACAACAAGATAATCACATATAGAGAACTGAGAAAACAACAAGATTATCCCATGTAGAGAACTGAGAAAACAACAAGATAATCACATATAGAGAACTGAGAAAACAACAAGATAATCACATATAGAGAACTGAGAAAACAACAAGATTATCCCATGTAGAGAACTAAGAAAACAACAAGATAACCCCATGTAGAGAACTGAGAAAACAACAGGATTACCCCATATAGAGAACTGAGAAAACAACAAGATAACCCCATGTAGAGAACTGAGAAAATAACAAGATAATCACATATAGAGAACTGAGAAAACAACAAGATAATCACATGTAGAGAACTAAGAAAACAACAGGATTACCTCATGTAGAGAACTGAGAAAACAACAAGATAATCACATATAGAGAACTGAGAAAACAACCAGATAACCCCATGAAGAGAACTGAGAAAACAACAAGATAATCACATATAGAGAACTGAGAAAACAACCAGATAATCCCATGTAGAGAACTGAGAAAACAACAAGATAATCACATATAGAGAACTGAGAAAACAACCAGATAATCCCATGTAGAGAACTGAGAAAAAAACCAGATAACCCCATATAGAGAACTGAGAAAACAACAAGATAATCACATATAGAGAACTAAGAAAACAACAGGATTACCCTATGTAGAGAACTGAGAAAACAACAAGACAATCACATATAGAGAACTGAGAAAACAACAAGATAATCCCATACAGAGAACTGAGAAAACAACAAGATTACACAATGTAGAGAACTGAGAAAACAACAGGATTACACTATGTAGAGAACTGAGAAAACAACAAGATTACCCCATGTAGAGAACTGAGAAAACAACAAGATTACCCCATGTAGAGAACTGAGAAAACAACAAGATTACCCCATGTAGAGAACTGAGAAAACAACAAGATAACCCCATGTAGAGAACTGAGAAAACATCAAGATAATCCCATGTAGAGAACTAAGAAAACAACAGGATTACCTTATGTAGAGAACTGAGAAAACAACCAGATTACCCTATGTAGAGAACTGAGAAAACAACAAGATAATCACATATAGAGAACTGAGAAAACAACAAGATAATCACATGTAGAGAACTAAGAAAACAACAAGATAACCCCATGTAGTAGAACTGAGAAAATAACAAGAGTAATCCCATGTAGAGAACTGAGAAAACAACAAGATAATCACATATAGAGAACTGAGAAAACAACAAGATTATCCCATGTAGAGAACTGAGAAAACAACAAGATAACCCCATGTAGAGAACTGAGAAAACAACAAGATAACCCCATGTAGAGAACTGAGAAAACAACAAGATAATCACATATAGAGAACTGAGAAAACAACAAGATTATCCCATGTAGAGAACTGAGAAAACAACAAGATAATCCCATGTAGAGAACTGAGAAAACAACAGGAGTACCCCATGTAGAGAACTGAGAAAACAACAAGATAATCACATATAGAGAACTGAGAAAACAACAAGATAATCACATATAGAGAACTGAGAAAACAACAAGATTATCCCATGTAGAGAACTGAGAAAACAACAAGATAATCACATATAGAGAACTGAGAAAACAACAAGATTACCCCATGTAGAGAACTGAGAAAACAACAAGATAATCACATATAGAGAACTGAGAAAACAACAAGATAACCCCATGTAGAGAACTGAGAAAACAACAAGATAATCCCATGTAGAGAGCTGAGAAAACAACAAGATAATCCCATGTAGAGAACTGAGAAAACAACAAGATAATCCCACGTAGAGAACTGAGAAAACAACAAGATAACCCCATATAGAGAACTGAGAAAACAACAAGATAATCACATATAGAGAACTGAGAAAACAACCAGATAACCCCATGTAGAGAACTGAGAAAACAACAGGATTACCCCATATAGAGAACTGAGAAAACAACAAGATAACCCCATGTAGAGAACTGAGAAAACAACAAGATAATCACATATAGAGAACTGAGAAAACAACAAGATTATCCCATGTAGAGAACTGAGAAAACAACAAGATAATCACATATAGAGAACTAAGAAAACAACAAGATAATCACATATAGAGAACTGAGAAAACAACAAGATTATCCCATGTAGAGAACTAAGAAAACAACAAGATAACCCCATGTAGAGAACTGAGAAAACAACAGGATTACCCCATATAGAGAACTGAGAAAACAACAAGATAATCCCATGTAGAGAACTGAGAAAACAACAAGATAATCCCATGTAGAGAACTGAGAAAACAACAAGATAATCACATATAGAGAACTGAGAAAACAAGAAGATTATCCCATGTAGAGAACTGAGAAAACAACAAGATAATCACATATAGAGAATTGAGAAAACAACAAGATTACCCCATGTAGAGAACTGAGAAAACAACAAGCTAATCACATATAGAGAACTGAGAAAACAACAAGATAATCCCATGTAGAGAACTGAGAAAACAACAAGATAATCACATATAGAGAACTGAGAAAACAACAAGATAATCCCATGTAGAGAACTGAGAAAACGACAAGATAATCCCATGTAGAGAACTGAGAAAACAACAAGATAATCACATATAGAGAACTGAGAAAACAACAAGATAATCACATATAGAGAACTGAGAAAACAACAAGATAATCCCATGTAGAGAACTAAGAAAACAACAAGATAATCCCATGTAGAGAACTGAGAAAACAACAAGATAATTCCACGTAAAGAACTGAGAAAACAACAAGATAATCCCATGTAGAGAACTGAGAAAACAACAAGATAATCCCATGTAGAGAACTGAGAAAACAACAAGATAATCCCACGTAGAGAACTGAGAAAACAACAAGATAACCCCATGTAGAGAACTGAGAAAACAACAAGATAATCACATATAGAGAACTGAGAAAACAACCAGATAACCCCATGTAGAGAACTGAGAAAACAACAAGATAATCACATATAGAGAACTGAGAAAACAAGAAGATTATCCCATGTAGAGAACTGAGAAAACAACAAGATAATCACATATAGAGAATTGAGAAAACAACAAGATTACCCCATGTAGAGAACTGAGAAAACAACAAGATAATCACATATAGAGAACTGAGAAAACAACAAGATAATCCCATGTAGAGAACTGAGAAAACAACAAGATAATCACATATAAAGAACTGAGAAAACAACAAGATAATCCCATGTAGAGAACTGAGAAAACGACAAGATAATCCCATGTAGAGAACTGAGAAAACAACAAGATAATCACATATAGAGAACTGAGAAAACAACAAGATAATCACATATAGAGAACTGAGAAAACAACAAGATAATCCCATGTAGAGAACTGAGAAAACAACAAGATAATCCCATGTAGAGAACTGAGAAAACAACAAGATAATTCCACGTAAAGAACTGAGAAAACAACAAGATAATCCCATGTAGAGAACTGAGAAAACAACAAGATAATCACATATAGAGAACTGAGAAAACAACAAGATAATTCCATATAGAGAACTGAGAAAACAACAAGATCATCACATATAGAGAACTGAGAAAACAACAAGATAATCACATATAGAGAACTGAGAAAACAACAAGATAATCACATATAGAGAACTGAGAAAACAACAAGATAATCACATATAGAGAACTGAGAAAACAACAAGATAATCACATATAGAGAACTGAGAAAACAACAAGATAATCCCACGTAGAGAACTGAGACAACAACAAGATAATCCCATGTAGAGAACTGAGAAAACAACAAGATAATCCCATGTAGAGAACTGAGAAAACAACAAGATAATCCCACGTAGAGAACTGAGAAAACAACAAGATAACCCCATGTAGAGAACTGAGAAAACAACAAGATAATCACATATAGAGAACTGAGAAAACAACCAGATAACCCCATGTAGAGAACTGAGAAAACAACCAGATAATCACATATAGAGAACTGAGAAAACAACAAGATTATCCCACGTAGAGAACTAAGAAAACAACAAGATAACCCCATGTAGAGAACTGAGAAAACAACAGGATTACCCCATATAGAGAACTGAGAAAACAACAAGATAACCCCATATAGAGAACTGAGAAAACAACAAGATAATCACATATAGAGAACTGAGAAAACAACAAGATAACCCCATGTAGAGAACTGAGAAAACAACAAGATAATCCCATGTAGAGAACTGAGAAAACAACAAGATAATCCCACGTAGAGAACTGAGAAAACAACAAGATAATCCCACGTAGAGAACTGAGAAAACAACAAGATAACCCCATGTAGAGAACTGAGAAAACAACAAGATAATCACATATAGAGAACTGAGAAAACAACCAGATAACCCCATGTAGAGAACTGAGAAAACAACAAGATAATCACATATAGAGAGTTGAGAAAACAACAAGATTATCCCATGTAGAGAACTGAGAAAACAACAGGATTACCCCATATAGAGAACTGAGAAAACAACAAGATAACCCCATGTAGAGAACTGAGAAAACAACAAGATAATCACATATAGAGAACTGAGAAAACAACAAGATTATCCCATGTAGAGAACTGAGAAAACAACAAGATAATCACATATAGAGAACTGAGAAAACAACAAGATAATCACATATAGAGAACTGAGAAAACAACAAGATTATCCCATGTAGAGAACTAAGAAAACAACAAGATAACCCCATGTAGAGAACTGAGAAAACAACAGGATTACCCCATATAGAGAACTGAATAAACAACAAGATAACATCATGTAGAGAACTGAGAAAATAACAAGATAATCACATATAGAGAACTGAGAAAACAACAAGATAATCACATGTAGAGAACTAAGAAAACAACAGGATTACCTCATGTAGAGAACTGAGAAAACAACAAGATAATCACATATAGAGAACTGAGAAAACAACCAGATAACCCCATGAAGAGAACTGAGAAAACAACAAGATAATCACATATAGAGAACTGAGAAAACAACCAGATAATCCCATGTAGAGAACTGAGAAAACAACAAGATAATCACATATAGAGAACTGAGAAAACAACCAGATAATCCCATGTAGAGAACTGAGAAAAAAACCAGATAACCCCATATAGAGAACTGAGAAAACAACAAGATAATCACATATAGAGAACTAAGAAAACAACAGGATTACCCTATGTAGAGAACTGAGAAAACAACAAGACAATCACATATAGAGAACTGAGAAAACAACAAGATAATCCCATACAGAGAACTGAGAAAACAACAAGATTACACAATGTAGAGAACTGAGAAAACAACAGGATTACACTATGTAGAGAACTGAGAAAACAACAAGATTACCCCATGTAGAGAACTGAGAAAACAACAAGATTACCCCATGTAGAGAACTGAGAAAACAACAAGATTACCCCATGTAGAGAACTGAGAAAACAACAAGATAACCCCATGTAGAGAACTGAGAAAACATCAAGATAATCCCATGTAGAGAACTAAGAAAACAACAGGATTACCTTATGTAGAGAACTGAGAAAACAACCAGATTACCCTATGTAGAGAACTGAGAAAACAACAAGATAATCACATATAGAGAACTGAGAAAACAACAAGATAATCACATGTAGAGAACTAAGAAAACAACAGGATTACCCCATGTAGTGAACTGAGAAAATAACAAGAGTATCCCATGTAGAGAACTGAGAAAACATCAAGATAATCACATATAGAGAACTGAGAAAACAACAAGATTATCCCATGTAGAGAACTGAGAAAACAACAAGATAACCCCATGTAGAGAACTGAGAAAACAACAAGATAACCCCATGTAGAGAACTGAGAAAACAACAAGATAATCACATATAGAGAACTGAGAAAACAACAAGATTATCCCATGTAGAGAACTAAGAAAACAACAAGATAACCCCATGTAGAGAACTGAGAAAACAACAGGATTACCCCATCTAGAGAACTGAGAAAACAACAAGATAATCACATATAGAGAACTAAGAAAACAACAAGATAATCACATATAGAGAACTGAGAAAACAACAAGATTATCCCATGTAGAGAACTGAGAAAACAACAAGATAATCACATACAGAGAACTGAGAAAACAACAAGATTACCCCATGTAGAGAACTGAGAAAACAACAAGATAATCACATATAGAGAACTGAGAAAACAACAAGATAACCCCATGTAGAGAACTGAGCAAACAACAAGATAATCCCATGTAGAGAGCTGAGAAAACAACAAGATAATCCCATGTAGAGAACTGAGAAAACAACAAGATAATCCCACGTAGAGAACTGAGAAAACAACAAGATAACCCCATATAGAGAACTGAGAAAACAACAAGATAATCACATATAGAGAACTGAGAAAACAACCAGATAACCCCATGTAGAGAACTGAGAAAACAACAGGATTACCCCATATAGAGAACTGAGAAAACAACAAGATAACCCCATGTAGAGAACTGAGAAAACAACAAGATAATCACATATAGAGAACTGAGAAAACAACAAGATTATCCCATGTAGAGAACTGAGAAAACAACAAGATAATCACATATAGAGAACTAAGAAAACAACAAGATAATCACATATAGAGAACTGAGAAAACAACAAGATTATCCCATGTAGAGAACTAAGAAAACAACAAGATAACCCCATGTAGAGAACTGAGAAAACAACAGGATTACCCCATATAGAGAACTGAGAAAACAACAAGATAACCCCATGTAGAGAACTGAGAAAACAACAAGATAATCACATATAGAGAACTGAGAAAACAACAAGATAATCACATGTAGAGAACTAAGAAAACAACAGGATTACCTCATGTAGAGAACTGAGAAAACAACAAGATAATCACATATAGAGAACTGAGAAAACAACCAGATAACCCCATGTAGAGAACTGAGAAAACAACAAGATAATCACATATAGAGAACTGAGAAAACAACCAGATAATCCCATGTAGAGAACTGAGAAAACAACAAGATAATCACATATAGAGAACTGAGAAAACAACCAGATAATCCCATGTAGAGAACTGAGAAAATAACCAGATAACCCCATATAGAGAACTGAGAAAACAACAAGATTATCCCATGTAGAGAACTGAGAAAACAACAAGATAATCACATATAGAGATCTGAGAAAACAACAAGACAATCACATATAGAGAACTGAGAAAACAACAAGATAATCCCATACAGAGAACTGAGAAAACAACAAGATTACACAATGTAGAGAACTGAGAAAACAACAAGATTACCCCATGTAGAGAACTGAGAAAACAACAAGATTACCCCATGTAGAGAACTGAGAAAACAACAAGATTACCCCATGTAGAGAACTGAGAAAACAACAAGATAACCCCATGTAGAGAACTGAGAAAACATCAAGATAATCCCATGTAGAGAACTAAGAAGACAACAGGATTACCTTATGTAGAGAACTGAGAAAACAACCAGATTACCCTATGTAGAGAACTGAGAAAACAACAAGATAATCACATATAGAGAACTGAGAAAACAACAAGATTATCCCATGTAGAGAACTAAGAAAACAACAAGATAATCCCATGTAGAGAACTGAGAAAACAACAGGATTACCCCATATAGAGAACTGAGAAAACAACAAGATAACCCCATATAGAGAACTGAGAAAACAACAAGATAATCACATATAGAGAACTGAGAAAACAACAAGATTATCCCATGTAGAGAACTGAGAAAACAACAAGATAATCACATATAGAGATCTGAGAAAACAACAAGATTACCCCATGTAGAGAACTGAGAAAACAACAAGATAATCACATATAGAGAACTGAGAAAACAACAAGATAATCACATATAGAGAACTGAGAAAACAACAAGATAATCACATATAGAGAACTGAGAAAACAACAAGATAATCCCTGTAGAGAACTGAGAAAACAACAAGATAATCCCATGTAGAGAACTGAGAAAACAACAAGATAATCCCATGTAGAGAACTGAGAAAACAACAAGATAATCCCACGTAGAGAACTGAGAAAACAACAAGATAACCCCATGTAGAGAACTGAGAAAACAACAAGATAATCACATATAGAGAACTGAGAAAACAACCAGATAACCCCATGTAGAGAACTGAGAAAACAACAAGATAATCACATATAGAGAACTGAGAAAACAACAAGATTATCCCATGTAGAGAACTGAGAAAACAACAAGATAACCCCATGTAGAGAACTGAGAAAACAACAGGATTACCCCATATATAGAACTGAGACAACAACAAGATAACCCCATATAGAGAACTGAGAAAACAACAAGATAATCACATATAGAGAACTGAGAAAACAACAAGATAATCCCATGTAGAGAACTGAGAAAACAACCAGATAATCCCATGTAGAGAACTGAGAAAAAAACCAGATAACCCCATATAGAGAACTGAGAAAACAACAAGATAATCACATATAGAGAACTAAGAAAACAACAGGATTACCCTATGTAGAGAACTGAGAAAACAACAAGACAATCACATATAGAGAACTGAGAAAACAACAAGATAATCCCATACAGAGAACTGAGAAAACAACAAGATTACACAATGTAGAGAACTGAGAAAACAACAGGATTACACTATGTAGAGGACTGAGAAAACAACAAGATTACCCCATGTAGAGAACTGAGAAAACAACAAGATTCACCCCATGTAGAGAACTGAGAAAACAACAAGATTACCCCATGTAGAGAACTGAGAAAACAACAAGATAACCCCATGTAGAGAACTGAGAAAACAACAAGATAATCCCATGTAGAGAACTAAGAAAACAACAGGATTACCCTATGTAGAGAACTGAGAAAACAACCAGATTACCCTATGTAGAGAACTGAGAAAACAACAAGATAATCACATATAGAGAACTGAGAAAACAACAAGATAATCACATATAGAGAACTGAGAAAACAACAACACTACACTATGTAGAGAACTGAGAAAACAACAGGATTACACTATGTAGAGAACTGAGAAAACAACAGGATTACACTATGTAGAGAACTGAGAAAACAACAGGATTACACTATGTAGAGAACTGAGAAAACAACAAGATTACACTATGTAGAGAACTGAGAATTCAACAGAATTACCCCATATAGAGAACTGAGAAAACAACAGGATTACACTATGTAGAGAACTGAGAAAACAACAGGATTACACTATGTAGAGAACTGAGAAAACAACAAGATTACACTATGTAGAGAACTGAGAAAACAACAGGATTACACTATGTAGAGAACTGACAAAACAACAGGATTACACTATGTAGAGAACTGAGAAAACAACAAGATTACCCAATGTACAGAACTGAGAAAACAACAAGATTACCCAATGTACAGAACTGAGAAAACAACAAGATTACCCAATGTACAGAACTGAGAAAACAACAAGATTACTCTATGTAGAGGACTACGAAAATAACAGGATTATCACATGTAGAGAACTAAAAAAAACATCAGGATTACCCCATGTAGAGAACTGACAAAACTAACGAGATTACCCAAGGTACAGAACCGAGAAAACAACAAGATTATCCCATGTACTGCAGGAAGTTTGCAGTCTGGGTATCTCATTAAGAAAACGAAAGGTGCGATACGCCTGTAGGTAACCTCACATCCTGTTTCTCCTCCTTCCAGCTGGTCGCTGGTGATGGTCTTCAGGACTTGAGGGTCGAATGTGTCTGGTCTGTGTGGGAGATATGATAGAAGGATGTGACGATACGGTTTATACCTGCACACTTGAGGGTGGAATGTGTCTGGTCTGTGTGTGAGATAGAGATATGATAGAAGGATGTAACGATACCGTGTATACCTGCACACTTAAGGGTCGAATGTGTCTGGTCTGTGTGTGAGATATGATAGAAGGATGTAACGATACCGTGTATACCTGCACACTTGAGGGTGGAATGTGTCTGGTCTGTGTGTGAGATATGATAGAAGGATGTAACGACACCGTGTATACCTGCACACTTGAGGGTGGAATGTGTCTGGTCTGTGTGTGAGATATGATAGAAGGATGTAACGATACCGTGTATACCTGCACACTTGAGGGTGGAATGTGTCTGGTCTGTGTGTGAGATATGATAGAAGGATGTAACGACACCGTTTATACCTGCACACTTGAGGGTGGAATGTGTCTGGTCTGTGTGTGAGATATGATAGAAGGATGTAACGACACCGTGTATACCTGCACACTTGAGGGTGGAATGTGTCTGGTCTGTGTGTGTGAGATATGATAGAAGGATGTAACGACACCGTGTATACCTGCACACTTGAGGGTGGAATGTGTCTGGTCTGTGTGTGAGATATGATAGAAGGATGTAACGACACCGTGTATACCTGGACACTTGAGGGTGGAATCTGTCTGGCGTGTGTGGGAGATATGATAGAAGGATGTAACGATACCGTGTATACCTGCACACTTGAGGGTGGAATGTGTCTGGTCTGTGTGTGAGATATGATAGAAGGATGTAACGACACCGTGTATACCTGCACACTTGAGGGTGGAATGTGTCTGGTCGTGTGTGGGAGATATGATAGAAGGATGTAACGATACCGTGTATACCTGCACACTTGAGGGTGGAATGTGTCTGGTCTGTTTGTGAGATAGAGATATGATAGAAGGATGTAACGGTACGGTATATACCTGCACACTTGAGGGTGGAATGTGTCTGGTCTGTGTGTGAGATAGAGATATGATAGAAGGATGTAACGATACCGTTTATACCTACACACTTGAGGGTGGAATGTGTCTCGTCTGTGTGTGAGATATGATAGAAGGATGTAACGACACCTTTTATACCTGCACACTTGAGGGTGGAATGTATCTGGTCTGTGTGTGAGATAGAGATATGATAGAAGGATGTAACGATACCGTGTATACCTGCACACTTGAGGGTGGAATGTGTCTGGTCTGTGTGTGAGATATGATAGAAGGATGTAACGACACCGTGTATACCTGCACACTTGAGGGTGGAATGTGTCTGGTCCTGTGTGTGAGATATGATAGAAGGATGTAACGACACCGTGTATACCTGCACACTTGAGGGTGGAATGTGTCTGGTCTGTTTGTGAGATAGAGATATGATAGAAGGATGTAACGATACCGTGTATACCTGACACACTTGAGGGTGGAATGTGTCTCGGTCTGTGTGTGAGATATGATAGAAGGATATAACGACACCTTTTATACCTGCACACTTGAGGGTGGAATGTGTCTGGTCTGTGTGTGAGATATGATAGAAGGATGTAACGACACCGTGTATACCTGCACACTTGAGGGTGGAATGTGTCTGGCCTGTGTGGGAGATATGATAGAAGGATGTAACGATACCGTGTATACCTGCACACTTGAGGGTGGAATGTGTCTGGTCTGTTTGTGAGATAGAGATATGATAGAAGGATGTAACGGTACCGTTTATACCTACACACTTGAGGGTGGAATGTGTCTCGTCTGTGTGTGAGATATGATAGAAGGATGTAACGACACCTTTTATACTTGCACACTTGAGGGTGGAATGTGTCTGGTCTGTGTGTGTGATATGATAGAAGGATGTAACGATACCGTGTATACCTGCACGCTTGAGGGTGGAATGTGTCTGGTATGTGTGGGAGATATGATAGAAGGATGTAACGACACCGTTTATACCTGCACACTTGAGGGTGGAATGTGTCTGGTCTGTGTGTGAGATAGAGATATGATAGAAGGATGTAACGATACCGTGTATACCTGCACACTTGAGGGTGGAATGTGTCTGGTCTGTGTGTGAGATATGATAGAAGGATGTAACGACACCGTGTATACCTGCACACTTGAGGGTGGAATGTGTCTGGTCTGTGTGGGAGATATGATAGAAGGATGTAACGATACCGTGTATACCTGCACACTTGAGGGTGGAATGTGTCTGGTCTGTTTGTGAGATAGAGATATGATAGAAGGATGTAACGGTACGGTGTATACCTGCACACTTGAGGGTGGAATGTGTCTGGTCTGTGTGGGAGATATGATAGAAGGATGTAACGATACCGTGTATATCTGCACACTTGAAGGTCGAATGTGTCTGGTCTGTGTGGGAGATATGATAGAAGGATGTAACGATACCGTGTATACCTGCACACTTGAGGGTGGAATGTGTCTGGTCTGTGTGGGTGTTATGATAGAAGGATGTAACGATACAGTTTATACCTGCACACTTGAGGGTGGAATGTGTCTGGTCTGTATGGGTGATATGATAGAAGGATGTAACGATACAGTTTATACCTGCACACTTGAGGGTGGAATGTGTCTGATCTAGGTGGGTGATATGATAGAAGGATGTAACGATACAGTTTATACTTGCACAATTGAGGGTCGAATGTGTCTCTTCTGTGTGGGAGATATGATAGAAGGATGTAACGACACCGTGTATACCTGCACACTTGAGGGTGGAATGTGTCTGGTCTGTGTGGGAGATATGATAGAAGGATGTAACGATACCGTGTATACCTGCACACTTGAGGGTGGAATGTGTCTGGTCTGTGTGGGAGATATGATAGAAGGATGTAACGATACCGTGTATACCTGCACACTTACAGCTGTACCAAATACTGCAGCTAGGCACTCACGTGTCTGGAATTTATATGCTTTAATTAGTTAGTTAAATAGTTTGTCACCCTGTTAGTTACTTAGTTAGTCATTTAGTTAGTTATTTAATTAGTTAATTAGTTAGTCATTTAGTTAATCAATTAGTCACTTAGTTATTTAGTTAGTTACTTAATTAGACACTTAGTCTCTTAATAAGTCACTTAGTTAGTCACCTACTTAGTTATTTAGTTAGTTTCTTAGTTAGTTACTTAATTAGTCACTTAGTAAGTCATTTAGTTAATCAATTAGTCACTTAGTTAGTCATTTAGTTAATCAATTAGTTAGTTAGCCTCTTTGTTAGTTATTTAATTAGACACTTAGTCACTTTGGTAGTTACTTAGTCTCTTAATTTTTCACTTAGTTACTTAATTAATCACTTCGTTAGTCATGTATTTAATCAATTAGTCACTTAGTTAGTTATTTAGTCATTTAATTAGTCACTTAGCTAGTTACTTGGTCTCTTAATTAGATACTTAGTTAGTTGGTCACTTAGTTAGACAGTTAATTAGTCATTCAGTCAGATAATCCGGTGTTCTGCGAGTCACTAATTTGTATATATAATTTTATTATAATTAATGTCTCACCAAAGGTCACTTCCATCAGCCTTTAAAATCGCTAAAGTGTATCCTCATTTAAAAGCTGGTTCATTAGACGATGGTATCATGAGTATAGGCCAATTCCCATATTATCATCACTATCCAAATCGCTAGAAAAGCGCATTCATAAAACAACACTAGAACACTTAGTTCGCCACAAACTAATAGTTGACAATCAGTCAGGGTTTCGGCCAAAATATTCTTGGCATGCGGCCCTAACAAATATGATAGAAAACTGGCATCAAAATATTAACAACAATACTCTATGAGGAGCGGTGTTTATAGACATTAGAAAAGCATTCGATATGACAGATCATACTATTTTAATTAAAAAACTAGAAACAACGAAAGTAAGCTTTAATATAGTGACATTGATAAAATTATTTTTATTAGACAGAAAACAAGTAGTATCACGCAATATATCTGTGGGTCTGTCACCATGTGCCACATCAGCCACCGAGTGTCAACTGATCTATCACAATGTGGGTCTGTCTGTCACCATGTGCCACATCAGCCACCGAGTTTCGACTGATCTATCACAATGTGGGTCTGTCATCATGTGCCACACCAGCCACCGAGTGTCGACTGATCTATCACAATGTAGGTCTGTCACCATGTGCCACATCAGCCACCGAGTGTCGACTGATCCATCACAATGTGGGTCTGTCTGTCACCATGTGCCACATCAGCCACCGAGTGTCGACTGATCTAACACAATATGGGTGTGTTACAATATGCTACATCAGCCACCGAGTGTCGACTGATCTATCACAATGTGGGTCTGTCTGTCTCTATGTGCCACACCAGCCACCGAGTGTCGACTGATCTTTCACAATGAGGGTCTGTTTGTCTCCATGTGCCACATGATCCACCGATTGTCGGCTGATCTATCACAATGTGGGTCTGTCTGTCGCCATGTGCCACATCAACCACCGAGTGTCGACTGACCTATCACAATGTGGGTCTGTCTGTCTCCATGTGCCATATCAGCCACCGAGTGTCGACTGATCTATAACCATGAGGGTCTGTCTGTCTTCATGTGCTACATGATCCACCGAGTGTCGACTGATCTATCACAATGTGGTTTTGCCTGTCACCATGTGTCACATCTGCCACCGAGTGTCGACTGATCTATCACAATTGATGTCTGTCTGTCACCATGTGCCACATCAGTCACCGAGTGTCGACTGATCTATCACAATGTGGGTCTGTCTGTCACCATGTGCCACATCAGTCCACCGAGTGTCGACTGATCTATCACAATGTGGGTCTGTCTGTCACCATGTGCCACATCAGCCACCGAGTGTCGACTGATCTATCACAATGTGGGTCTGTCTGTCACCATGTGCCACATCAGCCACCGAGTGTCGACTGATCTATCACAATGTGGGTCTGTCTGTCACCATGTGCCACATCAGCCACCGAGTGTCGACTGATCTATCACAATGTGGGTCTGTCTGTCACCATGTGCCACATCAGCCACCAAGTGTCGACTGATCTATCACAATGTGGGTCTGTCTGTCACCATGTGCCACATCGGCCACCGAGTGTCGAATGATCTATCACAATGTGGGTCTGTCTGTCACCATGTGCCACATCAGCCACCGAGTGTCGACTGATCTGTCACAATGTGGGTCTGTCTGTCACCATGTACCACATCAACCACCGAGTGTCGACTGATCTATCACAATGTGGTTCTGTCACCATTTGCCACATCAGCCACCGAGTGTCGGTTGATCTATCACAATGTGGGTCTGTAACCATGTGCCACATCAGCCACCGAGTGTTAACTGATCTATCACAATGTGGGTCTGTCACCATGTGCCACATCAGCCACTGAGTGTCGACTGATCTATCACAATGTTGGTCTGTCTGTCACCATGTGCCACATCAGCCACCGAGTGTCGACTGGTATATATCCATGTGGGTCTGTCACCATGATTTTTAAGTTTGGGCGCGTTATTTCTTTACTTTGCCAGTATTTCTTCCCAATTTGGTTAGCACATTTTCCTACTTTTTATAAATTTGGACTAGATATTTCTTTACTTTGTCAGTATTTTTCCTCTTTGGCTAACAAATTTTGCTAATTTTTATAAATTTGGCCGAGCTATTCCTTTACACGGTCGATATTTTTTCCAATTTGGCTAACAAATATTTCTACTTTTTTTTTTCATCAGTGCAAAGTTCATGTGAGAATATTCCAAGCCCCGCGGTGTCGGATTTTGACTGAACTGTGAAACTGATCTCTAAAAATTGTTAACATTTCTCCTGCCCAGATAAAAAGAACAATCCAACTTTCAAAACCATTGTGTCTAATTTGAATACACTTGAGAATACTTTATGATGTCCCTGACAAGTGTGCTGCTGTTTAGATCGTGAACAGGTGACAATAGCAAGCTTGTTATTGACAACCTAAGCACATCAGTTGAAGCAAGCTATGTGTCAGCTTACAGAACCGCCCCTGAAAATTTGGGTATGCTGTACAGTCTGTGTGTTACATGTACATTGAATCATACAACTAATGTATATACAGTGGAGACTGTATAAGTAGAAGTCACAGGGGTCGAAGGAATGTGTTCTACTTATCAGAAATTCTACTTATCCCGACTGCACATATTTACACTAATACCATGCAGTAGCGTTGAGTAAAATGATTGTACCACTTAGGAAACACAATTAGTGAACAAATAAATAGCAATACAATATCAGACATGTTGAAATGTTTAATTATTTTTAGAAAGCGGAACATTAAAGTTAGGTACTTTAGTAACATGTTTCTAAATTGCTTTTTAATTATATAACTGCATAGTTGGATACCTCTTGAAAAAACAAATCCAACGACACCTTATTCAAGTCTGTACGTCAATTGTAAGCTGAGATATTAATTTTTGTATGTCAGTTATTATTTAACATTGACCCATCAGAATCCCACTATGGAAAGTGTGACCACAAAACACGTAAGCTAAGGGCAGATAACCGCTCTTGGTTTTTTGCGCTAAGGGGGATAACTCAGCATTTTATTTTGAACGCAAAATTCAAATAAAAACCTCAAACTCCGTCTTCCTCCAGCCTCTTCCTCCACTCCTAAATACTAGAATGGGTCGTGAATGCAAACGTGCATCATTATAATCTCGTTGTTCTGAATAATCCATAAGAAAAAAAAATGATCATCGCTGTATTATGACACGGAAAACCGCTATATTCCCGCCTTGAAATTTAACATGACGCATCTTAGCATACGATCTTAATAATTTCTGTTTGGGATGACCCCGTTGATTAAAATATTTGAAAATTTCACAGTACGCGTAAGAAAGGATGCTCAATTTAATTATTTATACTAAATCAAGCGGCAACGTCTAATATAACGAGTACTATATAATCCTTAATACTGGGGAACAATAACAAGAAAACGTAAATCGCCGTTTGAAACGTCGCCGGAAACGTTCGGTAACGGAAAATGTAGTACCTAATTAAAGTCAGATGAACATTTCCAAATTAATTAAAGAAAAAGTCTATGATTTTGCCATGCTTCTTGGCTTGTGAAAAATGTCTTCCCATGGCCAGTTTAAAGACACAAAATGGTGAGACTGCATCATCTGAACATCAAGTCCTTGCAGTCAGGGCTCCTCGTAATCAGGGTCAGTCATTGCTTTGTGGACTGACTGTTTCTCTCCACACACATTCTTGTACGTGTTGCAATGCCGTTTTTTTTTTGGGGGGGTGGGGGGTGGGGGGGGGGGGTGGGGGGGGGGAATGATCCAACCATCCAGCACTACAATTCCAGTCTCTCTAACATCCAAGACGTGCAAATTCTTCTGCTTTCGCAATAAGTGAAGGCCCATTTACTGGTACATTTGACGATCTAATCACAGTGAACAATTTTAAAAGGGCAGCATAAAACAAATCACACTCGGTAGTTCTAGATCCCTATCTATCACTGTCGATTTGATACTCAAAAAACAATTTTCTGTTGCGGTCTTTATGCTTTACAATGCCGGAAAGTGTCGATGTTGGAATACCAAATTCTCTAGCTATATTCACTTTCTTCTTCCCACTATGTTCAACCTCTTCTAAGAGCTCAATCTTTCTTTTTAAAGTTAAAGTAGCAAGCTTTCGTCCACTAGCCGCCATTGTTGACATGTAGCGAAATATTGTATGTGTGAGATTGTTGTTCGTGCTGATTAAAAATAATTATTTCGCGAATTTTTATTTTTTTTATTTTTTTTTTGGTGTGTGAAATGAACAGTTCGACTTAAATATGAACACTTATATAGGCGGTATTCACTTTTATGTTCGACTAATCCGAAAATTCGAGTTAACCGAATTCGACTTATCAGGACTTTTTATACAAAGATAAAGAGGGATAATGGCCGGGACCAAGCCAATAACGTCGACTTAAGCGAAATTCTACTTATCCGAGTTCGACTTAAGGGGACTCGACTGTATTTGTTTACTGAAGACATAAACAATAGATTGCACAGTTCATTGCCTGGCATAGTTTGCTGCATCATTTCAGTTGCACACTGCAGAAGTCACACAGCATAAACTAAAACAAAAGATAATTCCTTTGGTAAGGACGACTCTCATATCCTCTTCAGGACCCATCCCCCACTGGTCCAAGCCTGACACCCAGCTCGTGCCTGTGGCTCCTAGTAGCTGTCAGCATGCGACAGCGGCCACCCCCCGGTCAACAGCTGTGAGAGGCTGGCTAAACCAGGCGTGGGTAGCCGATTTGGTGTCAAACCAAGCGGTGAACTAGGGTATGCCTACCCAGCATGTGAAGACAGGATTTGGCAGACTGCGCGGATGAAATCACTGATGATTCAACGGGCAAGACGGCGTTTACCTGCAAAGCGTGGTCGAACGTATTGAGCTTATATATATATATATATATATATATATATATATATATATATATATATATATATATATATATATATATATATATATATATATTTGTATTGGCTACAATTTAGAATAACACCTCTCTGGGACATATTGGGTTAATACATCTGGAGATGTTATATGATAAATCTTTGTATCCCCCACTGGGGTATAAGCCCTCAACCAACTCAAGCTGTCCTATCCCTTGCTGTTCCATGAAGACTCCTTGGATGGCGGGGAATGCCCATGGTCTGCCCCTGCCTTCCCTTGAGAGCTGAACGGGATGTCATCGGCTGCTCTAAATGGGCCAGATGGGATGGAGGATAACATCACAACAGTGAGAGTCAAATAAAGAAAAATTCCGTGACCGGTTAAGACCAGGGATGGAGTTATTGCCTCTCCATAGCACAAAGCCTGGGTTAAAATAAATAAACCATGTGTTGCCCGTGCAGCATGATCCCTCTCTCGGCCTGCCTAGTTCACTCCAGAGGAAAGTTAACACCTATACATCTGGAACAAGACAAGCTGCAGAAGCTGCCGGATCAGCAAAGCAATGCTCTAACTGTCCGCCTGTCGGAGCTTCGATCCTAGACCAACTGCCAACCAAAGCTTAGGGCCTGGTCTGCCCTGCCATGACTATTTTCTCTTTGGGTTGCATTTCCTCGCACCAGGATAAGGTTTGTACTCTCCCAATTGCGCTCTTCCGCTCGAAGCCGTTGGCACAATGCGGGGTGTCGGGTTTGGTAAGCGCCCCCCCCCCCCCCCCCAACATTCGGCGCTGACAGAAAGCAGGTAGTACCGTCTACTGCCATACGGTAGCTCAGGCATATCTGATTAACACCTGACAATGAATGAGTGAGAGTCAAATGTCCTAAGAAAACCCCGGGAAGATTAACCCAGTCAACAAATGCTCGCAGAAATCGGATGTGGCGGCCTAACGGCGCAAGAATGCAGCTCTGCTGTAAACAGGCACACCGCAATCACATCCAATAATTATTATTATTATTATAACAATAATAATAATAATAAACTCCCTGGATGAACGCAGAATAAGAAGAAACCAAAACCCCAAGAAGTTTGGGCCCTACCAACTGAGCCACAAATTCATGCGAGCCCATCCCGAGCTCATGTAATCGTGAGGTGATATCAGGGCACGGGGCATTCTTTGTTATGATATGAAGTTGTCGTAATATGAGGCAGCGGTTTGTGCACACAAAGATTTACAAGTGGCTGTGCTTGCTTCTATTCGCTGGCTATGAACTCCAGCGCAAGGTCCTGTATGTCGGATGAAGGCATCCTGTTGTCCAACATTAGTATGATGTCATACAGGACCTGAGGTTTGCGTGAGTATCCGTTGTCTCATGTCTGGCTTATTGGTATGCAGACTGGTGGTTCCTCGCCGTGCAGGCAGATACTCTCCGACTTCGGGGGAATCAGCGATCCTACTGACTTAGCCAGGACCCCGAAGGGACCTGTTGCCCAGGACTCGCGACTAGGACGTGTCAGTAGATCTTGGCCAGTATAGAGCCTGGCCCTTGTGCCGTGGAAACACCTCTGCGTCTCACGTTACAGGCGGTAATGATTACTTTCATGTGAGGTGTTCTAATGAAGAAAGTGGCAACTGTTACCACAGATTTGCTATACGTGTCGAAGGGGAAGGAGACGACTGATACTTTACAGGGTGAGTGGATATTCCATGTTTTGTCTTGTTGTGAGAAATGTAACATTTGTTGTCATGTGTGTTTTTATAAAATGTCTTTCGTTCACTTGAACTGTAATTGTGTCTCTTTTATAACCTTCATACTGTCTTTTAGTTCACTCTTTTGAGTGGTCTGTAAATGTTACAATGTTTGTGTTGATTGAGCAATGATTCAGTGATTTATATTCAGCTCGGTGTCTTGGTCTGTTCCACAGACTTCTAAGACATCGATCATGTCACCTGTGACGATGTTAGGAACTTAATACCTGTTGTAGTTACTTTGATTTGATGTGGCCTTTGGGCTTTAAAAGTCGCGTAAAAGTCGACAGGTTCGACTTCATTGCACGGGTTTTTATCCCATATGACTCGGTCTCTTTCCGCAGCACGGAAAACGTCGCACAAAGCACGAACTCCGTAGCTTTAAGCGACGACCCACAGGAGTCTCCGAAACATTTAACTCGTAAACCGAAGGACGCGGCCCGGAATCGATCCCACGACTTTCGGAGCACGAGTCAAACGGCTTGACCACTTCGCCACAGAGGCTCTCTGTCGCCTTCGGGCATTCGCGGTCAAGATCACGTGATCATATATGCTGATGATACAGTATTGCTATTCACAACACAGAATGGTATAGAAAACTTAATAGCCTCAACCCAATTGAATAGTGAAAATCGCAACTTATATCTTAACATAGCAAAAGCAAAGATAATGCATACAGATACAACTATTATGGAGAAAGAAATATATGTTAATGAGAAAAAATTGGAGGTGGTAGAAAATGTTGAATATCTTGGGTCATTGATTACCAACAACGGTGACGCAATGAAAGAAATTAAACGACGACTAGCGATTGCTCTTCAAAGACTAAAACAATTTAATAAATTATGAAATGCGACAGACAGAACTACAAAAATTTGATTTTTAAGAGCATGCATCTTTCCCTTTGCAACATACACTTGTAAGACCTGGACACTTACAAAACAAGCTGAACAGCGCATAAATGCCTTTGAATATAAATGTTATTGACGAGTTCTAAGAATATCTTGGGTAAAGAAAAGAACATATGCTGCATCCATACTTCAAGAGCTGAATATCGAAGAAGGTTGGCTATTAAAGACGATAAAACAAAGAAAGTTAAAATATTTTTGTCACTTGAAACGTCACGAAAGTTTGGAGAGACCAGTAAAGGTGGGGTATATGCCTGGGAAGAGAGGAAGCGTAAGACCAAAGAGAAGATGGGTGCAGGATGTGGCGGATGATCTCCAGATGGGTGTATCGGATGCGGGACATCTTGCTTATGATCGAGAGTTTTACGGAAGGTTGTTATGGAAGCGAGATTTTGTAAAGGACATGCTACTGAATGAATGAATGAATGAATGAATGAATGAATGAATGAATGAATGAATGAATGAATGAATGAATGGCCACGTTTGCTTCTGATTGGCAGATTGGACAGAGAAATCGACATCAGATGTCAAAAAGCTAGTGCACTTACATATCAACTATCACCCTTACTGAAACATCCAAATATACCCATGTCCGCAAAACGACAGATAATAAACAGCATATTCACACCAACCCTATGCTACCAATCTCAAACCTGGACTTTATCCAAATTACACCTTCGTAAAATCAACACCTGCGAAATGAGGTGCCTGAGGAGAGCTGCCAACTGAACAATCCGATACCGAGTAAGAAATGCTACCACCAGACAGACTGTGGGATCAACACCTTGTGCCACATTTATTGAAAGACAGAAGATCAAGTGGTTTGGCCATGTCGTTAGAATGCATCATCAGCAACTACCATCACTGGCCTTACATCAAAGATCATCTGCGACGAGACCACGACGACGTCCAAGAAGAAAATGGAATGACGACCAAGAAGATGTATTGATTGATTGATTGATTTAAGAACCGACATCACAGCATTCGGGGCATTCCCATAAGCGCTCCGTACCCATCCTCAGAAGCCAGCGAAGAGTTCCAACCCCAATAGTACCAGTAGCAATCTGATTATATGTGCGTCTCACCTTTCCTCTAAGCGTCGAGCATCGGCCAGATCCCCTCGTCACTCCACGCTGTTGCATTCTTGCTAGACCATGGTGATCCATTTGCTCCTCCGTGGTGTACACGTGCTCCCACAAGGCCGCAACCACGTCTGCCTTATCATGCATCAATACTCCACCAAGTTTTGCAGAGCCAGCCAATCTGTCTGCCTGTTCATTCCCCAGCACACCAGCATGCCCCGGAGAAAAGATCCAGACGATGCTTGCCACCCGTGACTTCCGAAGCGAAGCAAGCCACACGGTACGAAGCTTGCCTGTCCTCACCCTACTCAGCATGCTTTCTGAGTCAGTTACAATCACGATGTGTGTGTGTATCGTATTCTCCATCCAGCGGAAAGCTGCACTGACTGCCTCCACCTCCATTCTTAAGCTAGATGTTGTGGTATCATATGCCAAGCTCTCCTGCACCAAACGTCGACCATTAGTCCTTTGCCAAGAAACCCCAGGCACTTCTACTACCTCTCAACACCGAACCATCTGTGTAGATAATCACATCACCCGGGGCGAGCATTATCCTGAATTAGTTGCTGGATTTCCACTTCTGTGGCCCCTGCTGGCCACTCCCTGCACTCCCGGCTCAATGTGATTATAACTCTGCACAAGTCTGACTGCTCCGCTGGCACTCTGACCCACTCCTCTCCTCGCCTAATGTTCTCCAAGGGGCACACCTGTCTGATCGCATCCTCCGCCTGAGCCATCCATGATTTCCCTCTTATCAGTCGCTGGCCCTTAACTGCGTCCAGCGCCACATGCAACGGGTGATCTGTATCAGCAGCTACTCTGAGGTATGCCTTCGCCTGCATCACCTTGAGCCTACCAGCAACAGTCGGCAAACCAAGGATGTACCGCATACACACCACTGGGGTATCTCTGGTGCATCCCAGAATGACCCGCATAGCCTCGTTCTATATGCGCTCCAATCTCACCAGCTGACTCTTTGAGACAGTGAGCAGTCCTAGTCCATAATCAATCACTGAGAGGATCAAGTGCTGGTATAGTCTGAAAAGCATTCTCTGCTCTATGTCCATTGCAGCCATAGTTTTAAGTGCGTTGAGTCCCTTTTGACATCTTGTCACAACCGTCTCCACATGATCCTTGAAGGACAGGCTCCTGTCAAATGTGATTCCCAGATACTTCAGTTTGTTCTCTCTGTTGACGCTTCCACCATCTATCGTGAGGCTTGGAACATCAACTCTCACAATCCTGTTGTCCAGAGAGCACCACAAAACAGCTGCCTTTTCCGGGTGGATGACAGCACCCATTTCAGTGCACCAGTCAATCACTTTGTCTACTGTCGCCTGTAGCTCCTGGGCTGTTTTCTTCCTATCTCTCCCCTGCCTATATGCAAGAATATCATCTGCAAATGTTAGTATCCTTCCAACCCCTGGTGCTTCTAAGTTTGCAATTTTGCTCGTATACACGTTAAAGAGCACCGGTGAGATTGCGGATCCCTGTGGCAGTCCCGGGGTTAAAATATGTGGCTCTGAAGTCCATGCACCCAAATGGAGAGCAATCCGACGAGAATGTAGGACGACCGCTATCCAGTTCACCAACCAGGGATTGACCCCCTTCTCCATCAGTGCGGTCATCAAAATATCATATCGAACTCTATTGTACGCATCCTCGAGATCAAGCGCTGCCGCCATCGTTTCTTGTCTACTCTGGAACCCCTCATAAACGTCAAAGGCAAAAGTGGCTGCATTGACGACATAAAAGACATTGTACACGGAATGACACTATCCAGTGCCGCCCATCGGGCGCTGGAACGCAAATTATTCCTCCCCACGCCGCTTGACGGCAGAAGTGGAAGATGATGAAGATGATGATGATGGATGATGATGATGATGATGCTTCTGATTGGATGTATTCGGAAACGGCGGGTAAAACTTGGCCGGAAACGACTCTAATAACGGCAGAAATGGCCCCGTCTGCTAGAGAGCAAGTCTTTGTTGCTTCAAGTTGTTTATTGTTTATTGGTTATTTATTAGTTATTTTAAGTTGAGTTATTTTGGTTATTTGATTCCCGGTAAGCTAATTCTTCTTATAACTCACGTAATATTAATATTCCTAGACTTTTTATTGCATTTTTGTATTCTCCATTCAATTTCTCATAAATGTGAACTGAACAGTTTCCACAATAACGCCAACGGCTTCTTACTTTGTTAGGAAACATTTGGTTATAGTTATATTATAATTATTAATACTAATAGCAACATGCGCATGCAGATTGAGAATGAAATTGAAATGTGAATAGCGCATCCATTTCGCAAGATTCTAGGGAGGCTCTATTCGCAATGGAATTGCGGGAAGTAACAAACATGTCACAGCGTCTGCTCACTAGTCAATTTTAGTTTGAGCCATTAAGAAGTCTAAGAAGGTGGTTAATTTAAATAGGAATGTTCACTGTTGCGAGTTTAATTCTGCCGAATTCTCCGTATTTTTTAATGAATCATCCTTCTTACTTCTGTCCATTCTTCTGGCATCCCGTTTTATTTTTACATTACGTTAGACCTGTTTAAATATCAAGAATAATAATAATTTTCCAGAACTGGTATCCCCAATACAAATAACGATCCCTACAAATAATTGTGTCCCCAGGCGAGTTAAAGAATTGTTAACTTTCGTTTCTGTACACTTACTGTTACCAGGCATCCTTGTTTGTTTACGTTACCGTCCTACTTTGTATGCCCTGATAATTCTGGTCCAAGCTGACAGTAATATGTTTCGATCTTCACACTTTATTCACATGCTTCGAGTTTCTCAGTTCTATATTTAAGTTCTGAATGTTTAATATTTGTACGTATTTGCTGAGAATGAAAAAAAAAATGTACTTCACCGATGAGGAATCAAACCTCGAGCTCCCGCGTGACAGGCGGAGACACTTATCACTACGCTACTGAGGACACATCAACAAAAATGTATAATATGGCTACACGCATAGGAATAATGACGTGACCTACTTCTACTGCGAATATTATTTTTTTTCTATTTGCAATATATTGTGAATATTCACTTCGTATCGCAAAACTCAAAATGGCGGACCTATGCCGTTAGCATTACGTAGTACGGCAGAGTGGACTCCTTTTTATTTTATAATTAGAACTGGCAATTTAACTACTAAAATTAAACAGAATACAAGTTTCATTTGTAGCAGTAACTTATCTGTGTACTTGTTTAATTTGTCACCCTTTGACATGACTGAAAATAGTTTTGAAAGCCAGTTTTCAGACCCGTCTGTTGTAAACCTGTAGTAGTAGCATATACAGAGAATATTTTAAAATGGGGTTTCTACTTATGAAATATCACAGTTGGATACAGCTTGACAAGACAAATCCAACGGTATCTCAACGAAGAGTTTACGGTAATTCTAAGCGGAGTTGTGAATTTTTTGGTGCCGTAATTTGAAACCAGGAAGTGTCCTAAGAGATAGGGGAGATTTTATCGCGGCTCATTAAATTGGAAGCTGAGAAATTCTGCCTTCTATTACTGTGGCTTGTTTAATTTTAAACGGACAACATAGACCCATATATCATTGCGTCCGGGGTGGCGAGACCCCATATGGCTCGGTCTCTTTCTGCACGGCACCTGCCGAAAGCATCGTACAAAGCACGAGAGTCTCAGAGTCTCTGACAAAAATGCACTTGACTTTTAAGAATGTTCCATAGGATGTGCGGTGACCTAATTAATAGTTAAAAATAGCTGCCCATTTATATTAATTAAATGTAACGTGAAATGTTGGTCATTAGTGAAAGAGCAATTTATGAAAATGTACTCATATTGTCTTAATGTACCTACTGCATTGCAACAGCTTTCTTTTGTTGATTAAATATCTAAAGATAAAAGGCACTGAAGATCTCACTAAAAGCTTTTGGAATTCATCACATTTGAGAGACTGCTGCCAAAGACCAACATTTGTGGCGTGCATCATTACGCAAGGGTGCAGTCACTTGAGAAGCAAACAGAACTGCAAGAGCTGTGAAAAAGAAAGGCTGGACAGAAAACCCACTGCAGGAGACCTCCTCCTGGAACGTCAAACATTCTTTGCCCACATTGTCAAAGAACATTTCTAGCCAAAAAAGGCCTTACCTGCCATCTTAGAACTCACACTTCCATACTTTAAACCCCACTGTGTGTCAGCCTAACGGTGCAAGAATCGCAGCTCTGCTGTAAACTGGCACAACGCAATCATGGCCCCCCCCCCCAAAAAAAAAGAACTCTCTGGATAAACGCAGAAGAAGAAGAAGAAGATATTATGCTAGGTATAGAGTCACAGTACTTATCTCATGCTATACTATTGTTATTACATGGTGTTATTGCTAAGAAAACAATCATTATGTTCTACAGGTGCTCAAGTGATGGGCAAATGGACAGACGGTTCTTACTCTCCAGGCATTCTAAGTCAAGTTGACCACAACAGCCAGAAGTAAGAAATTCTCATTGGATATAGACACACTTTTTATATTCTCTTTTAAATAAATAACAGGAATTTGTTCTAAGCAGTTTCTTGCTGTGGGTCTGTAATGTGATAGGACCATCACATTTTGTAGACAGAGGAAGAGATGGCCAGTCATTTTCCATTACAGTTTGTAGACAGAGGAAGAGATGGCCAGTCATTTTCCATTACAGTTTGTAGACAGAGGAAGAAATGGCCGGTCATTTTCCATCACATTTTGTAGACAGAGGAAGAGATGGCCAGACATTTTCCATTACATTTTGTAGACAGAGGAAGAGATGGCCAGTCATTTTCCATTACAGTTTGTAGACAGAGGAAGAGATGGCCAGACATTTTCCATTACATTTTGTAGACAAAGGAAGAGATGGCCAGTCATTTTCCATTACAGTTTGTAGACAGAGGAAGAGATGGCCAGTCATTTTCCATCACAGTTTGTAGACAGAGGAAGAGATGGCCAGTCATTTTCCATTACAGTTTGTAGACAGAGGAAGAGATGGCCAGTCATTTTCCATTACAGTTTGTAGACAGAGGAAGAGATGGCCAGTCATTTTCCATCACATTTTGTAGACAGAGGAAGAGATGGCCAGACATTTTCCATTACAGTTTGTAGACAGAGGAAGAGATGGCCAGTCATTTTCCATTACAGTTTGTAGACAGAGGAAGAGATGGCCAGTCATTTTCCATCATATTTTGTAGACAGAGGAAGAGATGGCCAGTCATTTTCCATTACAGTTTGTAGACAGAGGAAGAAATGGCCAGTCATTTTCCATCACATTTTGTAGACAGAGGAAGAGATGGCCAGACATTTTCCATCACATTTTGTAGACAGAGGAAGAGATGGCCAGTCATTTTCCTCTGTTGATGGATGATGAACTCAGGCATAGTACTCTCATCTGACCATGCTTGTGACATTATCAGCATAGCTCCCTATCCACCACACTAACAAACCCACCATGATTATGACATTATCAGCATAGCTCCCTATCCACCACACTAACAAACCCACCATGATTTTTTTAGCAGGTTTTTCCCCCTTATGAATGATTTTATGCCACATTTTGTAAAGGAAGTTTATTTCAAGTAAACAATAATTGTAGTATGGAACAGGTCAACATTGCTGAATAGATCATAGTGCTCACTCTTAAACTTCCGATGCTGAGGTAGCGGGTTCTACTACACCGGCCAGCTGAACTAAATTGTTGACTTCTTGTCCTTGACTTTGGGATGTAAATTACAAGTACCTCAGAAATCAGAGTCAATTCACCTGATGGTGAGCATCACTGGTAATAGGGAAAGCTAACCCACATGCAATCATCAGTCCAGTGCACTCTTCAGTAGAGGTAAGTAGCTTGTGTATGGCCTAAACTTGAGTTCACAGCGAATTAAAACAAAAGGAACGAAATTAAATATTTATTTGTTCATTTAATTAGGCTCCCTTCCATCTTCTCAGTTTAGCAGAACTGGCTATTTTTATTTTGCTATTTATATGTATTTTAATCTAGGAATTAAATTTGGCTGAGAAAGGAAGGTAGGAAGACATGGAACCCCTTGTGATCTTTGAGGCTGCAGCTCAAGAGGAATCACTTGATATCAATTCAAATGATTTGCCAAATGTGATGGATTGCTTGGACACAAGCCCACCACAGTGTTTACCTAGACTGGACTTAGCACATGAAAGTGTGGCCTGAGAGGACATTCCAGACAAGGAACAATTTCCAGATGTTATGATCTTCGTGGATACCAGTTCAGTGACCCCGGACACACAGGGAATTGTTATGAGTCAGAGTATGGACTCTGATTGTGTATAGACAACATTGTCTCAAAAATATACCACACATTAGCATTATTATCTGTTTTGTTTTTTAAAAACAAACATGATATCATACAAAATGAATTGATGCTTGCACAGAAGTGTCCAGTTTTACAAGTATTAAGCTTTGTTATAGTGTTTCAGTACAGTGGTTACATTCTTAACTGAAAAATTGTGTTGATTCAGTAGAAACCCTGCATCATGTAGTCACTAAATTGTGTCTCATTAGAGACCCTGTCATGTAGTCATTAATGTGTGATGTTAGTAGAGACTCCAGTCATGTAGTCATTAATGTAGCATCTATGACTACTGGCAGGATCAATCAGATATCTCAAACGGACTATTCACGCACATGCGATTATATTATAAATCATTGAACGTTAGTTAAGCCACCCTGCCATTGTTGGTTTCATATCAGTGGTTGGTGCTGAATGGGTTATCAGCCACTTAGCTTTGGCATCCACTCCTTGAGGTTTAGTTGTAGCTTGTTCCCAAGGTCTCCTCTCTGCCCCTCTTTGTTTATGACGATGCAAGCTCACTTCACTCTGAATCACGGTTAATTGGATTGTCTTGGCTCATGTTTAGTTTAGTTAGTGTGCAACTATCTTCACACTCTACTACAAGTTCATCATTTGAATTAATATTTTATACATGTGAATCACACAGCGTACGTGGCTAATGTGTCAATGGATAATGCGGGGATTCTGCTGCGATGGTTCACAGTTAAAAATTTAGTGATTAATTTTGACAAAGTTTGATACGTTGATGTTGCAGATGTAGATTCTAGCTCTGGATGATTCCACAACAAACCTGTAGACAAAGTTTGCCAAAACAACATCGTATGAATGGTCTTTGTAGAGATCGACTGCCCATCCATCTAATTGGATGGTGCCTCTAACAATCTCATACATTGTTATCTATCAATATGTTTCTGCATACAATCCTAATCGCGATGTTATGACACAGACAAAAGGAGTAGACCTAATTCTAATCTAGCAGAACTAACTTTCCTCCTAGTCTACAAGAATTTCACCAGGAGAGTACTTAGCCATGAACCTAATATTCTATGAGAGTTAATCTCCTGTGGTCTACCATGTCGTCCATCGTACTTCAATGAAAATATATCTATTATTTATACCATCTGAATTTACATGCAATCAATATTAAGTAAATCAACAACATATCCTGTTATTCTGAGATCACCATCACACAGCCGGATAAAGAGCCTTGTATCCCTAACACCCCACCAATGGTATGATGATAGTGTTTAGGTCCCATCCACTACAGTTAGTAATAAACGCCATTATAATAAATAATTGATCACTTTTCATTAGATATATAATGGAAAAACCCAAGAACTTCTGACGATCGGATTCTCAAATATGCATCAAAATTGTTGATGGTAAACCTCCTAACCCCTATACTGTACCACCATCTTTACTTTTTACATCAAATATATTTTATTATTAGCTCATAATACTATTGCTTTCAATAGTTAAAGTTTACCTTTTTTTACATATACAAAACCGGAAGCACTTAAGTATCCTCACAATACACATGTTCTTAAGGATTGCTGAGATGATAAGCGCATATAAGAAATTATTTCTTGTTCAGGGGTGATCCCGAAATACGGCTGGATAACCATATGACATAATACTAACTTTCACACATATGTATATTTATGTAAAACTTTTGGAATGGTATTACACGCGAGTAATTAAGGTCACGTCAGGCCTCTTTTTACTTTTACAAGTTGACCAGGCATTATGGTATCATTGTGGGCCTGTATAGCAACCAGTCTCTCTCTCTCTCTCTCTCTCTCTCTCTCTCTCTCTCTCTCTCTCTCTCTCTCTCTCTCTCTCTCTCTCTCTCTCTCTCTCTCTCTCACACACACACACTCAAACACACCGCAAACTCACAAGTACAAATACATACATATACTACCAGAGAGAGAGAGACTTGCACACAATAGGAGAAATGCGAGCACATACCAAAGACACTACATGAATACACACACACTAGACACATAATTGACGGTCAGCGCAGCACCAAAAAGTACTTATTTTTATCTCAGGGCCAGCGTGGGGTAAGTGACACCTGATACATTACCTCTCCTGGGCCGGTACATTCCTGTGTTTTTGTAAGAAATTATTTAGCTTATAAGAGTACCTACCTACCCACATTACATATTTTAATTGATTCAAACTGCCCCTCACCACTCCACACCTCACACAGTTGTTTTTGTGCCTGAGTTCTTGCTCATCCTTTAATGCCCATTCATTTTAGCAAATCATACACGGAGTGGGAGAAGACTAGACCTCTGGCGCCTACCTCAATGGCGAATAGCCTGGTGGTGTACTCTTCCAGCTTAAGACTCGCGGCCATGTCTTCGTACTCCTTCATTTTGTATGTATGCTGCTCCTCAATATTTGACTTATAATGGATGGTCAGCTCAATCAGCGTTACCTGCTTGGCTGTTGAGGAGCTAAGTACGATGTCAGATCGCAAGCCAAACTTTTGGATCACCTCAGGGTACTTGCCACGGCCCTGCAGATCAACGGTCAGTTCCCAGTCCCTCGCAGCATCGAAAATAGTCGGAAGCAGCCAGATGTCAGTTCTGCCTTCATTGTCTCTATGTTGCTGCCCGGCTCAGACAAAGGAAATCCCCATCGACCTCGGCCTGGTCCCGTCTTTGTCTGCCTTAACCTAACTTTGATCTATGTGGCGGGACTTCTATGTGGCTGAGGTGTGATGTCACACTCACCATAGACAGATTTACTATGTGGTGGATATCACATTTCCATGCCCATTAAAACATTCCTAACCCTAACCCTTTGCTGCAGAAGTTGGGGCATTCACAGACTTAAATAAAATGTGCTGGGAAAATGACTGGTTGTACTAATTTTGTTAAGAGACCAAACTCAGCCAAACTCCCTCATACATCAGCCTTGACCATACATCGACTTATATCATCATGAACTAAGATCATACATCAGTCTAGATCATACATCACATTATATCATACGTCACATTATATCATATCATACATCAACGTAGATCATACATCACATTATATCATACATCAGCCTAGATCATACATCACATTATATCATACATCACATTATATCATACATCAGCCTAGATCGTACATCACATTATATCATACATCAATGTAGATCTTACATCACATTATATCATATATCAACGTAGATCATACAAGCACACTAATCATTCTTCTTCTCCATATTTGGTTCACTTGAAATTGATTACCTATAGCTGTAATGTGTGTCTGCTTGATTACACATCTGTTTATAATCAGTATCTGGTATATTCATGAGGATATAATATATTTATTTTGATGTGTTTCAGAAATACACTCTTGGTCTCCAAGAAGTCCCAACCACTCCATACAAGAGCATTCACAAAAGTGGACATATGACAGCATAGACATGAAGGTTGTGAAACAAGAACTATGGGATGTTCTATGTGAGGACAAAAGCCACAGCTTCAATAAAATGGTAGACATAGCTGGGTGTAGCATCATTCAAGAACTGACAGAAAACAGCAACTCAGAATCAAGAATGGTTGAGAATAGTTGTAAGACATCAGTAAAACATGAAAATTATTGCCAGATGTCTGAAAGTATGTCTTCTGTGATTGATACAAACAATAAACTATCTCTTGCTATTGAGAATTGTCAGCAGCAACAAAAAGAAACTCAAGAAAAACATACACAGAACTTTGCAAAGTTTCTTGATAACATTTATAATTATGACAGTTATAGCTCTCAAAGAACTCAGACAGGAGACTTGTCTGATGTTTCTAGTCCAAATGTTTGTGTAGACAGATATAAGAGAACACATAGTGAAAGAATGCCAACCAAATGTAATGAATGGGATGGTCTTTTGATTAAAGATGACAATCTAGAGTGCCAAAAGAACATGAATCACAATAGAATATGTACAGGAGAGAAACCTTACAAGTGTGATGATTGTGGTGCTTCTTTTACTGAAGCTGGCAATGTGAAAAGGCATACGAGGGCACATACAGGAGAGAAACCTTACAAACGTGATGATTGTTGTGCTTCTTTTACTGAAGCTGGCAATCTAAAGAAACACAAGACAACACATACAGGAGAAAAACCGTACAAATGTGAGGTTTGTGGTGCTTCTTTTACTGAAGCTGGCAATCTAAAAAAACACAAGACAACACATACAGGAGAAAAACCGTACAAATGTGAGGTTTGTGGTGCTTCTTTTTCTCAAGCTTGGACACTGAAGTCTCACAAGAGAACACATACAGGAGAGAGACCTTACAAATGTGAGGTTTGTGGTGCTTCTTTTACTGAAGCTGGCAATCTAAAGAAACACAAGAGAACACATACAGGAGAAAAACCGTACAAATGTGAGGTTTGTGGTGCTTCTTTTGCTGTAGCTCGCAACCTGAAGTCTCACAAGAGAACACATACAGGAGAAAAACCGTACAAATGTGAGGTTTGTTGTGCTTCTTTTTGTGAAGCTTGCAACCTGAAGTCTCACAAGAGAACACATACAGGAGAATCACCATACGAATGTGAGGTTTGTGGTGCTTCTTTTACTCAAGCTGGCCATCTAAAGAAGCATAAAAGAACACATACAGGAGATAAACCTTACAAGTGTGATGATTGTGGTGCTTCTTTTACTCAAGCTGGCCATCTAAAGAAGCATAAAAGAACACATACAGGAGATAAACCTTACAAGTGTGATGATTGTGGTGCTTCTTTTACTCAAGTTGACAGTCTGAAGCCTCACATGAGAACACACACAGGAGAGAAACCTTATGAGTGTGATGTCTGTGGTGCTTCGTTTACTCGAGCTGGCAATATAAAGAGACATAAGAGAACGCATACAGGAGAAAAACCGTACAAATGTGAGGTTTGTGGTGCTTCTTTTACTGAAGCTAGCAGTCTAAAGATGCATAAGAGAACACATACAGGAGAGAAACCGTACAAGTGTAATGATTGTGGCGCTTCTTTTGCTGTAGCTCGCAACCTGAAGGCTCACAAGAGAACACATACAGGAGAGAAACCTTACAAATGTGAGGTTTGTGGTGCTTCTTTTACTGAAGCTTGCACTCTGAAGAAACATAAGAGAACACATACAGGAGAGAAACCTTATAAATGTGAGTTTTGTGGTGCTTCTTTTGCTGAAGCTTGCACTCTGAAGAACCATAAGAGATCACATACAGGAGAAAAACCGTACAAATGTGAGGTTTGTGGTGCTTCTTTTTCTCAAGCTTGGACACTGAAGTCTCACAAGAGAACACATACAGGAGAAAAACCGTACAAATGTGAGGTTTGTGAAGCTTCTTTTTCTCAAGCTTGCACTCTGAAGAAACATAAGAGAACACATACAGGAGAGAAACCTTATAAATGTGAGTTTTGTGGTGCTTCTTTTGCTGAAGCTTGCACTCTGAAGAACCATAAGAGAACACATACAGGAGAAAAACCATACAAATGTGAGATTTGTGGTGCTTCTTTTTCTCAAGCTTGGACAGTGAAGTCTCACAAGAGAACACATACAGGAGAAAAACCGTACAAATGTGAGGTTTGTGAAGCTTCTTTTTCTCAAGCTTGCACACTGAAGTCTCACAAGAGAATACATACAGGAGAAAAACCGTACAAATGTGAGGTTTGTGGTGCTTCTTTTGCTGAAGCTTGCACTCTGAAGAAACATAAGAGAACACATACAGGAGAGAAACCTTATAAATGTGAGGTTTGTGGTGCTTCTTTTACTGAAGCTGGCAATCTAAAGAAACACAAGACAACACATACAGGAGAAAAACCGTACAAATGTGAGGTTTGTGATGCTTCTTTTTCTCAAGCTTGGACACTAAAGTCTCACAAGAGAACACATACAGGAGAAAAACCTTATAAATGTGAGGTTTGTGGTGCTTCTTTTGCTGTAGCTTGCACTCTGAAGAACCATAAGAGAACACATACAGGAGTTACACCTTACAAGTGTGATGATTGTGGTGCTTCTTTTACTCAAGCTGACCGTCTGAAGCCTCATATGAGAACACACACTGGAGAAAAACCGTACTAATGTGAAGATTGTGGTGCTTCTTTTACTGAAGCTGGCACAATGATATAAGCATCAAAAGGTGTATACAGTTTGGATTCAGCATTTTCCCAAATCTGGCAATGTCATGGTCAACACATGGAGAGTACAACAAGGTTTGATGGGTCAGATGGAGACTGATCCCTGGAATCAAAGAACAGAATGAGATTAAGTGTTATTTAAATATTCTTGTCTCTGTGACAGACATTACACCATTCAGAGGTATCTGCAGGCTTTTTCTGGATGTTTTAAAATTGTTTGAATCATTTTTAACATGCTTCTAAAGAAGCTATGTGGAAGGTGGTAAAGATGAGTATTGGGCCACTTGCTACAGATGTGCGTCAAATGTGAAATACATTCCATTTCTAACATCACATAATTTTGTTCTCAAGGAGTTGGTTTTCTCAGAAAGACACAGGATGAACAGGATGGATATCATCATGTATAAATTACTACAGCCAATCAAATTTCTTGAAGGCAAGCTTTACATTCAGCCAAACCAGGCAAGGTTGGATCAAGTGGTCCGCGGTATAGAAAAACAGCATTACAAGCCTATGGGCAATATTGACATTTTCCAGTTCTCATCGGAGAAGGTTCGGTTCTTCACGGCTTCAGATGAAACAATCGATTGCCCTGTAATAGTGTCTGGGAATGCAGACTGCAGCTGTCAACTCAGATGCAAGATGTGTGTGCACCGTTACATCTGTTCCTGCTGTGAGTACCAGGCGCTGTCTAGTGTAAGAAATATGGTGGCAGCGATGTGACATCAGCCTCCAGAAGCCCAGACCAGGGTTCAGCAGGAGACTGCTTGACCACAGGGGACCTAGACATGTTGAGGGCAGAGGTACAGAATGTGCTGGTAGAGGCGTTGCGTTCACTTCCCAACATGACTGATGGCACAGCTCTTCAAGACTTGTGCACGTCTGTAAAGCTATAGACACAGCAACAGTAATCACCATCTGTGATTCAGCCTCAAATGTGAATGTTTGTAATACTTTTAGGAAAGGTGACATGGGAACCATTGGTCAGACAAACAAGTGACAGTATTTGTGATGCTGTAATCATGGACACGATTGTTGATTCCGTTGTAATCAGTTGATAACTGTGCCACTAACAGTTAGTAGATATGCAAGTGAAATGTAATGTTTATGATTTCTTCAAATTAGTTATGACTGTTAGTCATTGCTTAGAGCAGTGGTTCTCAACCTGTTTTGGCCCATGCACCCCTTCACCATATGTTCAGAATGTCATTCCGCCCTTTTGTATTTCCTCCCTATCAATTCCATCCGCCCCTACACATTATCATCAAGTGCCCTGCCAGCTGGCGTAGGCGTTCATGACTCTCCACAGATCTCGGTCTTTGGTGTTCTGCATCAACTCTGCTGATTGTATTCCTTCATGCCACCGTCTCAATCCTTTCAGCATTATTTCTCTTGGTCTGCCTCTAGTTTAGTTTAGTTTAGTCGATGGATCAACATCATGGCACATGGGTGTAACCCATAAGTGCTCCGTTCTCCTCCTAACTCAAATCTGAGTCTGGAGAAACTCAGCTCAGTGCACGAACTCCGTAGCACCGGCGAGGATCCTGTAAATACTTTGGGTAGATTTTTAACTCTAAATTTTGCCCAGGCAGTGCCGATAGGCTACTCTTTTTCGATTTCCAACTAACAAGGGATTTTTTACGTGCGTAACAATAAGCACCGGCGTCCGATCTCAATACCCAGAGACCAAGGGAAATTTTTATTACTAGAAGTCCACGTGAAAAAGTCCCGGTCTTCACCGGGGCATGAACCCGGGACCTCCAGCACTCGAGGCGGACACCATACCTCGAGACCACACAGCCTCTGCCTCTCTTCCCCTCGATCTTTCCAGTTGTCATGATGTTCTCCAATGCCTCTCTTCTCATCACATGACTAAAGAAAGCTGTTTGTCTTTTTCTTCATCATTGGCACCTTTCCGTCTTGACAGACGATAGTTTGGTACATTGTGCTTCAAAAAGGCTTAATAACTACAATCCATGGTGGTGGCGAGTGTGGCTGGTAAGGCCAATTCTTGCTGCAAACGTTTGCCCACAGTAGGTGCATGTGAAAACATGGTCACTTCCACCATTTTGCACCATCTTACGTCTCTCACACTCTGTGTGTGCTTTATCTGCAATCATTTTCTCCTTTGTCTTTATTCCATTTCTGATAGTTGCCCTCCATGCAACACGTTCAGCGGTGACGTGCTCCCAATGTGCATTATCAATGCCTGTATCAATCATGTCCCGCTTACACACATCTTTGTATCGTAGTAGAGGCCGACCCTGAGATCTCCTACCCGTCTGTAATTCACCAAAAAAGATGTCCTTTGGTATTCTACCATCATCCATCCTCCTAACGTTTCCTATCCATCTAAGTCTACGAAGACTGAGCATGGAATAGACCGTCACACAACCTGATCTTTCCAATACTTCAGTATTTGTGATTTTGTCTTGCCACTTAATACCAAGTATTCTTCGCAGATACCACATATGAAAGCTGTTTAAACGTTTCTCTTGGCGTGAGTAAGTTGTCCAGGTTTCACTACCATAAAGAAGAGTACTAAGGACACAGGCTTGGTAGATGAGGACTTTTGTTTTGGCAGTAAGCTTCCTGTTCTCCCAGACTCTTTTTGCTAACATGTTCATTGTTGTTGCTGCCTTGCCAATCCTGATGTTGATTTCCTGATCGAGGGATAATTTGCTATTTACCTCTGATCCTAGATATGTAAAATGGTCTACTATCTCCAGTTCGGCGTCGTCAAAAAAGATTGATGGTACACCATGTGCACCTTGTGACATAATCTGTGTCTTCTTTTTGTTAATTGTTAAACCAAATTCAGAACAAGCATTGGAGAATGCAGATAGTAGATGTTGTAATTCTTCCTCAGAGTGGGTCGTAATCGCAGCATCATCCGCAAAATGCAACTCTCTGATTAGTACCCTGCTAATTTTGGTCTTGGCCTTCAATCTCTGAGCATTATAGAGGCCACCATCTGAGCGTGAGTGAATGTATATACCGTCATCCTTATCACGAAAGGCATATTTCAGTAGAAGTGAAAAGTATATCCCAAAAAGGGTGGGGGCTAGTACACAACCTTGCTTAACTCCACTCTTGATTTCAAACTCTTCTGAAGTTGAGCCATCAAACTTGATTATACCCTTCATGCCTGTGTGGAACGATTCCACAATGGACAGAAGAGTTGGTGGGCAGCCAATCTTCTTTAGTGCTTTGAACAGACCCTCACGACTGACCAAATCGAATGTCTTTGTGAGGTCGATGAAGGCAATAAACAGTTGCTGATTTTGTTTCCGGCATTTTTCTTGCATCTGTCGCAATGAGAATATCATATCAATGATAGACCGGTTCTGACGGAAGCCGCACTGTGATTCGGGGTAGACTTGATCTCCCAGGACTTGAAGTCTGTGCAGGACAATTCTGGCAAATACTTTCCCAACAATACACATACGCGAGATACCCCTATAGTTGTTACAGTCACTCCGATCTCCCTTGTTCTTGTACAGCGTTATGATGTTTGAATCTTTGAAATCCTGTGGGACTTGTCCTTCTCGCCAGTATAGCTCTATTAGCTGGTGGATCTGTAGAGCAAGTGTGTCTTGCCCACTCCTGATTACCTATATTGGAATCCCATCCTTATCTGGAGCCTTGCCAGATGCAAGCTCATTTATAGCACACTTAACTTCTGTTATAGTGGGAAGTGTGTCCAGGTGGTTAAGAGTTGGCAGGGCCTCTATGGCGTTGAGGGCATCATCCGCTAGCTTTGTCTCACTTGAGTGAAGCTCTAAATAGTGCTCGACCCATCTATCCATCTGCTGTTTCTTATCAGTTATGATTTCTCCAGTCAAGGTTTTCAGCGGTGCACTTCTTTTGATCATTGGACCACAGGCTTTCTTTATCCCTTCATACATGCTTCTGATGTTTCCCGTATCACTTGCGATTTGAATGGACTCACATAACTTGATCCAATAGTCATTTGCACACTGCCTGGCAGCCTTTTGTACATTCTTCCTCGCTTGCTTCAGCTCACTCAGAGTGTTACGCGTTGGTCTTTCCTTGTTTCTTAAGAGAGCTATCTTCTTTTTATCAATCAAGGGCTGCAGTATCTGGCTGTTTGCCGCAAACCAGTCCTGCCTCTTATGATCCACAGTGCCGTAAACCTCTACCGCTGTTTTATAAATAGTTTCCTTAAGTTTACTCCATTTATCATTTACTATACAATTTTCTGATGTAACATTGAAAGCGTCTTCAAGTTGCTGTTGAAATTCAAAGCACTTTCCAGGATCGTGAGTGTTAGTAATATTAATCCTGGGGCTAGACTTGTGTTTAGCTGTGTAGATTCTCTTTGGTCTCAGTCTAACCCTTGCAACAACCAAAGAATGATCTGTATCACAGTCAGCACTGTGGTAACTTCGAGTTAATGATGTATGGTTCAGATGTTGTCTCCGTGTGATAATCAAGTCAAGCTGATGCCAATGGCTGGATCTTAGATGTTTCCATCCCGGGAAGGTTAACCCCGTCAACAAATGCCCGCAGAAGTCGGATGTGTCGGCCTAACGGAGCAAGAACGCAGCTCTGCTGTAAACAGGCACAACGCAATCACATCCGGAAAAAAAAAACTCCGGATGAACGAAGAAGAAGAAGAAGAAGGATGTTTCCATGTGACTTTATGCATCGCTTTTGTTTTAAAAAAGGAGTTTGTAATACATAGGTCATTTCTAGTGCAATGCTCCAGCAGCCTTTGCCCATTATCATTCATGCGATGTTGTATTTTCCAAGGCACACTGGCCATGAACTCGAGTCCTTGCCCACACGAGCATTGAAATCACCGAGCATATAAATGTAGTCGGATTTTGGAACTGCCTTGATCACAGAGTCTAGCTGCTTATAAAACGTATCCTTCACATCATCAGAGGAAGTGAGTGTCAGTGCATATGCAGTGAGAATGGTGGCAAATCCACAAGAGGTTGCCAAGCGCAGTGATAATAATCTTTCATTACCTCCAGCTGGGATATCAATCATTCCCAGTAGTGAATTCTTCACTGTAAAGCCCACACCATGTTGCCTTTTTTCTGCCTGCCCTCTTCCCTTCCAAAAAAGGTATAATTGTTTTCCCTGAGTGACCCTTCTTCAGCGAGGTGAGTCTCCTGCAGGCCAGCAATATCAATGTTAAGACGATTGAGTTCAGCATCAATCACAGCCGTTTTTCTCACATCGTCAATATTTGTCAAGTCAGTGGAAAATCCTGGACACATGGTTCTCACGTTCCAGGTTGCAAGCCGTAGCTTGAGGTTTCTATTCTTTTTATTAGTACCTGGTGCATTGGTTTTACAGCCTGCGATTCAGATTTTGTCCTAGCCCCAAGCACCCATTGAAGCAGGCAGGCTGTGGCGGATCAGCACCCAATTCGCTGGGGACTGCCCAGCTTGAGGCGGGCGGTAGCTGATCAGTGACACCTGTAGGTGTCTCCCACCGTCAGAGGCAATGCGTGGCTCCCCATGTCTACGCCAACTGACAAGGACTTATAACCCGTAACAGTTGCCTCTCGCTTTGATTCCGAGACCGGTTAAGACCAGAGATGGAGTTATTGCCTCTCCATAGCACAAAGCCTGGGCTAAAATAAAGAAACCATGTGTTGCCCATGCAGCATGATCCCTCTCACGGCCTGCCTAGTTCACTCCAGAGGAAAGTTAACACCTCTACATCTGGAACAAGACAAGCTGCAGAAGCTGCCGGATCAGCAAAGCAATGCTCTAACTGTCCGCCTTGTCGGAGCTTCGATCCTAGACCAGCTGCCAACCAAGGCTTAGGGCCTGGTCTGCCCTGCCATGACTTATTTTGTCTTTGGGTTGCATTTCCTCGCACCAGGATAAGGCTAGTACCCTCCCAATTGCGCTCTTCCACCCGAAGCCGTTAACACAATGTGGGGTGTCGGGTTTGGTAAGCGCCGCCCAACATTCGGCGCTGACAGAAAGCAGGTAGTACCGTCTACTGTCATACGGTAGCTCAGTCATATCTGACTAAGACCTGACTCTGTGTCTTTTTCTTATTGTTATATATAATGCTCTAGTTTCATTAGCCTGTCTCAGGCAGTCGTTGTTAGTTACTCTGGCAGTTCAAGAAATTTGCAACATTTGTCTCAGGAACCACATCTCTGGTGCTTCTAATTTCTTCTTAATTTGTTCATTTACATTCCAAGATTCACTGCCATACAGCAAAACTGGTTCTACATAGCATTTCAGCACTCTCTTACATTCAGTGACAGTGACTTATTGCATAAGATACTCTTCATTTACTGAAATGCGGCTTTTGCTTGCCCTATTTTGCTCTTAATCTCTGTTGTACATCTTCCATCTGATGTTATAAATGCCCCTAGGTATTTAAAATTATCCACTTAGTTAAGAATTTTCCCTTCTATTTCTATTTCACATTTTGGTGTCACCATTTTCTTTGACATCACCATTGTCACTGTTTTCTTGATATTCAAGGAGAGTCCTTTCCTTGCACTCTCTGTTACTACAATGTCCAGCAATTGTTGTAGGTCTGTTGAATTATCTGCCACCAATATGTCTGCTTAAGCAATGACCTTGTGCTCTCCTATTCCCTGTATGAAGGTACCTTTAATGCTGGTATCTTGTCTGATCTTTTCTAATAATGGCTCAAGTGTCAGTATATACAGAAGTGATGATAATGGACATCCTTGTTTTACAGATCTTGTCAGCCTAAAGCTATCAGTCAGTGAATGGTTCACTAAGACTTTGCTTCCAGGGTTTTATACAAAATCTGTATCCACTTTCTGTAGTACTGTCCTACATTGCAGTTTTCTAGGGTGTTGTGCAAATAGGAGTGTGCGATTCTGTTAAAGGTCTTCTCTTGATCCAAAGACAAGAGGGAGGATTGACAGTCTTTCTGGTGTGTGTGTGTTATAATGTCTCTAATGAGGTGTGTGTGGTTTTGTATATTTCTGTGCTGTACACTATATTGCTGCTTTGAGTGTACTAGTGTTGGTAGAAATTGAGTGATTTTGTGTGTGAGTGATTTGGCCGGAATGTTGTAATCTGTGTTAAGAAGTGAAATTGGTTTGTAATTTTTCAGTTATATCTTGTCTGTCTTTGCATTGTGTATTAGTGTTATATAAGACATGTTGCAACTATCAGGGAGTTCTTGTTTTTCAAAGGTTTCTTGATAGACTTTTAGAAGAATATTACCTACGATAGGAAAAAAATTGTTGACAGAATTCTACTGTTAATCCGTCTGGTCCTGATGTCTTGTTTTTGTTCATTTTACTAAGTGCATGTGTTATGTTTTCTATTGTCAATTGTGTCTCCAATATAATGATCATAGATACTACACTTTGGTCTTATAGTAAGAATAACGGTAATGACTTTTGACAAATGGATTTGACTTTCATACACAAAATGTGACCAACTCTTGAAGATGTAAATGTTATTACTTTTTATTGATCCAATTGCAACTTTATGTAATTTCAGTTTTCTGTTATGTGAATTCAGTTGTCTCCCTCAGTCACTAGTGTTATCTCAGTTGTCTCCCTCAGTCGCTTGTGTTATCTCAGTTGTCTCCCTCAGTCGCTTGTGTTATCTCAGTTGTGTCCCTCAGTCGCTTGTGTTATCTCAGTTGTCTCCCTCGGTCATTTGTGTTATCGCAGTTTTCTCCCTTAGTCGTTTGTGTCATCTGAGTTGTTTCCCCTCGTCTCATGTGTTATCTCATTTGTTCTCTGTCAGTCGAAGATGTTATCACAATTGTTCTCAGTCAGTGGAAGATGTTATCACAATTGTTCTCTGTCAGTGGAAGATGTTATCACAATTGTTCTCAGTCAGTGGAAGATGTTATCACAATTGTTCTCGGTCAGTCGCTTGTGTTATCACAATTGCTCTCGGTCAGTCGCTTGTGTTATCACAATTGCTCTCAGTCAGTCGCTTGTGTTATCACAATTGTTCTCAGTCAGTCGCTTGTGTTATCACAATTGCTCTCGGTCAGTCGCTTGTGTTATCACAATTGTTCTCAGTCAGTCGCTTGTGTTATCACAATTGCTCTCGGTCAGTAGCTGCTGTTATCTGAGTTGCCTCCCTCAGCTGCCTGTAGTATTGCAGTTACAGACATAATTGCTAGGAGCATTCTCCAGCGTGTACCTGTAACACAAATAGAACAACTTAGAACTGCTTCACTTTCTTTGCAGATAACACTCCACTGATTTATATAAAACATGAATTGTGTATGACCACTAACTATGATAATCTAGTGACTGGCGAGCTGACATAAACTCTGGTCTGTTATTACTGTCTGACAGCACATTTAGTCGGCGCTACGGCTTAGAGGGTAGTGACACGTGCAGTGTCATCATTTCCCGCCATGCCGAGTCTAAGAGTTACCATCAACTGCAGGAGATTTAGAAACAGACCACTTTGCGTTGACTGTGATGTTATGGAGCCGTTCAGAGAGTCATGGCAAATTCTGAACCAACATCATCTAGTAAATGACAAAAAGTCAATAAGTGGTGAGGTTGATGCCACGTCCTGTAAATACAACCTGAGCAAATTGTTTCAGAAATAAATCTCTATTAGTTTGTATTGTTCTAATAGCAACTTTTTATGAAAGCATAACACATGATCTGGCAATTAAAAGCCAATGTTATTATTTAATTTCACACGTGCATTTATATCTGCAGCTGAAGTTAGTTACCTGTCCTTTACATGATGTCGCAATCTACCCCATCATTGTTTGAGTGTTTGCAATTGCCAATGATATGTTCAGCAGGGTGCCACTGGTTTATGAATGACCAACATGAATACTATAGTAAAAAAAAATCAACATCGCTTACAGGTGAGTGCGTCATTGAAGGTCGTCAGGATGTGTCATGTGTCCGAGATCAATCAATCAGTCCATCATTCAGGTGCTGTATCCACAATGAAAGATGGTTGCAATCCACCTGAATCCACAACTATGCCATCATTAGCCAGGTCTATCTTCCAGATGAACACACAAATATGCCATCATTAGCTGGTCTGTCACACACTGGAACACACAACTATGTCATCATTAGCTGAACTGTCACACACTGGAACCCACAACTATGTCATCATTAACTGAACTGTCACACACTGGAACCCATAACTATGTCATCATTAACTGAACTGGAACCCACAACTATGTCATCATTAGCTGAACTGGAACTCACAACTATGTCATCATTAGCTGAACTGTCATACACTGGAACCCACAACTATGTCATCATTAGCTGAACTGTCACACACTGGAACCCACAACTATGTCATCATTAGCTGAACTGTCATACACTGGAACCCACAACTATGTCATCATTAGCTGAACTGTCATACACTGGAACTCACAACTATGTCATCATTAGCTGAACTGTCACACACTGGAACCCACAACTATGTCATCATTAGCTGAACTGTCACACACTGGAACACACAACTATGTCATCATTAGCTGGTCTGTCATACACTGGAACCCACAACTATGTCATCATTAGCTGGTCTGTCACACACTGGAACACACAACTATGTCATCATTAGCTGGTCTGTCATACACTGGAACCCACAACTATGTCATCATTAGCTGGTCTGTCATACACTGGAACCCACAACTATGTCATCATTAGCTGGTCTGTCATACACTGGAACCCACAACTATGTCATCATTAGCTGGTCTGGAACACACAACTATGTCATCATTAGCTGAACTGTCACACACTGGAACCCACAACTATGTCATCATTAACTGAACTGTCACACACTGGAACCCACAACTATGTCATCATTAGCTGAACTGTCACACACTGGAACCCACAACTATGTCATCATTAGCTGGCCTGTCACACACTGGAACCCACAACTATGTCATCATTAGCTGAACTGTCACACACTGGAACCCACAACTATGTCATCATTAGCTGAACTGGAACACACACACAACTATGTCATCATTAACTGAACTGTCACACACTGGAACCCACAACTATGTCATCATTAGCTGAACTGTCACACACTGGAACCCACAACTATGTCATCATTAGCTGAACTGGAACACACACACAACTATGTCATCATTAGCTGAACTGTCACACACTGGAACCCACAACTATGTCATCATTAGCTGATACTGGAACCCACAACTATGTCATCATTAGCTGAACTGGAACCCACAACTATGTCATCATTAGCTGAACTGGAACCCACAACTATGTCATTAGCTGAACTGGAACCCACAACTATGTCATCATTAGCTGAACTGTCACACAATGGAACCCACAACTATGTCATCATTAGCTGGTCTATCATACACATAAACCCACAACTATGGAATGTATATAGAATTTATATCCAACCATTGAAAGGCGTGCGTGGAAGTATCCAACCATTGAAAGGCGTGCGTCGAAGTACACTTCTTCCTGCAGCCAGGCGATGTAGCCGACTGGTACTTTGCTATCTTGACAGACGATAGTTTGTAAAATGGAGTTATACCTCTCCGTAGCCCAAAGCCTGTGCTGAATTTAGAAACCGTGTATTGCCCATGCAGCACGATCACTCTCTCGGCCTGCCCAGTTTTACAGACGAAAAGTAACACCAATACATCTTGACAAGCTACAGAAGGTGGCGGATCAGCGAAGCAATTTCTAACTGTCCGCCTGTCGGTTCCATCTTAGACCAGTTGCGGGCAAAGGTTTAGGACCGGTCTGTCCTGCCATGACATTTTGTCTTTGTTGATGTTTTCGCCTACTAGGGTAAGGCTTGTATCCTCCCAATTGCGCTCGTCCGCCGAAGGCTGGTAACTATTGCTTTCAATGTGCATGTTGTCTAGTATGTCCTCTAGTCTACTTCTTCCTTCTACTTCTGTGAGTGTCCAACAATACATGTGTGTGTATGTATGATACAGCCATAGACGTACTTCTCTCTTCTACTTCTGTGAGTGTCCAACAATACATGTGTGTGTATGTATGATACAGCCATAGAAGACATACTTCTCTCCCAGGAGATCCAGCACGTACGGGGTCATGGGAGAGTTCTCCGCTGCTCCGGGAGGAACGATGACAGTGAATGTGTTACAGCTGAAGGTGCCGTTGTAAGACTCTCGCTGCTGTAACAGAATTGCAACACAATTGTGACAGAATTGTAATAATATTTTAAAAACGAATCGTATCAGAATTATAACACAATTGTAACAGAATTCTAACAGGGCCTCCATGGATCAGCGTGTTGTGTTCTTGTAGTCATGTTGCATAATCTAAACGTAGCAACGTTATCACATACACACCGAAACACAATAACATATGATTGATTGATTGATTTAGGAATCGACATCACAACATTTGGGGCATTCCCATAAGCGCTCCGTCCCCATCCTCAGCAGCCAGCGAAGAGTTGTAATACCAATAGTACCAGTAGCAATCTGATTGTTGTTTGTCCATCAAGAATGATGATGACCATTCATTTCATCCAGTGGGGTTGAAGGTGTGGAGCCGTGGGTTCTAAGATGGCTGATAAGGCCTATTTTGGCTCGAAATGTTCTTTGACAATGTGGACAAAGAATGCTTGACGTCTCTGGAGGAGGATTTCCTGCAGTGGTTTTTCTGTCCTGCCTTTTAGTGATGAAGCAGACAATGTTTAGGGCACCTTTTCTAGCCCCTTCCTCATGCTATGGAGGTGAGCAGTGTGTTCCTATAGAGGGCTGCTCAGTCGCTCAGGGGGCTGCCGAATCCCACTGCTGCTCCGGTCAGTAGAAGACGACCATATGGCCTGAGCCGCCTGTGTGCAGGTCTGCGACTACGGCTGCCAGCGTACCCACGCCTGCCGCTTTGCCGCTCGCCCATCGCCACAGGGCTTGAAGGTGATATGTGACGTTGGATATGTCCGTCTCGCCTTTCCTCTGAGCGTTGAGCATCGGCCAGATCCCCTCGTCACTCCTCGCTGTCTCTTTCATGCCAGGCCATGGAGATCCATTTGCTCCTCCAAGGTGTACACGTGCTCCCACAAGGCCGCAACCACATCTGCCTTGTCATGTATCAATACTCCACCAAGTTCTACAGAGCCAGCCAATCTGTCCGCATGTTCATTTCCCAGCACACCGGCATGCTCCGGAGAAAAGATCCAGCATGCTTTCTGAGTCAGTTATATCACGATGTGCGTGTGTGTCGTATTCTCCATCCAGCGGAGAGCCGCAGTGAATGTCTCTACCTCCATTCTTAAGCTGGATGTTGTGGTATCATATGCCAGGCTCTCCTGCACCAAACGTCGACCATTAGCTTTGGCTATGAACCCCCATCCACTTCTCTCACCGAATCATCTGTGTATATAATCACATCACCCGGGCGAGCATTATCCTGAATTAGATGCTGGATTTCCACTTCCGTGGCCCCTGCTGGCCACACCTGCATTCCCGACACTCCCGGCTCAATGTGATTATAACTCTGCACAAGTCTGACTGCTCCGCTGGCACTCTGACTCATTCCTCTCCTCGCCTAATGTTCTCTAAGGGGCACACCTGTCTGATCGTATCCTCCGCCTGAGCCATCCATGATTTCCCTCTTATCAGTCGCTGACCCTTATCTGCGTCTTGCGCCTCATGCAACGGTTGATCTGTGTCTGCAGCTACTCTAGGTATGCCTTCGCCTGCATCACCTTGAGCCTACCAGCAACAGTCGGCAGACCAAGGATGTAACGCAAACACACTACTGTGGTGTCTCTGGTGCATCCCAGAATGACCCACATAGCTTCGTTCTGTATGCGCTCTAACTTCACCAGCTGACTCTTTGAGACAGTGAGCAGTCCTAATCCATAATCAATTACTGAGAGGATCAAGTGCTGGTATAGTGTGAAAAGTATTGCCATCTCACTTCTTGGTGTGTTTGTAATTAGATGTGATGACTAGAGGACATCTTGTGGCATGTGTGGTGACTGAAACTACTCTCTCTCTCTCTCTCTCTCTCTCTCTCTCTCTCTCTCTCTCTCTCTCTCTCTCTCTCTCTCTCTCTGTGAGTGTGTGTAGGTTAGGAAATGGTTGGGGATGTTTGTATGGGTGGGCTCGGGATCTGTGAGTGGTCTGGGGGAGATGGGAGATTATGTGCGTGGGTAGGTGCGGGGAGATGTGTGTGTGCATGGGGGATGTGTGTTTGGCTGGGTGGTTTGTAGGTTTGTTGGTGAAGGAGGAGATGTGGGTGGGTAATGGGACGGGTGGAGTATATGTGAGTGGGTGGGGAGATGTGTGTAGGTGGGTGGATGTGTGTGGGTTGGGGAATGTATGTGTGCTTGGGGTGTGGGTGGGGACATGTGTAGGTGTGGGGATGTATGTGTGTCTGGGTTGTGTGTGTGGGTGGTTGACGTGTCTCATATCATTGTAATATGCACTGTTTATGTTTACAAAATTCATTTGACAATGTTTTTTCCTATGCACTATTGATGAACGAAAGATGAGTGATTGGAAGGGCCGAATGTAAGACGGGCCTGCGTGCCCAATTTGTTATCCTTTGAAAATAAAGTCCGTTCGTTCGTTCTCTCTCTCTCTCTCTCTCTCTCTCTCTCTCCCTCTGTGATTGCGTGTAGGTTAGAGGATGGTGGGGGATGTTTGTATGGGTGGGCTCTCTCTCTCGCTCCCTCTCTCTTTCTCTCTCTCCCTCTCCCTCTCTCCCCCCCTCTCTCTCCCCCCCTCTCTCTGTCTCTCTCTCCCTCTCTCTGTCTCTCTCTCTCCCCCCTCTCTCTCTCATGTTAATTAACATCGACAAAACCAAATCCATGGTAATAACGACCAGACAAAAACTACAGACGCTAGCCATAACTGGGACACCGCTCGAGCTCCACGTGGACACGTTACCTATAATTAATGTAAATGAACATAAAACATTAGGTCTTTTAATTGACAGACATTTAAACTGGAGCCCTCATGTTCACGCCCTTACCAAGAGAATAGCACAAAAAGTTTACCAACTTGCTAAAATTCAACACTTTTTGGATGAAAGCACACGTAAAATATTCTATGCATCCTATATCCAATCACCTCTCGATTATTGTTCCACAGTCTAGGATGGCTGCCCTAAATCTAATATGAAACGATTGTGTTCACTTCAAAACCGCGCTATACGTCTAGTTTCTAGCATAAAGCACGTTGAAAGTAATAAATTATACAGCCATCTAAGACTTCTTCCACTTCAAAAGCGCTTCCTTTTTAACAAAGCCAAATTAGTGAATAAAATTATATCTGAAAATACCCCAGAGTATCTTCTACTGTTAATTCAATCTAACGCAATGAACAGTAAGCGCTTAAATTTATTACAGCTTCCTAAGCCTAGATTGGACTTATACAAAACTTGTTTCGCATATTCTGGTGCTCACTTGTGGAATAGCCTTCCACCAGAACTGAAAACACCAATGAGTCCCTACACATTCAACCGAGAACTCTTTCAATACTTACTTCATACCGACTATATGCCTCCATAAGTCACCTACTAGTATCATTTTTCCACTATCATTCTTCACTGTATGTGTGTGAACGAGACAGTGGGTGAGAGAGTGAGTGAGAAAGAGTGTGAGTGGAAGAATTAGTATGAGTGAGAGTGAGAGAGTATGCATGCGCGTGTGCCTGAGTGAGTGTAAAAGTGAGTGAGTGTGTGGACATATGTGTGAGAGATTTAGTTAGAGAATGAGTGAATCTGAGAGAGTGGGAGTGTTGTGTGTCTGCCTGTCTGTGTGATAGAGTGTGAAAGTTAGTGAGTGAGTGTGAGTTAGAGAGTCATCGAGTAAGGGAGCGTGAGTGAGTGAGAATTTGTGGGTGTGCGTGTATGTGCGCGAATGAGTGAGTGTGAAAGCGAGTGAGTGTGTAAAAGAGAGAGAGAACGTGGCTGAATGAGAGAGTTCGTAAGAAAGTGTGATGTATGTGTGCATGTCTGGATGGGTGTATATGTGTGTACATGTGTGTATCTGTGAGTGACTCTGTGTATATGTCTGTACGTGTGTTAAGGTGTGCGTTCATGTGTTTATATGCGTTTATATGCATGTGCGTGTGTGTATGTGTGTATGGATGAGTGTGTGTATGTGTGCTCGTGTATGTATTGTATATCTTTGTATGTTTAAGTGTGCATGCATGCAGTGTATGCGAGGGAGTGTATATTCGGGTGTTATGTGAGTACGTGTGAGTAAGTATATGGATGTGTGCAGGTGTGTGTATTGCGTGGGTATGATGTGTGTGGGTGTGTGTATGTACATGTGTGTGAGAGAGAGAGAGAGAGTTGAGCGCACGCATGTCATCTAACATGCTGATCCATATGTTTTGTGTATTCTCATTTTTTTTTTCATATTATCAATTTGATGCACTTGATTTTAACATGCATAAAATGAATTCATGTAAATTACTGTAAAGCAAGTGAGAGAGTTAGTGAGTGTAAGTGAGAGAGAGAGAGAGAGAGAGAGAGAGAGAGAGAGAGAGAGTGAATGAGTGTGAGAGTGTGTGTATGTAAAGAGAGAGAGAGTGAGAGAGAGAGAGTTGAGCCCACGCATGTCATGTAACATGCTATTCCATATTTTTTATGTATTCTCATCTTTCATATTACGAGGTATCGTTTAATGCCACCTGATTGTCCTGTAACATGCCATTCCATATTTTATTTTTATTCTCATCTTATCATTTTGTATGCCACTTGATTTTATCATGTATAATACAACATTACTGTGATGTGAGTGAGAGAGTTAGTGAGAGAGAGAGAGAGAGAGAGAGAGAGAGAGAGAGAGAGAGAGAGAGAGAGAGCGCAAGAGAGAGAGAGAGAGAGAGAGAGCGCAAGAGAGAGAGATAGAGGGAGAGAAAAAAAAAGAGAGTTGAATTGCATCACTAATTTTTACGCTACATAATGTATATGTACAATTTTTCCTCCACTTCTTGCAATTGCGAGAATTCTCACGACAATCGTCAGTGTCTCAATTGTGTGTAAAGTGTGGGAGTTTGTTCTTATTAGTTTCAGTTATCATGTGAGGCATCATGTATTTGTCTAGATGTGAGGATGTATGTATGGGTGTGTATGTGAGGGATATGTGTGTGTGTGTGTGGGGAGGGGGGAATGTGTGTGTGCCTGTGTAAGAGAGAGAGAGAGAGAGAGAGAGAGAGAGAGAGAGAGAGAGAGAGAGAGAGAGAGAGAGAGAGAGAGAGAGAATTCAGTGCTCGCATGTCCTGTAACATGCCATTCCATATTTTTTTGTATATTTTCATCTTTCACATTATCATTTTGTATGTATGACACTTGATTTTATCATGTATAATATAACATTACTGTAATATGAGTGAGAGCGTTAGTGAGTGAGAGAGAGAGAGAGAGAGAGAGAGAGAGAGAGAGAGAGAGAGAGAGAGAGAGAGAGAGAGAGAGAGAGAGAGAGAGAGAGAGAGAGAGAGAGAGAGTGAGAGAGAGAGAGAGAGAGTTGAATTGCATCACTAATTTTTAAGTTACAAAATGTATATGTACAATTTTTCTCCATTTTCTTTACAATTTTACGACAATGCTCACGACAATCGTCACTGTATGTGTGTGTAAAGTGTGGGAGTTTGATCATAATAGTAGATTGGGGGGATCGGGGGATGTGTGTGTGGGTGGGCTCAGGATGTGTGGGTGGACGGGGTGGGTTTGTGTGGGTGGGTGGGGGATTTGTGTGTGGGTGGGTGTGGGATTTGTGTGTGGGTGCGTGCGAGATGTATGGGTGTATGGGGAGATGTTTTGGGTGGGGATGTGTGTTTGTCTAGGTGGTTGTGGGTGAGTGGGTGGAGGAGTTATGTTGGTGGATGATTGATGGTGGGTTATGGGATGGGTGGGGGTATATGTGTGGGTGGGGAGATATGTGGTGGGTGGCAGATGTGTGCAGGTGGGGGTGGTTGTGGGTTTGGGGATGTGTGTGTGGGTGAGGGATGTGTATGGGTGTGGGATGTTTGGGAGGATGGGTGGGGAGTGTGTGTGGGTTGGGGGAGGGTGCGTGATGGGTGTGGGTGATGGATTTGGAGATGTGTGTGTGGGTGGGGGATATGTCTGGCTGGGTGGGGGTGTGTGTGGCTGGATGGAGGATGTATGTGTGGGTAGTGATGGTGATTGTAGTTGGGGGATGTGTGGATGGGTAAGAGATGTGTGGATAGATGTGTTTGTTGGGTGAGGGATGTGTCTTTGGGATGTGTGTGGGTGTGGTATTGTGTGGGAGGGGAGCTGGGTGTGGATAAATGATGTTTGTGTGGGTGGGTGCAGGTGTGGTTGGGTTTGTGGGTGGGTGAAGGATGTGTGTGAGGGTGGGGGATGGGTGGTTAGGATGTGTGAGTGTGGGTGGGTAGATAGGAGATGTATGTGTTGATGAGTGGGTAAGGGATGTGTGGGTGTTAGTGGTTGAGGGATAAGCACGTGTGTCTAGGGATGTGTGAGGGGATGAATGTATGGGTTGTGTGCGTGGATGGGAGGTGTGTGTTTGTGAATGGGGAATGTGTTGGTGGGTGGGGATGTGTGTGAGGGATGTTTGTATGGGTGGGGAGATTGTGCGTGGATGGGGATGTGTGTGTATATGGGTAGGGGTGTGTGGTTAAGGGATGTGTGGCTGGGGGAATGGGTGGATGGAGGATGTGTGGTTGGGTGGAGGATGTGTGGGTGGGTGATTGTATATGAGTAAGGGTGTGTGGCTAAGGGATGTTGCTTGGGGGATGGGTGGGTAGAGGATGTGTGGGTGGGTAGAGGATATGTGGGTGGGTGAGTGTGAGCAGGTTAGGAGATGGTGGGGGATGTTTGCAGGTGTGGGCTCGGGATCTGTGAGTGGGCTGGGAGAGATGGGAGATTATGTGGGTGAGTGCGGAATTTGTGTGTGGGTAGGTGCGGATTATATGTGAGTTGACGGGGAGATGTGTGTGTGGCTGAGGAATATGTGTTTGGTTGAGTGGTTGGAGGTGTGTGGGTGGAGGAGGATATTGGATGAGTGATTGTTGGTGGGAAATGGGACGGGTAGAGGATATGTGAGTGGGTGGAGAGATGTGTGTAGGTGGGGGATGTTTGGGTTATTGAATGCATGTGTGCTTGGGGTGTGGGTGGATGGGATGTGTGGTGGGTGAGAGGTGTGTGTGGGCGGGGAGATGTGTAGGTGTAGGGATGTGGTGGATGGGTGGGGGAATGTATTGTATGTGTGTGTGGTTGGGTGGGGGAGTTGGAGTGAATGGGGGATGTGTGGGTGGGTGGTGGATGTGTCTCATAACATAGTAATATGCATTGTTTATGTTTACAAAATTCACGTGACAATGTTTTTTCCTATGCACTGTTGATGAAAGAAAGATGAGTGATTGGAAGGGCCGAATGTAAGACGGGCCTGCGTGCCCAATTTGTTACCCTTTGAAAATAAAGTCTGTTCGTTCGTTCGTTCTCTTTGTTAATCATAGCGTTAGAAGGGCAAGCGTACATATTGGTATCACCGACACCATGAACAACCAACAAATCACAGGGTCTCAACTACTGGCACTCTTGAAAGGATTACGTCACACTTTTCCTAACTCATCCATTTTCTTCTCCTCCATCATATCACCAAGTTATGGACAACAGCGCCGTCTAGCTGACATAAATAACAACATTTTGCAGAAGTTCTGTTCTCAAAACATGATACAATTCATCAACAACACAGCATCATTCACTTCACATTCTAGTGCACCAAAAAAGAGTCTTTATAAGGATCAAATACATTTGTCTACATTGGGCACCAGTTTTCTCGCCAAGAATATCAAATATCCTGAACGGACATACCATACATCCAATACGGGATCGCGCCGGACACTTTTAGCTACTCCTGAAACTCAAGCCAGACGACATACTCCCGTCACATCAAGTACCAATAGGACAAAAGTTTGCAGACCACTCATAACCACTGCACCTGAAATCCAAGCCAGACGGGACGCTACCACTACACCAAGTCCGTTAAATACTTTCACACAGGAGGGTAATAATTACGAAGATATTTTTCCTATTCTCCCCAGAAAGGAACCAACTCTCAGCAACAACGATGTGCCACCACAACCTCCTGTTAGCCACCAACCAGAGGCTCTAGTTGGTAGTCATTACATACCCATGAGACATCACCAGTACCCAGTTCATTGTAACCCAGAATGGTTGCACCTCACACGGTATAGAACAGCTACACTTCGTCAAGCACTTATAATGTCGCTATACCAACAACCAACACATCCTGGTATTTACTAGCAACTTAGCACAAAGCTACACCGGATCTCGGTACAAGAAAGAGCCTCTCCTTGAACGTTTATCTGTATATTTGGTTACTACTTGGTCTAGTGACGTATTAGGTTATAAGCAACTACAAACATTGACTTGTTTTGACTTTATATTAATGGATAGTACTTAGCTTATAGCTTTTATAATACTTTTCATTGTGTTTTTACTGTGAGTGAGGGGGTCTTCACTGTTCTTCCTTCTGCTTACTGTTTAACGTTTTATTTCCCGTGTGGGATACTCAGCTTTAAACAGAAACATTGACTTGTATGGTCATTTATTAATTCTTTTGGATAACAGTTGGTTACTTAGCTTGTGAAGTAGTTTTTTTCAGGTTAATTATTTGTTGTATGTTCTTTAATTCGTTTTGTTCCGTGTTTGCATTATATTCGTTGGTCTAATTAGTTATGTCGTTATAATATTGTCATTTACATATCTATTTGTATTACTGATATTTTGTAAGTTAATGTAATTGTGATTTTTTTTTTTTTAATGATCTTGTATTTTTGCTTAACTTTGACTAATTTACACTTTCTTCATGGATGAAATGTCTGAGAAGTGGCAACACTGGCTCAATAAGTCAGGAATACGCCTTGGACACTTAAACATTTGCAGCTTATTTAACAAGCTACCAGAGTTATCTTCTATTCTTAATCAAAATTTTCATTTATTCGGCCTTAGTGAAAGTAGACTTAATGATAACATTTCAGATGAGGACATATCTATTAAAGGGTACAAAGTTTTTAGAAGGGATCCCTGTAGGAAACAAGAGACAGGCATAGTAAACTATGTTTCTAATTTACTAAATGCTCACCGTAGGCTAGACTTTGAAACTTGCGAAATAGAATGTATGTGGTTAGAGCTAAAACTTCAAAACCGCACACCCCTGATAATTGGCTACCTCTATCGAAATCCCAGTGCTGGACACGTCTGGTACGAAAACTTCACTACCATGATGGATGTGGTTTTCGCTTCCGGGAAGGAAATTATACTACTCGGAGACTTTAACATTGACACCAACAAATCCAACATAATATGGGGAAATATAATTGCATCATACAATTTCCAACAAATAGTACAACAGGCTACTAGAGTAACAAAGTCATCTTCAACAGTCATAGATCACATTTATGTAACTTGCTCAGACAACATCATAGAATGCGCTGTACCCAATTGTGCAATGAGCGATCACTACCCAATATGCTGCACGTGGTCTAAACAAGGAATTAAAACTCCTAAACATAAACACATAAGTGTAAAATATAGAAGTTACAAACATTTCAACCAAAACGCATTTTTACAGGACTTGCTCAGTTCACCTCTAGACAATGTTTGTCAGCTTCCTGACCCGGATGATGCTCTGGAATTCTGGATGAAAACATTTTTGATGTTTTTGATAGACATGTGCCAATCAAGGAAGTTCGAGTAAAACACCACGTCAAGCTACCTTGGATCACCCAGGAAATACTTCAAATTATGAAAGACAGAGATAAAGCACATAAAAAGCGGGATCTCAGCGCATACCGTACTCTTAGAAACAAAGTTCAATATACCATACGACGGGAAAAGAAAAATTACTTTAAGAACTTAGTAATGGATAAAACAAATAGTAAGGATATATGGAAGGCAATTAACACCTTGACAAACAAGTGTAACTTCCGAAATTCTTTACCATCAAATCATATTACATGCGACCAATTAAGTAGTTTTTTTTTTTCAAACTGACATAGACCAGTTGAAGGCTTCAATACCTAATTCTCCTTGCAACTTATCTTTACTGTCATCGTTTTGTGAGAATAGATGCTCCGGCGATATTCTTTCCGACATACCGCTAATGACAATCACTGAGGTATTCACTTACCTCAGTAACCTAAAAAACACAACCTCATCTGGGTTAGATGGAATCAGCAACCGGATTCTCCGTTGTGCTGCGCCAGTGATCTGTATATCACTAACCTATGTATATAATCAGTGTCTCACCGAAGGCCACTTTCCATCAGCTCTCAAAATCGCTAAAGTGTACCCTCTTCTTAAATCTGGTTCATTGGACAATGATCTCCTGAACAATTACAGACCCATTTCCTTACTATCATCACTATCTAAGCCACTAGAAAAACACATTCATAAAGTAACATTACAGTATTTAGTTCGTAACAAGCTTATTGTTGACAACCAATCAGGATTTCGAC
>JACEFZ010001371.1:102500-122500 GCA_014155875.1 Cepaea nemoralis
ATGACCTATCTGCAATCATTTATTTCTTTGTCTTTATTCATCTTTGCCCTCCATGCAACACGTTTAGTGGCGACTTGCTCCCAATGGGCATTATCAATGCCTGTGTCAATCATGTCCCGCTTACATACATCTTTGTATCGTAGTAGAGGCGGACCCTGAGATCTCCTACCCATCTGTAATTCACCAAAAAAGACGTCATCCACCCTCCTAACGTGTCCTATCCATCGAAGAATGAGCATGGAATAAACCGTCACACAACCTGATCTTTTCAATTCTTCAGTATTTGTGATTTTGTCTTGCCACTTAGTACCAAGTAGTTGTCGCAGACACCGCATATTAAAGCTGTTTAAACGTGTCTCTTGGTGTGATTAAGTTGTCCAGGCTTCACTGCCATAAAGAAAAGTACTAAGAACACAGGGTTGATAGACCAGGACTTTTGTTTTGGCAATAAGCTTCCTGTTCTCCCAGTCTCTTGTTTGTTAAGCTATTCAGTGTTGTTACTGCCTTACCAATCCTGATACTGATTTCCTGATCTAGCGATAATGTTACTGTTTACATATGATCCTAGTTGTGTAACATTGTCCTCTACGAGTATCTCATTTTCAGCGTCGTCAATAAAGGTTGATGGTACCCCATGTGCACCTTGTGACATACTCGGTGTCTTCTCTGTTGCTAATTGTTAAACCAAATTCAGAACAAGCATTGGAGAATGCAGATACTAGACGTTGTAGTTCTTCAGAGTGGGTCGTAACTGCAGCATCATCTGCAAACAGCAACTCTCTGATCAGTATCCTCCTAATTTTGGTCTTGGCCTATGAGCATTGTAGAGGCCGCAATCTGAAGTGTAGTGAATGTATATACCACCACCCTGATCACGAAGGCACATGTCATTAGAAGACAATATACAACAACATATATAAATATATACACATACATAATAACGTATATACAAGCATACACAATAATATACACACATGCATACACAATAACATACATACAGGTTCACATGAGAATACAACAAGATTACTCCATGTACACAACTGTGAAACCAACAAGATTACCCCATGTAGAGAAGTGAGAAAATAAGATTACCTCGTATACACAAATGGAAAACGAAAAGATTACCTCATGTACAGAACTGGAAAACAAAAAGATTAACCCATGTAGAGAAATAAGAAAACAACAGGATTACCGCATGTACAGAAATAAGAAACCAACCATCAGGATTATCCCATTTTCAGAACTGAGAAACCAACAGGATTACCCCACGTAGAGAACTGAGAAAACAACAAGATCACCCAATGTACAAAACTGAGAAAACAACAAGATTACTCCATGTGGAGTAATAAGAAATAACAGGATTATCACATGTAGAGAACTAAGAAAACAACAGGATTACCCCATATAGAGAACTGAGAAAACAACAAGATAACCCCATGTAGAGAACTGAGAAAACAACACGATTACACTATGTAGAGAACTGAGAAAACAACAGGATTACACTATGTAGAGAACTGAGAAAACAACAAGATTACACTATGTAGAGAACTGAGAAAACAACAGGATTACACTATGTAGAGAACTGAGAAAACAACAGGATTACACTATGTAGAGAACTGAGAAAACAACAGGATTACACTATGTAGAGAACTGAGAAAACAACAAGATTACACTATGTAGAGAACTGAGAAAACAACAGAATTACCCCATATAGAGAACTGAGAAAACAACAAGATAATCCCATGTAGAGAACTGAGAAATCAACAAGATAACCCATGTAGAGAACTGAGAAAACAACAAGATAACCCCACGTAGAGAACTGAGAAAACAACAAGATAATCACATATAGAGAACTGAGAAAACAACAAGATAATCACATATAGAGAACTGAGAAAACAACAAGATTATCCCATGTAGAGAACTGAGAAAACAACAAGATAATCACATATAGAGAACTGAGAAAACAACAAGATTATCCCATGTAGAGAACTGAGAAAACATCAAGATAATCACATATAGAGAACTGAGAAAACAACAAGATTATCCCATGTAGAGAACTGAGAAACCAACAAGATAACCCCATGTAGAGAACTGAGAAAACAACAAGATTATCCCATGTAGAGAACTGAGAAAACAACAAGATAGTCACATATAGAGAACTGAGAAAATAACAAGATTATCCCATGTAGAGAACTGAGAAAACAACACGATAATCACATACAGAGAACTAAGAAAACAACAAGATTATCCCATGTAGAGAACTGAGAAAACAACAAGATAATCACATATAGAGAACTGAGAAAACAAGAAGATTATCCCATGTAGAGAACTGAGAAAACAACAAGATAATCACATATAGAGAATTGAGAAAACAACAAGATTACCCCATGTAGAGAACTGAGTAAACAACAAGATAATCACATATAGAGAACTGAGAAAACAACAAGATAATCCCATGTAGAGAACTGAGAAAACAACAAGATAATCACATATAGAGAACTTAGAAAACCAACAAGATTATCCCATATAGAGAACTGAGAAAACAACAAGATAATCACATATAGAGAACTGAGAAAACAAGATAATCCCATGTAGAGAACTGAGAAAACAACAAGATTACCCCATATAGAGAACTGAGAAAACAACAAGATAATCCCATGTAGAGAACTGAGAAAACAACAAGATAATCCCATGTAGAGAACTAAGAAAACAACAAGATAATCACATATAGAGAACTGAGAAAACAACAAGATAATCCCATGTAGAGAACTGAGAAAACAACAAGATAATCCCATGTAGAGAACTGAGAAAACAACAAGATAATCACATATAGAGAACTGAGAAAACAACAAGATAATCACATATAGAGAACTGAGAAAACAACAAGATAATCCCATGTAGAGAACTGAGAAAACAACAAGATAATCCCACGTAGAGAACTGAGAAAACAACAAAATAATCCCATGTAGAGAACTGAGAAAACAACAAGATAATCACATATAGAGAACTGAGAAAACAACAAGATTACCCCATGTAGAGAACTGAGAAAACATCAAGATAATCACATATAGAGAACTGAGAAAACAACAAGATTATCCCATGTAGAGAACTGAGAAAACAACAAGATAACCCCATGTAGAGAACTGAGAAAACAACAAGATTATCCCATGTAGAGAACTGAGAAAACAACAAGATAGCCCCACGTAGAGAACTGAGAAAACAACAAGATAGTCACATATAGAGAACTGAGAAAATAACAAGATTATCCCATGTAGAGAACTGAGAAAACAACACGATAATCACATACAGAGAACTAAGAAAACAACAAGATTATCCCATGTAGAGAACTGAGAAAATAACAAGATAATCACATATAGAGAACTGAGAAAACAAGAAGATTATCCCATGTAGAGAACTGAGAAAACAACAAGATAATCACATATAGAGAACTGAGAAAACAACAAGATAATCCCATGTAGAGAACTGAGAAAACAACAAGATAATCACATATAGAGAACTTAGAAAACCAACAAGATTATCCCATATAGAGAACTGAGAAAACAACAAGATAATCACATATAGAGAACTGAGAAAACAAGATAATCCCATGTAGAGAACTGAGAAAACAACAAGATTACCCCATATAGAGAACTGAGAAAACAACAAGACAATCCCATGTAGAGAACTGAGAAAACAACAAGATAATCCCATGTAGAGAACTGAGAAAACAACAAGATAATCACATATAGAGAACTGAGAAAACAACAAGATAATCCCATGTAGAGAACTGAGAAAACAACAAGATAATCCCATGTAGAGAACTGAGAAAACAACAAGATAATCACATATAGAGAACTGAGAAAACAACAAGATAATTCCATATAGAGAACTGAGAAAACAACAAGATAATCACATATAGAGACCTGAGAAAACAACAAGATAATCACATATAGAGAACTGAGAAAACAACAAGATAATCACATATAGAGAACTGAGAAAACAACAAGATAATCACATATAGAGAACTGAGAAACAACAAGATAATCACATATAGAGAACTGAGAAAACAACAAGATAATTCACATATAGAGAACTGAGAAACCAACAAGATAATCCCACGTAGAGAACTGAGAAAACAACAAGATAATCCCATGTAGAGAACTGAGAAAACAACAAGATAATCCATGTATAGAACTGAGAAAACAACAAGATAATCCCCCGTAGAGAACTGAGAAAACAACAAGATAACCCCATGTGGAGAACTGAGAAAACAACACGATAATCACATATAGAGAACTGAGAAAACAACCAGATAACCCCATGTAGAGAACTGAGAAAACAACAAGATAATCACATATAAAGAACTGAGAACACAACCAGATAACCCCATGTAGAGACTGAGAAAACAACAGGATTACCCCATATAGAGAACTTCTTCTTCTTCTTTTCGTTCATCCGGAGTGTTTTTTTAGATGTGATTGCGGTGTGTCTGTTATGCGCCCTTGTGCCGAAACCCGTAGGCCAACACATCGACTTTAGCGTGCTTTTTTGACCAGGTAGCATTCCTGGGAGACTCTCACTTTTGTAGTGCCATCTGCAACCATGCTGGCCAAGGTTGAACGGTCGAGGACAACGGTCATCCCTCAAAGGAAGGCAGGGACAGTCCATAGCATTTTCCGCCATCCAAGGTTGCTTCCATAGTTGCAGGGCCGACACATAACGCCCTGGATCTGGGCTCACCGAGGGAGATCGTCACGTCCTGCTCATGGCTGCTTTAAATCCTCACTTCAATATATTGGTCATTTCGTTTCCCCGGGTCATTCCCGCACAAACCAGACAGGTTTGCAGACGGCATCCACTCAGCGAGTTTTCGGACATGTGCTTGTCGTTGCGCCCATCAGAGCTTTTCCAGGCACAACAGACATTCGGAAAACTACCCAGTCAGAGCTGTTCCGAACAAGAGCGGCATTCGGAAACTAGGTAGTCAGAGCTGTTCCTAGCACGGGAGACATTCGGACGAGACATTTCACTCGGACGTAATTGCGTAGTGTCAATTTTTAGTTTGCCACCCGTAGGACGACACTTCCGACTTCAGCGGGCATTTTTTAATGAGGTTAGCCTTCCTCTGGTTTCGAGGCACGTTGGACTGTTGTGATGTCGCTAACATCTCAGCTGGTCAAGATAGAACGATGAACGACATCGTGGTCGGCCCTCAAGGGAAGGCAGGGGCAGACCATGAGCATTCCCTCGCTATCCAAGGAGGCTTCCATAATTGCAGAGCCGGCACATATTGCTCTGTGACTGGGCTCACCCGAGGAGTTGCCACGTCCTGCTCATGGCTGCTTTAGTTCCTCACTTCCATGTGTTGGGCAACTCGTTTGCCACTGATCGCTCTAGCACACACCAGGGACGGTCAGACTGCAAGCGACACCAACTCGGTAAGCTTTTGCTTTTGACTTCGGACCACGCAATAGGTTCGCTCGCCGTGCGTTCCATTTTGCGTCATTGGGACGTTCTTCCACTTTTGTCTACACTCTCTATGAGTTAGATACAGTTTTCGCAGCCGTTTTCTTCGACTGGGGCACTTTTTTGACTTTTTGTACTCGCTCACGAGGTAGGCTACTTGTGCTGCCGGCTCAGCACCTTACCTTCGTGCAACGTGAACGAGAAACGGCCTGGCCCTCTCATCCGGGAATCTCTCATATCCCCCAGCTGAGAGCCTTCGAACTTCTATCAGACCTGAGCATGTAGCTTGCTCAGTATCACGCCTTTATTTTTCGAAAGGTGGCTATCGGCCCGGCTCTCAGGTCCGAGGGTTTGTGGCTTAGAGGCGTTCAGCCACAGCCCTCGACAGGGAGCCTTTAGTGTTTTGTCCGGACCAAGAACTTCTGCCTTCGTGCGCCTGATTTAAATTTTAGACTGCTATCCTCAGTCTCACCTGCAGAGCAGCAGGTTGTGTCTCTCTTAGTCTGGTCCCTATCCCATAAGCTGTCCGATATGTAGTTTTTCATCCATCAGCAAGCAAATGGGGTCGATGGGACACGCAAGCTCCCCCACCACGTCAAGGTGGAGACACATCGGGGGAGAAATAGACAGCTGATCGCTATATCAATACTTTCACAACGCGGCGTTCGTCGGTCACTGCGATTACAGAAAGAGCCAGAAGGCAGCCCGGGCTTGTTGATGTTAGGGACACAATATCCCAAATAGCAAAGGGAAATAACTGGCGTATTATTTTTTAAAGTAGTTTTATGATTATTGTGCAAAAATGCCACGACATGTGATTTTATTGCTCTATATTTTGAGATGGTTTTTACATGTTATTTCTTCTAGAATTAACCTGTTAGATGTTATTAAGCGTTGATTTATAATTAATAATCACCATAATATAATTAATAGCCGTAATTATGGCTTCAATCTTCTTCTAAGTGAATATGCACGAGCGCCCTTTTGACTCAAATCTTGTGGTTTTTTGTCAATATAACAGAAAAGATAGGGACAGAGAATTCGGAATCATAGAATCTAGTGACCATGCCAGGGCGGAGGGACAGTCTGTCTGGACAGCAAGAGCAAGATCACATTGGTTCTAATAAATGTCCAACTAAGTCCATCAAAACTGAAAAACACAACAAAAAACAAACTGAGCTTCCAGCTCTGCCAGGGGACTATTAAAATAACACTCACCCAGCCTGCCCCTCCCTTCCAGGAAAAACTCGAAACAAGCTAGACCAAACCAGACCCATCAATGACCTCGACAAGAGGAAAGACAAAAGGAGGAGAAGGCCTCCTTACAAACGACAAAGAGCAGATACGACAGGGGATTTAAAGAAGTTCACACATAACAATGCGCAAAGAGCGACGAAAACACTGAAAACAGTGATTGAGAAGAGTTTCCCATCGCGACACAAAGAAAGGTTAAACAAAACAAGACATCCCCCGGAAAAAAAACAAAGGGACAAAAGCACGACACAAAGGAAGACGACAAACATATCTTTACGAAAAATTATTTATCACCCCGACAAGCCAATGAAAGAGAATCGAAAACAACTAAAACCCACTCTAAACAGTACATACAACATTGTTTAAAAAACAATGAATTTATTATTAATGTCAATTGTCAATTATACTCAACATAATTTTGTTGTTTGATATTGGGATGGGTGACGAATCAATGTAATAAGTTTATATAGCAGGTATACGTACAAACCAACAACAATTTGCACACTTATACACAAATAACAAAACCAGATTATCCTACTACAAGAGACAAATAGACATTCAGATACACGTGGCGCACAACATTACAAACAGTGAGGGAGAGACATACATTTTTCAGTTTGGCGTGTCCAAACATAGGGTCTGGACAGCCATACAAAAAACATTCAGATAGGTGAAACATACTCAAAAACATATCGGGAATAGCCAGGGTAGAATCGCATAACACAAATAAGTAACACTTAACACACATATATCATTGTCAACATTCATGCACCACAAATTATAACCACCAACCACAATTCTATGGAAGAACTTGACACACTACTCAAACATACATACAGAGGACAGAACATCATACTCTGTGGAGATTTCAACTGTGTATTACAGGCATTGGATATAAGTAGCGGCAGAAATGAAGACACAGGTGAAGAGAATGAACAGAGAAGGCACAACCAGTTAGAGACATTGCAAACATTTTAGACACACACACCTTAATAAGACACATCACATAGACACAATCCAAATAAGCGAGAAATAACCCATCACAGATAAAATACAAACACGGAGAAGATAAGATAGGATATCATATATATATATATATAGATAGATTATATATATATATATACTAATTATATATATATATATATATATACTATATATTTATACAATATATATATATATATATAATATATATATATATTATATATATTATATAGATTAATATATATATATATATAATATACTATTTATATATATATATATATATCTATATAAATATAGATATAATATATAATATATATCTATATATATATATATTATATATATATATTTATATATATATATATATATAAAATTTTTTTAACACACACACACAACACACACAACACAACACCACATAAGTAAACACTCGCACCTTCAAGAGGACATTACAGTACACTACACACGCCATATTAGCAACATCAGTACAAGCAAACAGAATACACAGAATTTAAACGTTCACCCAAAGGGACATTAACAACCCACTCTAGCATGCAAAATACGTAAAATACAGACAACAACTTTTCACACACATACAGACACATACCGACTGATAAAATAGACAATATGGGAATTACAGAAAAATACAATACGAAGCCAAGCAAAACAGCAACTAGACCCATTATACACAAAGGAACAACTCATAACAAACACATACAGCTGACAAAACAAATAGACAGCACTGCACACCCTTGCATCACACAGAGGAAACAGCTAGAGCAGCACAAACAAACACAGATAATCTGGGGCTCTCCTGAGAACAAAGACTCAACCACATCATACAAGAGACCCCCAGTAAACAATACATGGCAAATGAACGAAATGTACAGCGTAGAGACAAATAGGCAAAATAGTAGGACATTGCAAGGTAATATGCAAAAGAAACCAGCACAAATAAACAGAAGCATCAATTAATATAAAATCAAGTTTACAAGCAGAGAGGATAGACAACACAGGACAAGAGGACAATTTACAAATACTGCGAAAAGCTGTCAGGCGAAGACAGAGACAAAACTAGGACACAGAAATAACACTTGATGACATAAACATAGCATCAGCACAATGAACAAGACAAGACACCTGGACGGTTAACGATAGAATTCTACAACACTCTTGCCTCATTTAGGTGGTCTTTCCTAAAGTCTATAAAGACGCCTTTGATAAAAACAACTCCAGATAGCGCAAACACGTCTTATATCACACTCATACCCAAAGACAATACAGACAAAACCAGATGAAAAATTATAGACCAGTATCACTACTGAAACAAGACTATAAAATAATTTATCAAGGCACTGACCCAGAAACTTGTGACCCTACATGCCAAAGCTCATACACCCGACCAACATGCGGAGTACCACATAGGTAACAATACACCAAACACACAATTCATTAGAGACAGTATGCACATACACAAGGAGAACAGAGAAAGGATGTCAATCCTCTCCTTTGGCATTAGACCAGGAGAAGGCTTTGACAGAATTCCACTCGTAATCTACACAATACATTAACACAGCACTTAGGAATTATACTTTAGGAGGTGGATAGAGATCGTACTGAATCCTGAGAGTAAGGTGTTCGTCTAACCACACACTCACTGCGAGGTTCCGCGGCTGCACTAAGATCGGGAGACCAGATGTGTCCTCTGTCGCCGCTCTATATGTATGCGTTTAGAACCATACTAGAAGCAAATCAGACAAGACACCAACATCACAGGCACATTCATACAAGGCGCGAGGAGAGCGGAAGTTGCTCGCATACGCAGATTACACCTTTTTACTCCCCGCCCAACAAAAACACCCATCCACAAGATACTCCATTACATTACCCACTTGGTAAAGGAGTGGGGCCAAATTAATAATAAACAAATCAACATAAATCAATCAATCAATCAATCATGTGCCATGCCGGAAAGCGTGGGCGGTCATGACTCGCCATTTCACTCGATCACCAGTGTCGTGGATCAGCTCAGTGTTCCTGTCTCGTCCATGCCATGTGGCCAAGCCATCCAGGTATTTTCCTCTCGGTCTTCCTCTTGGTCTGTTCCCCTCGATCTTGCCAGTTGTCACTAAGTTCTCCAATCCATTTCTTCTCATAACATGTCCAAAAAATTTTGACTGTCTACGTCTAATTTCTCTAATCAGTTTACGATGTTCATTTGTCTCCTGTAGTACTTGGTCATTGGTTTTTCTGTCTGTCCATGGTATTCTTTGCATTTTCCTCAGAAACCACATTTCTGCAGCCATCAGATGCTTTTCAGCTTGACTGCTCATTGTTCAAGTTTCACATCCATACAAAAGAACAGGCTCTATGTATCCCCTCAACACTCTTTTTCTCGTTTCAATTGACATCTTTTTATTGGTCAGAATGTTTTTCATCTTGCTAAAGGCTACTTTCGCCATGGCGATTCTTGTTCTAATCTCTTCAAGGCATCTCCCATCAGATGTTATGACTGTTCCAAGATAATTGTACCGATTCACTTGTTGAAGAATATTTCCATTTACTTGTATATTACATTGTGGCACTTCTTCCTTCCTACTGACGACCATAACCTGAGTCTTTTTACAATTTAATTCTAACCCCAGTTGCTCACTGTGTACAACAACCGCATCTACTAATTGTTGCAGGTCCTGCGCATTGTCTGCAATTAATACTGTATCATCTGCATATCTAATGTTATTGATGTTTCGTCCTCCAATGCTGATTCCATTTATATCCTCTACATTTCTGAAAATATTTTCACTGTACAGGGAAAAAAGATCTGGAGACATCACACATCCCTGCCTAACACCTCTCTTAATTGGCTGATACTGTCCCACTTCATTATCAATCCTTATTGCAGCTTGTTGTTTCCAATATATGTTTTTTATAAGTCTAATGTCTTTCCCATCAATTTGTAGATCTGCAAGCATATCCACCATGCTGACATGTCTAACGCTATCAAAAGCCTTTGTATAGTCAATAAAGCAAAGATGTATATCCTTGTTTACTTCTATAGCACGTTCAATAACTGTTCGCAGCATATACACAGCATTTACTGTACCCTTTCCTTCTACAAACCCGCATTGTTCTTCCCCTATTTCAGGTTGTATCTTCTTCCTCATTCTTTGCATGATAATTCTTAGCAAAATCTTTGTGATGTGACTCATTATACTAATTGTTCTATGTTGATCACATTCCAAGGTTCCTGATTTCTTTGGGATTGCAATAAATATAGAGTTACATAATTCAGGAGGTATATCTCCAGTATCATATAATGTGTTCAGCAGTCTGGTGACTTGATCTAGTCCAAATTCTTCTAAAGCTTTAATCATTTCTGTTGTGATGTTATCTGCACCGGGGGCCTTGCCAGCTTTCATATGCTTAAGAACATTTCGAACCTCCATCTCCAAAATTGGCGGTCCTTCATTATTAAATCTAATATCATACTGTTCGTCTCTGTTATCATCATAAAGGTGTTTCACATAATCTGTCCATACCTGTAGAATCTGGTCTTTTTCTATTATGATTTTGCCATCTTCAGTTTTTAGACACCCTGTTGATGTACTTGTTCTTTTATTAGTAAGTTCCTGAATTCTTTTGTGCACTAATTTGGTATTTTTACTGTTGTGTTGGCTTTCAATTTCTAAGCACTTTTCCTCAAGCCATGCTTCTTTTGCCTCCTTACATAATGTTCTGACTTGTCTGTGAATTTCTTCATATTTGACAGAATTATTTTTGTTGAGTCTTCTTGTTTCCATGAGGTGTAAAATTTCTTCAGTCATCCATTTCTTACGACCCACCTTCTTTAATTTTGGAATAGTTGTTTCTGCAGCCACATTGATTGAATTCTTCAACGTTTCCCATTGATCATCCACATCCTGGAATAGGATCTCTAGATCAGACAAAATTTCAAATCTGTTCTGTACTTCTATGTTGAATTTGTTTTGTATTTCCTTGTCATTACTCAATGTACACAAATCATATTTAGTGTTTCCTGTTATATACTTGACTTTCTTCAACTTTATCCTCAATGTTCCTGTGAGTAATCTGTGGTCACTATAACAATCAGCACTGGGAACTGTTTTTGCTATTGTTAATGCGTTTCTAAATCTTCTGCTAATCAGAATGTAGTCAATCTGGTTTCTAATCCTGCTATCAGGACTCCTCCATGTCCACTAATCTTCTAGGGTGTTGTTTGAACCAGGTGTTTCCTACAATCATTTCCTGTTCTTTTGCCCACTCTACGAGTCTGTATCCTCTTTCATTTCTCTCTCCTAAACCATAGTTTCCTACTGTGTATCTATCTCCTTGATTTCCTACTTTTGCATTGAAGTCCCCTATTATGATGTTTATTTCTGAATTTTTACATTTCTTTAAGGCAGACTCTATGTCATTATAAATTCTTCTACACTATCTTCACTGGATTCTCCTGTTGGGGCATATACTTGAATAATATTTATGCTAAAAGGTCTGCCACTTAATTTAACTAGTAGAACTCTGTCCGACACGGCCCAATATCCTTGAATAGATTTTGATGTTTTCCGGTCCAGAATAATTGCCACTCCCCTATGACGATCTTCACCTCCAGAATAAATAATCTTGAAATCTTCTCTATCTTGATGCCTGCTCTGTCCATCTCGTTTCGCACATACCTAAAATATTAATTTTTTCCCTTTCAATTTCTTGTTTTATGTTCTCTAATTTTCCGTCGTTGTTTAACGTCCTAACGTTCCAAGTTGCTAATTTTAACGTCTCTGTCCTTGTCTTGCGATGATCGGTCTTTTAAGCGAATCATGATATACTAGGCACTTTTAAAGAGGTAGTTTGCCGTTGCTTTCCTCTATGGCAGTGACCTTACTGGTCGGAGACCGCAGCCATTGACTCAAGACGAGTTCCTCTGCCTGCCGTCGTGTAACTCGAGGCCATGACCCACAAATATCTGTCGGCTGCCCTCAAAATTACATCTACCACCTGCCTTCCGTGGCTTCTTTTGAAAACTTCCAATAAAAGGAACACAATATAACATTACATAATCCACAGGGAAACACTATTCACAGGGAATCCAAAGGAAATCACACGAAATCCAATGAAAAACACTAAATAGCGTCCCTCCGAAAAGTAACGCTTCATCTTGTCGCCATTGTACCGGAAGCTACACTAAAACGTGCCCAAAAAGTCGTGACTGTCTACGTCTAATTTCTCTAGTCGGTTTACGGTTTTCGTTTGTTTATTTTAGGACTCGCTCATTTGTGTTTTCTTTCTGTGCATGGTATTCTTTGCATTTTCTTCAGAAACCACATCTCCGCTGCCATTTGATGTTTTTCAACTTGTCTGCTCATTATGCACACTTCACATCCATACAAAAGTACAGGTTCTGAAGGTAAACTTGCCAATAAACTACTGAACGTAAACTTGCCGAGAAATCACAAGCAGTCAAAAATGATGGGATTAACAGCGACGTCCTGTAAAAAATGAGCAACTGACTTAATTTTCCTTCTACAAACCCACATTGCCCTTCCCTTTTCGGGTTATATTTTCTTCCTAACTCTTTGCATGATGCTTCTTAGCTAAATCGTCGTGATGCGGCTCATTATGCTAATTGTTCGATGTTGATCACATTCCAAGGCTACTGGTTTCTTTGGGATTGCAATAAATATAGTATTACATAATTCAGGAGGTGTATCACCAGTATCGCAAATTGTGTTCAGAAGTCTGGTGACCTGGTCTGTTCCATATATTTTCTAAGACATTGATAATTTCTGTTGTGATATTGTCTGGACCCGAGGTCTTGACAGTTTTCATATGGTTAATAGCATTCTGAACTTCCATCTTCAAAAGTGGTCTTTCATTATTACTCAGAATAGCATACTGTTCCACCCTTGTATCGTTATAAAGGTCCTTCACATAGTCAGACCGTGCATTTACAATCTGATCTTTTTCTATTATTATTTTGGCATCTTTAGTTTTTAGGCAACCCATTTATGTGTCTGTTATTTTTTGTTTTTGTTTTTTGTGATGTCATTCATTCTTGTGTTCATTAATTTGGTATTTATGGCGATATGTTGGTTTTTTAATCTCCCTGCAATTTTCCACAAGCCACGCTTCTTTTTCTTTTTCCACTTTGCACAGTTTCTTAATTTTGTCGAGAATTTTTTCATATTTGTCATAGTTATTTGTTTTTGTTTTTGTTTTTGTTTTTTGTTTTGTTATTTCTTCTTATTTCTATTAGTTTTAAGATGTCTTCCGTCATCCATTTTTTAAATGTTCCATTATTTTCAGTTTTGGTATTGTTGTTTTTGCATCCTCACTGACTAGGTTCTGAAATATTTCATATCGGACATTGTCATCTTGAAACAGAATTTCTAGATCAAACAATGCATGTCAACAAGCTCTAGTTGAATGCGGCTATCTTTGGATTTGTTCTTGATATCTGAATGTGTACGAAGGAAAATATGATGAGGTACTGTTTTTGTCTGAATTATTCTACATGTTACATTGGTGTTAGCTTTGTCATCCGTGGTTATCAAAGACCTTAAAAAACTGAATTCTCTGCTTGTTCAGTGTTAACCCGTTGCTGTCACTGTACGTTTCAAACATGTTCTAATGTTTCTGAACCCTGTTTGTCCGACAATTGGTAAACAGGCGAAAAAATTCATGGAAACCTTGGAAATGTGGTTTTATAGAAGAATGCTGAAAATTAATTGGACAGCCAAAAAGAGCAATCAGGACGTTTTAAGGGAAGCTGAGTCGCAAAGACAACTTATCACAAACATTAGATAGGGGCAGAAGATAAAAACTGGAACATGTTGTGATAACCGGAAAGATTTGCTCAAAGAGAGATAGAGCAAAACAGCGTGAGAAGATTCTTGACAGTCTGGTGTCATGGCACGGAAGGGAGTCAACACACGAATTGATCTATGACGTCGAAGATCTAATTTGCGGAGAGGCAGGATCGCCCACGCCAGCCGGCAGGGCACTGGATGTTTGTCCGATATAGTTGTTACATTAACTCCGCTTGTCCCAATTGTTATTTTAATTTCATGTGTCACATGTGTTATTATACTAACGTATGTAATATAAAAGGCGTATTGATGTAATATAAACGGTGTATTCATGTAAAGTAAAAACTGTGTAAGAGTTTAAAAGATGTAAAGGCAAAAGGATTTACATTAATGCACCGGTTGTTATCCCATATGGCGGGGAACTTTCCCCAGTGCCGCCTGCCGGTAGCGTCGCAAGCGCACGAATCGGTTTTATTTTCTGGGCATTAAATGTTGCAAACATGTTTAAGTCTGCTGAACTCATCAGGGGATCTCCAGTAATACCTAGAGTTTTGTTTTTCATCCCTCTAAATGAGCTTATTCTGATCTGCAAAGCGTGAATTATGTTGTTATTTCTATTTATAGTCGCTAATCCTTCTACATTACTTTATTCCATTCTTGTTTGTATTATTCATATTATTTCTTTTCCCAGTCGCCAAGCTCTTATTCCACTTTTAAATGTGACATTCAAAGCTGACATTTGTTTCTAGTGTATGCTGAGGTCGTTTTGTTAGTTTTATTAAGTGGGCTCTGGTGGTTGGTTGATTAGTTGGTTGGTTGGTTGTTTGGTTGGTTGGTTGGTTGGTTGGTTGGTTGGTTGTTTGGTTGGTTGGTTGGCTGGCTGGCTGGTTGGTTGGTTGGTTGGTTGGCTGGTTGGCTGGCTGGCTGATTGGTTGGTTGGTTGGTTGGTTGGTTGGTTGGTTGGTTGGTCGCCAGAAGGCCGAGTCCTAACTCTCAAGAATCATGCATTGACATTCAGGTTGAGTGAGCTCTGAAACAAAGCTTGCTTCTACCGGAGTGAGGCTGGCGCGGAGACTTTACTCCTGACCAGGTACCAAGATCGGTCTCCGTAGCCAAAGGCTTGCGAACGCAGTTCGTGAGCCGCATACCAGGCGTTCGAAACGCAGCCGCAACCGATTTGTGCAACAGACCATGTCGCGTTGTGGTATATCGTGTTGGTATAGGAGCCGGTCGTTCAGAAAGCAAAGGCAAACTACTGAAAGTAAGATGTGCCTAGTACATCAAAAAAAGCTGGAAAATGCTAGTGTTGACTACAACGTCCTGCAAGAGATATGCAACATTTTTTTAAAAAAAGGTACCAAGATACCGTTTCCACGGGGACTCGCTTGTAATGCTTTCCTTCACCTCTCCAAGCACAGGAAACATCAGGGAGTGTACAAGGCAGGTACATGAGTTTGACAACGGCTGAGGAAGATGGCGATGATTGAAACGTTAAGCAGATTCTGGCAACCCTGTCTGTGGACTGGGCGCATCACGTAGAGGTGCTCCAGATCGTAGCCAGTGTGAAACATACACGTTTCTGCTGTCTAAATGGACTATGATCCGTGGTCACTTCGTGTAACTTATTATGCATTGCAATGTGCGGTATTAAAGATTCATTGGGCAGTCACTAGAACAGACGGATTTGTTCAGCAAGAACTTAATACTGAAGAAGATTAGTTGTTAAGACAAGAGATAAAAGGGCAGCTAATTATTTTGGACATGTAAACAGATATGAATACTTTGGAATAATAACTATGGAAGGGTGGTCTGGGGAAGGGGGCAGAGGAATGCCACAGTTTAATGTGGATTCAAGATGTTATAGATCATTTCCACGTGACAGCAATAGAGGCCTGGCATCTGACTTACGATAGCCAAAAATTTCAAGACTGTTGTAGAGGCGAATTTCTGGTCAGAACAGGCAGCTGGGTGAAGATACTGGACAAGGTGGTCAAAATCGCGCCACGTCAATAACCGCTGTGTCCCATCTTGTGGGCAGTCTTCAGACAGCCGTGAGGAGGCCCTAGATAAACACGAATTAAATCTTACTAGGATACAAAACAGTCCGATACTTGTACTAAAAGCAACCTATTCGTCTCCCGTTTGTTGTATTGATCTCTCCCCCGATGTGTCTCCACCTTGACGTGGTGGGGGAGCTTGCGTGTCCCATCGACCCCATTTGCTTGCCGATGGATGAAAAACTACATATCGGACAGCTTATGGGATAGGGACCAGACTAAGAGAGACACAACCTGCTGCTCTGCAGGTATAGACTGAGGATAACAGTCAAAAGTTTAAAAGGTGCACGAAGGCAGACGTTTTTGGTCCGGACAAAACTCTTAAGGCTCCCTGTCGAGGGCTGTGGCTGAACGCCTCTAAGCCACAAACCCTCGGATCTGAGAGCCAGGCCGATACCAGTCTACCGGAAACTCTTAAGGTTCACTGTCGAGGGCTGTGGCTGAACGCCTCTAAGCCACAAACCCTCGGATCTGAGAGCCAGGCCGATACCCGTCTACCGGAAAATAGAAACATGATACTGAGCAAGCTACATGCTCAGGTCTGATACATGTTCGAAGGCTCTCAGCTGGGGGATATGAGAGATTCCCGGATGAAGGGGCCTGGCCGTTTCCCGTTCACTGCTGCACGAAGGTAAGGTGCTGAGCCGGCAGCACATGTAGCCTACCTCGTGAGCGAGTACAAAAAAGTCAGAAAAGTGCCCCAGTCGAAGGGTTACGGAAACTGTCTGTATCTAACTCATAGAGAGTGTAGACAAAAGTGGAAGAATGTCTCATCAACGCGAAATGGAACGCACGGCGAGCGAACCTATTGCGTGGTCTGAAGTCACAAGCAAAAGCTTACCGAGTGGATGTCACTCGCAGTCTGACCGCTCCTGGTGTGTGATTGAGCGATCAGTGGCAAGTGGGATGCCCAACACATGGAAGTGAGGAACTAAAGCAGCCATGAGCAGGACGTGGAAACTCCTTGGGTGAGCCCAGTCTCAGAGCAATATGTGCCGGCTCTGCAATTATGGAAGCCTCCTTGGATAGCGAGATAATGCCCATGGTCTGCCCCTGCCTTCCCTTGAGGGCAGACCACGATATCGTTGATCGTTCTATCTTGACCAGCTGAGATGTGGGTGACATTACAACAGTCTAACGTGTCTCGAAACCAGAGGAAGGCTAACCTCACTAAAAAATGCCCGCCGGAAGTCGGAAGTGTCGTCCTACGGGTGGCAAACTAAAAATTGACACTACGCATTTACGTCCGAGTGAAATGTCTCGTCCGAATGTCTCCCGTGCTAGGAACAGCTCTGACTACCTAGTTTCCGAATGCCGCTCTTGTTCGGAACAGCTCTGACTAGGTAGTTTTTCCGAATGTCTGTCGTGCCTGGAACAGCTCTGACGGGCGCAACGACAAGCACATGTGCGAAAACTCGCTGAGTGAATACCTTCTGCAGACCTGTCTGGTTTGTGCGGGAACGGCCCGGGGCGAACGAAAAGCCCAATATATTGAAGTGAGGAATTAAAGCAGCCATGAGCATGACGTGACCATTCCCTCGGTGAGCCCAGTATCAGGGCGCTATGTGTCGGCCCTGCAACTATGGAAGCAACCTAGGATGGCGGAAAATGCTATGGACTGTGCCTTCCTTCTCTTGAGGGATGACCGAAGTCCTCGACTGTTCGAACTTGACCAGCTGGGATGTGGACGATACCACAAAAGTGAGAGTCTCCCAGGATTGCTAACCTGGCCAAAAATGCACGCGAAAGCCGGATGTGTGACCTAAGGGTTTTCAACCCAAGGGTGCCTAACGCACACCGCAATCACATCTGAAAAAACACTCCGAATGAACGAAAAGAAGAAGAAGAAGAAGTATTGATCTAGGAGGTGGAGTTTTGGATAACTCTGTAAAGTGACTGACAGATTCAAACACACACACACTCAGCATTTTACTGTACACACTTTCTTACATTTGGCGTCTGAAGCTTAGGGGTTAGTAAAACGCAACTTGTCAACTCCTCTACTTACCGAGTCGAGAGTACGAAATCAGCCGCCGGCCATTCGCAAGCAGACCGATTGATTTCGATGGAATGAGTCGTCGGCCTTTCAGAAATCAATTGCAAACTTTTTTCTTTTTTTTAATCCATTACAGGACATAGCTGTCAACACCAGCATCTTTCAGCTGTATGTTGATCTCTTGGCAAGATTACGCTCAGTAGTTTGCCATTGCTTTCTGAGCGGCCGGCTCACATACCCCGTAAGTTATCGATGCGATTCAAACCACCGCTGATTCTTACCGTCATCACGTTAACCCACGAGAGTATACGAGATTACGGAGAAAAGTCATAACCTCTAAGCCACGAAGCCGGCTAATTGCAAACTACTGAACATAAATTACCTATTAAACCACGGACAGTCAATAAATGTTGGAGTGCATTACAGCATCCCGTATAGAACTCGCAATAAAAAAACTGTCTTATAAGCGAATGGCGGAATTACAGTGGCTAGCACCCTTACTTCTTCTCTAGGAACGCATCCTCAATTTCTTGAGAGAAGTAGGTTGTCTGATCTTCCGTAGAGTAGCACTGCCTAAAGTCAGCTTGCTGTGGCACAAGGATGTTTTCACTTTCAATGTGCCACTGCAGTTTGTGATTGATGATGCGCTGCATTGTTTTTCAGAGACAGCTGGTGAGGCTAATTGGTCTGTAGCTGGAGGCAATGGAACTATCTTTTCCTGATTTTAGGAGGGGTATCATGATTGCTTCTCTCCAGGCTTGTGGAACACTGCCTAAGGTCCAGCTGTTATTGAAGATCTGCAACAGCATTGCTTTGGCCTCTGTTCCAATGTTCCTGATCATTTCATTGGAGATACCATCAGTTCCTGGTGACTTTCTCATTTTCAGTTTTGATATGGCTTGCTCTAGTTCCCTGATTGTGATAGGTGCCTCCAGAACCTCATCTAGTATTTCATTCTGTCCTGTATGTTGCCATTTTTCTCAAATCTCTTGTTGTTTCTCTGAACTTATTTCGATATTGTTATCTTGTGCGCATGAGTCCGCAAAATGGTCAGCTGCTTATTTTACAGTTAAGATGTCTCTGTCTTTATGTAGTGCAATTTTTGAGTTTTTCCCTGTGCCCTCATCGTTAAGTTGTTTTATTAGCTTCCACAACTTCCTTGTGTCTCTTTCACAGTTCAGTGGCTGTTTTCTCCTGCCAACTTGTCCATCTAGCCTGCAGTTTGGCCTTTTGAAATTTGGCATTTGCGTGCTGGTATTTATTGTGGTGCTCTTGGCTGGGTTTCCTACTTCCGGTCCCCAGCATGTTGGATAGGCAGTGAAACGGTTACGGCCTCTGGGTGTTTATGCTCGTGGCTACCGTTTGCATTCGCATTTTCCTCATGTTGGACTGGTAGTTTACGGTTCCGTCGCCCTGCTACTGAGTTGA
>JACEFZ010001371.1:127500-137500 GCA_014155875.1 Cepaea nemoralis
TTCGCCCTCATCCAGTACGGCTAGACGTCCGATTCACAATGCCAGGACCAAGAAATAAATTAGCAAATTCAAAATCTTTATTTTGTAAATAGCCGCACTGTAATTTGGACCTGGTCCATACACACCATGGGTAACTTCGCATCTCAATACCACCCCGCCTCCATAAAGATATATAAATGTCCGAACCATTATTGGCATATGCTCTGTCAATTGCAGTAGGTGTTCGTGTCTTTCTAGATATCTTGGTCTTTGATGTTCTAGATCAACTCTGGTGATGATATTTCTTTATGCCACCTTCTCAGTTCATCAAGCATCATTTCTCTTGGTTTGAATCCACCTCTTTTTCCCACTGATCTCTTCAGTATGTTCTTAACATGTCAGATAATAAACAATAACGAGACCAGTTCAGAAGTCGTCACTGGATATAGTGATGCAGAAGGTAAACCGTGTGACGAACCTATGGCACAATACCAACTAACTAATACAAGTTGCATGTGTTGAGAACATGCTTACTTTTAGTAGCAATATACAGAAGGTAAACCGTGTGACGAACCTATGGCAGAACACCAACTAACTAATACAAGTTGTATGTGTTGAGAACATGCTTACTTTTAGTAGCAACATACAGGTGTGAATCATAGACGATGTCAATGACAGTTAGGACGGAAATCGAGTCTTTTGAACTTAAATGTTACAAAAGAATTTAGACACGGTGGATCATGAATAATTTGTAAAATAGTGATGTTCTCTAAAGTCTGAACAATGAAGAACACAGAATCATAAACAGTATAGTTTCTAAGACACTAAAATTCGGTGGCTACATTGAACGTCACAGTGATTACGCGAAGACGGCGCTGAGGATGACCAACACGACATAGGGAACAGGATATTACGACACCCTGGGAATGAAAATGCACAAGGCAGGGTAACTGGCCAACGATAGACAGTCTTTTCAATGGAATATGAATGAAGGGACGATCTCAAAAACAAAAGGCAGCTTTAGATAGCTACAAGAATAAAACTTGTCTTGCAGTAGATACCAGTTCACTGTGGATGCCTGGAAATTAAAGGCAGACAAGTTGGAAAAGGCTGGAGGAATCATCGAGCAAGCTGTCCATCTCAGATCTTTAGGGAGGAAGGAATACTACTACAACGATCTATGAGGACAAGTTGGAGGAAAGAAATCAAAAACTGCAGATAAGAACGTGACATCATAAATAGGATTAGCAAAAATGCACAGATCAAAATCTTCAGACTCAGAACAGGACATTGTGGACTCAAAGCAAACCTCTACCGAATAGACCTCGCTGAGTCTACCTTTGGCAAATGTGGAACACCCAAGAACACCCCAAAACATGTCCTGCAATACTGCCCTGAAATGGCCGAATTGAGGTAGGAAATCTGGCCGTCTGGAGCAATCCGTAGAGAAAAACGCTGGAGGGCCGGTGAAGAGCTCGAGAGAATCATCCATGCCGGAATAGACGCTTAGCAAACTTCAATCGCAGAAGAAGGAAAGACTCCACTTATAAGTGTATTTTACGTCTTAGGTACCAACACACATTATAGGAACTGACAATGCCGTTGAAATGAGAATATGCAATCAAGGCCCATAGATTTGTTCAACTATGAGAACAAACTAATTTTTGAACTTATGGATTTTATGTTTTCAGATATTGCATTCATCCAGAGTTTCACTCTTTGATTGCTGTTGGCATCCAATGGCTTCTTCTGTGGAGAATCTGCTTACCATAACAAACTTTCTCCACATTTTCTTTTTACTGCTGCAGTTTTCTAGACATCAGTAAAGAATGTCTGCTTTGCTTTCCTTCTTGGCAGTGGCGACAATGGCCATTTACGGTAGCCACTGTGTCTAGAACGCCTACAATTCCAACAACTATTTGTCGGCTGCTCTCAATCTACCACAAGCTGCAGTAGTGTCACGTTACACTGTTTGGGAGACTCACCGGATACTCCACCTTTTGACTGCTATATCTGTGTGATATCTGTGGCTGATGCTGAGAGGTTATGGTGTCCTCTTCAGTCTCAGAAGTTACTGGGTTCGAATTTCATTTGGGAATGTTTACAAGAACCATTGGTTTCTATTGATGTCACACATCAGCCTAATCTTTTGGAAAGTGAGACAGGACACCTATCCTTCTCGTATGTGAGTGAAGAAGGAGATCCTGTGTGTAAAAATACAGGTTTGAACGCGCCGTGACGATTGGAATTCTCAACAAATAGATCTCTGTTCTAGTAAAATTGGCAGGGCAAAAACCTACCCACGAATGGGTGAACTGGATGCTTGGATGGAATCGGTCTACAGAAATTAAACATTAAACAAATGTATGCTGATGCAACATGGCATAATATTGCACTACCTCGATAATTATTAATATTTCTTTCTAAAGTAAACTTCAAACAAATGTATGCCGGAGTCTGTCTAGAGCAGAGGTTCCTAAACCACGGCCCGCGGGCCACATGTTGCCCGCCAGCTGTCAGAAAGTGGCACGCGAGGCCTTGTTATTTCATATAATATATTTTAATAATTTAACAAAATGCACTCAGAGCGCCCAGTCATCGTGCGATAATTTGCTCTGCTCGTGGTTGTTATGCTTAGATATTATCGAATGCGCCTGTTCAGTTCGCAACAAAACGTTATGAAGTTCCCATATCCCAGGCGTGTCGACCAATCAGAGTATACAAGCGCCATGTTGTCGTCTGTTACAACTGTTTAACAGAGTCGGTAGTATTGTGTTGAAATAAGAATTATTTTTTTTTATTTCAAATAAAAATTTACCGTTAAAGCCTATAAACATGTGTGTGGAAAATTAAAAATCAAACAACGGTAAAAAACGAAAATGTGAAGACGCTGCTTGTCGTGAATTCAACGACGATTGGACGGAGAAATTTATGTTTAAGCCTAGCCTGTAGTGGTAAATCAGTTTGCTTAATTTGCGGATTTTGTGTTTCTGTTACAAACAATGTAATCTGGAACGACACTTCAAGACCATACACTCAGGCATAAAGGCTCCATATCCGATCAATTCGGAGTTAAGAAAAGATGTCATAGCTAAAACAGAAAGTTCTCTGGCCAGACAGCAGTCATTATTCACCAAGGCTAACAAACAGGGCAAGAGTGCTGGTGTTGCGTCGTACGAATTCGCCTCTTCTGCTGGCTCGCAAAAAGAAGCTGTTCACCGATGCAGAAGAAATAATCAAGCATTACCTTAACATTGCTGCTAGAATGCTTGGCAATAAAAAGTGTGAAACAAAATTTGATCAGATTTCGTTGTCTAATAATACTATGGCTAGGCGAGTTGAAGAATTAGCCAACGATGTTCATCGTCATAGTAGTAATTTATTTTTTCATTGGCAATTGATGAATCCACTGACATTTCTGACACAGCTGAGGTAGCAGTTTTTTGTTCGAGCAATAAACGAACATTTGAAGTCATTGAGGAACTTCTAGGACTTTAATCGATGCATGCAACTACCAAATGGATTGATCTGTTTAAAATTCTGTCAGTAGAGAAAAACAACATAGAATGGACCAAATTGGACGTGCTTCTGCTGTGACGGGTAAAAATTCTGGATTTCTCGCATTGTTGGGACAGTTTCTTGGCCGCACTATATTAAAATATCATTGTATCATTCACCAAGAAGCTTTGTGTATGTGATATATTTTCACAAAACGTAACATCGCATTAAATATTTCCAGGACGACAAAATTGGAGTTCACCGAAACCGAATTGGTTTGTTCCACGATTGTACGATCCAAGATTTAATATACCCGTTGGCAATGAAAAACGTTAACAGGAAAAGGACCGTATAAATAGCAGCGCGCAGAGCGACATGGCCTGTTTGTACATCAGTCAGCATGAGACATAAGAACTGAAGCAGCGGAAGGAGTGAGAGAGTTTCAAAATTCACGAGAAAAGAAAATCCTCAGCCTACGAAATCGCTGTGAGAAATTGCATCTCATTCAGATCATGAAACGTGTCGACATGTTGAGGTCATTCTGATAAATAAGGTAAACACCATATTTAATTCATTTTAAATCTTAGATAAGTTGTGAGTCCTTGTTCCCAGAAGAAGAGTTGGTAAGTCGACTTGTTGAACACGTGGTGAATTCTTAAGAAGTTAATTATAATTAATGGTTATAGTTTATAGATAAACTATTCATTAAGAATCACCATAGTGAATTTTAATTTCTCCCAAAGTAAACAACTGATGTAATGTATAAGCATTAGTCCAAGTTGTACATTTATTTCTTAAGCAACTCAATCTACAATGATTTGGAATGGTGAGTTCTTAAAGAATTTAATCTAGTACAAACTAAATAATATTATACTCAGTTATCATAGTCATAAGATAAACTGTACATTAGGAGAAAACCACAGTGTTTTATTTTCTCCCAGCTAAACAACTTAGTTAATGTATAAACATTAGACACATGTTGTAAATTTTATTTCTTAAGCAACTCAATCTACAATGAATTAGAGTAACTTAAGACTTAAGGAAACTATTGTAAATGTGTAAACACTGGTAAGTCAAACTAGTGTAATGTGTAATTAGTCAGTAGATTTAATTTTGACATGAGCACATGGGCAAACAAATAGTTTTCTGGTAGTTCATGAACACATGAGAACCAAAAAGAGTTCTACAGGTATCATAATTTGTGTGATGGTACAGCACACATGGGGTAAGGCAAATATATAGACATGGCTGTTAACCATGGGGAATAATAATATTTGTGCCACATAATAGTGCGTAACCAACCGCCATGCAAGAAGTATTTTAATTCATAATGCCTGAATGTGAATTGGATATATCACCTAAATTGTATGTATTTTATGAGACCATGTGATAACTCATGGATTTCCTGTTGCTAAATCCTGGGTGAATTGCACAAGTGTGTCTAATGATCACATAAATTTATGTCATGTGTGATTCATTATTGTAAACAGATGTGAATGTATCATTTGATAAAACCCATCAGCATGCATGACTAAATATCCATGAAATAGTATAAGTTAGGTTGAAGGATGAGATTCCCTTGTAATGTCATTCTTGTGAATCTGTGAATGTATTCTGTGTAAAGCACCTACATATGCATGATTGTCATCCATACAGATATGATTGTGTCTGATGAATGGGTGAGATCTCATTGTGATGTCAATGGTGTTAACATTTAAGGTTATCGTTGGGAAATCACATAAGTACCCACCTTACATGCCAGTATGAAAGATGGGTGATGAGTGATTCCTATATTATTACTCATACCAATATGAATGTGTCTATAGACTGAGTGAAATGATCATCCATACATATGAATGATGTATGAGAGAGTGAATTGAACCCACATGCAAAGATGGATATGGTGACTGATGCATGAGGAGTTTGAGTGAGTGAAGTTACAGGCTGAGAGAGAGGGAGTATAAGCCAACAGTCAATCTCAGGATAGCCAGCAACTTGATGTGAAATGCCAGGACTATCACCAGAGAACTGCATCGGCATACCCCATAAACTAAATAATAATTTAGGACACTCCGGCGCATAACGACACTGTGTATAAAATATCATTCATGTTACAATCATCTAGTTTTGTGCGCTAAGCACGACACAACCAATATCATACATTACGCATATTACAGCATCTGTGTGTGTAATTTAAGCAAAATCCCACTTTGTATTTCATGTCACTACTGTTAACACATATGGTCTAGTGTAATGATAATAATGTACTACAAAGATGATGATGATGACTGTAATGTAATGAAAATGATGTACTAATGATTATGATGATAATGTTAGAAGGATGTAATGATTTATAATGTCATAAACATGATAATAATGTAATCATGATGATGATGAGAATGATTATAATAAGCATGATGATGCGGATAGCTGAAGTACGCTCTTAGTATAGAAACGGTGAAGAGGGGGAATATACTCTCCGTAAAACTTTGGACTAAAAAGAGAAGTCACCTGAATACTATACAAGAATGGATACCATAATGTACTTATATTGCTTATAAACAAACACTCATTACAATGGGGACTGATTTTTAAAAGCCCTTAATGTATGAGACCCTTTTCCTGAATAGAAAAAGATGAAGAAGAGAATGGTCAACATAATTGTCAAATTCCAAATCACTCAAGGTATTACTTAAACTATAGACCTGAAGGACAGGCATAAGTGAAGATGAAACTGCACATCTGCTAGTTAAACCTTGAACACCTGATAGTGGAAGATTGGAGTGAAAGCAAACAACTATGTTGGTGATAACTAATTGAGAACACCAAGACTATCTTTCTTCTATGTTTATTTTCTCTAAGAACAAGATTCCTTTTATTGTTTTTACTGGTTATGTTCTTAGGCTTTTACATTTCATTTCTAATGTCATATTTATGATATCATTAGAATTATGTGATTGATGGAATTTCAGGTAGTGGTCTTATTCATGTCAATCCAGACCTGACTTGGTGAAGATTGAATGCAGCACCTGTTGAGTGAGCACATTGTTGAGTGATGCCCTTGATAGAGTAGCGCAGAAACTTATCTACCTGCAACCATTCCATTTGTCTCATAGGAGAGGTAATCTTTATTTAAACATTTACCTGCCAAACAATGGAAAGGAAAACCAAGAGCCAACTTATGTTCTACTACGCCCTGGAACACTAAGACAGCAATTAATTGATAGCCAGAGGGATTCCCAAAGCTGGAAGTGGAGAATTCTGAGTGTAGACAGTTCTGTTTTTTTCCAGATCATCCAGGCCAGTAAAAGATTAGCAGTACATGCCACTGGGGAAAAATATAGCTGTTATTATACACATAATTGGCACATCAATTCTATATACTTCCTATATGTGTATATGTCCTTATTTTATGACAGGAAATTGTAATTTTGAATGCAATTTACAAAATCCATGTTTGTGTTTATTAAATCATAAAAAATGAGGTCATGTCATGTATTGATTGTATTTTACTTGTCATAGTCAAATTGTTTTAAATTACCCTAGATAGAATTAATTAGTTGGTAGAGGAGAGGCAAGGAACCACTTAAAGGATATTTTGGGTATAAAAGGGAATACAACTTTGTCAGTTATTTCCTGAAGGTATTCCTTGGTTCTCTAAAACTCTATTTCTGGTCTCAAACAATTGAGTCAGTACAGCTAAATTAATTAAACGGGCAGGATCACATTGGGAAAAAGGATTTTGCATCCTTTATCTCTTTGGGGTTGAACCATCAATCTCGACGTATCCGACAGTGTAGAAAGACATTAAATCTGAAACATGTCATCAATGTTGTTCTGAGATGTGTGAACAAAATTCGAAGTAAGCCGCTGAACAGGCGTGAGTTCAGACATTTTCTATCAGACATGAACTAGGAATAGAGTTAGCTACTGTTACACTGTGATGTCAGATGGCTATCTAAAGGGAAAGTTCTGTCACGTTGCTGGACACTGAAAAATAGTGTCTATCTGTTTCTGTCTGAAACAAATGAATTGCCTACAGAACGGGAATGTCTGCTGAACGGTGATTGGCTTAATGACCTGGCATTTTTGGTGGACATCACGTCTCATTTAAACTCTTTAAATGCGAGGATCCTGGGGTGAGGGGGGGGGGGCCTATTCACAAATTGTTCAATGACATTTCTTCATTTAAAATGAGACTACTACTGTTTATCGGACAGCTGACTGAAGGAACTTTAGATGCGTTTCCAACTCCGAAGACGCTTGTGGTGAAAATGAAATGTGACTTGTTACAGTACAGAGTAAAAGTTGAAAGTCTTCTGGATATCTTTCAGTCGAGATTTCAAGAGTTCACAATAGAGGAGGAATAATTTTGACCTCTTCATAAATCCGTTCGTATTTCCTGCTGCCAAGCTCCGTTAATTACAGCAAAACCTTCAGCACGAAGTAATTGATTTGAAATGCAATTCTGCACTGAGATGTAAATTTCTGGAGCTGCCTGCTTCACCTTCAGCTGATCATATGATTTCATTCTTGCGACTATTGCCTCTCGAACCATTTGAACACTTGCGTTCATTCGCCCAGAGATATACATTTCTCGTTTTGGCACGACTTACAGATGCGAGCAGTCATTTTCCGCAATAATAACAAACAAGCAGCGTTCCATACTCACCAACAGTAACCTAGCTGCGCTTATGACTTTGGGCACGACAGATTTGTGCCCAGACATCGATAAACTGGCATCTGAACTTAAGTAACTGGTTATGAAGAACAGTTACAATTGTAAATTAATTACATTAATAGCGATTTTCGAAACTGATTAAAATTTATTGTTAAATGAACTTTTGATTTTAAACTAAAATATGACCGCAGTGTAGTACTGACATTGACTGCCTTTAAAGTTTTAGAAATTTGTTGACGAAAGTTAAGAAAGGTAAGAATGATATTGCAAGACTTTTATAATTTTATAACGTTGTGGCCCGCTTAACTACCGAAAATAGTAGATATGGCCCTCTGCTTGAAAAACTTGGGAACCACTGGTCTAGAGGAAGTAAACATTAAACAAATGTATGCTGGAGTCTCTCTAGAGGAAGTAAACATTAAACAAATGTATGCTGGAGTCTGTCTAGTGGAAGTAAACATTACACAAATGTATGCCGGAGTTTGTTTAGAGGAAGTAAACTTCAAACAAATGTATGCCGGAGTCTGTCTAGAGCAGTGGTTCTCAAACAGTGGGAAACTCCCCCCCCCCCCAGGGGGGAATTTTAGGGTTTTCGAGGGGGGGGGGGGATGAAGATCATTTCAAGATCGCGTTAATACAAGAACCGATTACTTGATATTGCTTTTCCCTTCATACTTTACAGTTATGCACGTCTCATCCTTCTAAAATTCATTTTATAAAGTAAGTAGACCCACAAATCACGTTTTATGTGGACGTCTAGACTTGTTTTAACATATTTACCTTCCATTTTTACGTATACTGTGTAGGGGTGGGGGGGGGGGGGGATTTTTAGGTAGAAAATATGAAAGGGGGGAATGACGTTCTGAAAATATGGTGTAGGGGGGCACGGGCCAAATTTTTGATAGGAAGGGGGGATGACGTTCTTAAAATATGATGAAGGGGGCACGGGCCAAAAAAGGTTGAGAACCACTGGTCTAGAGGAAGTAAACTTTAAACAAATTTATGCTGTAGTCTGTCTAGTGAAAGTAAACATTACACAAATGTATGCCGGATTCTGTCTAGAGGAAGTAAACTTTAAACAAATGTATGCTGGAGTCTGTCTAGAGCAGGGGTCACCAAACTTTTTTCACGGCGGGCCGGATTAGCTGAGAAAATGACGAGCGCGGGCCGGATAGTCATTCTGTACAATGCTTGTCCCGTTCTCCGTGGCAAAGGTCTTACGGACGCAGTTCGTACTCCCGTAAACCCGCGTTCGAAGCACAGCTGCGCGCGATTTGACAGTAGACAACGTTGCGCTTGTTTTTACGCTATGTTATGGGTGCCGGTCGTTCAGAAAGCAATAGTAAACTACTGAACGTAAACTTGCCAAGACATCAACAACAGAAAACAATGCTGGTGTTGATTGCAAATGTCCTGTAAAGGATATACAGCTAACTTTAACAATAATTGCAAGCTAGAACGAAAGCTCTGGGGAAAAAGACGAAAAACTAAGTTAATCATCGGGAAGGGCGTGCAATGCACAAAAAACAAAGACAACCAACATATTTATTTACTAAACAAAGTTATCAAAGAAGGCGACGTTAGCAAAAAGATAGTTACATTAGACCTAATGTGCACATATCCTAATCTCACAAACTAAGCAGCAAAAGAGGTTAGGGAGATTTGTGAAAATAACGTGTGGCTTTCAAAATACCATCAATGTTTTAGTTTGGAATTGCTGCATCCAATCAAGACCTCACATCCAATGTAACCTCACAGAGATGATAGAGATAATAGCACAATGCCGACTGTTCATGGGCCGTAGAAGAAGAGAGGAATAAGAAGACAGGGAAAATCTTATTC
>JACEFZ010001371.1:142500-320000 GCA_014155875.1 Cepaea nemoralis
CAACGCGGTCTGCTGCCAAATCGGTTGCCGCTGTGTTTCGAACACGGGTATACGACATCACGAATCGCGTCCGCAACACCATTGCCACGGAGATGGCAGGTCGTCTAGCAGAATCTAAACCTGTATATTGCCATTTTTCCCCATTAATTCCCTTAATATTGACACCACAGAAATAACAGTAGTCATAGTGGTTCTTTGGCTCTCTCCAAACCATTAGAATTCCACATTTTGTACTGGACTAGATAGCAATGGTTGTTGTTTTTCCTCCAAGAGCCTTATATATAGAAAATACTGTAAAAAGTATTAATTAACTATGCAAATGCCTGTAAAAACTAGAGTTGCTACAGACAAATAAATCTAATATTTGCATTTAGCAGGCCTCATGTGTGCAAAATCAGGTGTCAAATGTTTGGTACCTAAATAAAACAATTATTGTTGGTAGGGTTGTGCCATCGATGCTATAAAATTCATTTTCACGGTCCACAAATAATAATACAGGTAAATGGGAATATTCTTCAACAAGTGAATCGATACAATTATCTCTGAACAGTCATAACATATGATGGAAGATGCCTTGAGGAGATAAGAACAAGAATCGCCATGGCGAAAGTAGCCTTTAGCAAGATGAAAAACATTCTGACAAATAAAAAGATGTCAATTGAAACGAGAAAAAGAGTGTTGAGAGGATACATAGAGCCTGTTCTTTTGTATGGATGTGAAAATTGAACAATATGCAGTCAAGCTGAAAAACATCTTATGGCTGCAGAAATGTGGTTTCTGAGGAAAATGCAAAGAATACCATGGACAGATAGAAAAACCAATGACCAAGTACTACAGGAGACAAATGAAACTCGTAAATTGATTAGAGAAATTAGACGTAGACAGTCAACATTTTTTGGACATGATATGAGAAGAAATGGATTGGAGAACTTAGTGACAACTAGCAAGATCGAAGGGAGCAGACCAAGAGGAAGACCGAGAGGAAAATACCTGGATGGCTTCGCCACATGGCATGGACGAGACAGGAACACTGAGCTGATCCACGACTCTGGTGATCGAGTGAAATGGCGAGTCATGACCGCCCTTGCCTTCCGGCATGACACATGATTGAATTTCAGTTCAATGTTTTTCTCTGTTATTATTCATAATGTGGCTATCTGGTCTTCGCAGGATCTAAATTATTCTTCTTAATTCCCAGGAGCTGGCAACTGAATTATTCCTCTATAATTTCTCAGGTAATTTGCATACTTTTATAACAGCTGTTTACAGCCAGTTCCATTATGCGGCTTTGCGCGGGGTCTGATCTCTGTAGAGTCTGGCGTCTGTAGGATTTACCCTCTGTTTGGTATGGCCTCCGTCGGGTCTCGCCTCTAGCAAGATATTCTATTAGCAATGGTTAGCTTTCATAGCTAATTTGTTGAAGTCAAAAGAATAGACAAATGTATAGACAATTTGTTGAAGTCAAAAGAATGGACCATTTTTGTGTGTGGACGATTTGTTGTAGTCAAAAGAATAGACAATTTTATAGACAATTTGTTGAAGACATAAGAATAGACAATTTGTTGAAGTCAAAAGAACAGACAATTTTATAGACAATTTGTTGAAGTCAAAATAATCTACCATTTTTTATAGACAATTTGAAGTCAAAAAACAAAAAAATTAAACTTAGCTCCCAGCTTAGAATATTCAGTTCTAATATTAAATCAGTACTACTGTATGGATCAGAAATATGCGGAACAAGGAATATTATTACAAATAAACTACAACTTTTCATGGAAACAGTGAACAGAGATACTTTGAGATTGTGGCTACATCTGAGGACTGATCACCCATGAGACTATCCAGTGTCCTTGGATGTCGATTGTGATAACATAATATAATAAATATATTACAAAAATTAGCTAAAGGGCGCCTGCGCAAAATAGAAGTAATACAATGATTTCACAGAATCACTAATGTGGGGCTCATGGAGAGAACTAAACAAATACCAAAGAGTCAAGAGGTGAAGGACAGACATTGGCCCTGGATGGACAGACATGAAGAAAACCTGAGAACATCATAACTAGAAGGCTACTATCTTGAACCCACAGGGCAAAGGAAATAGAGGAAGCCCCAAAACCTCATGAAGAAGAGATTAGTTTAGTCGTTGGATCAACATCACGGCACACGGTTTAACCAATAGGTGCTCCGTTCTCCTCCTAACTCAAACCTGAGTCTGGAGAAACTCAGCTCAATGCACGAACTCCGTTGCATCGGCGAGGATCCTGAAATACTTTGGGTAGATTTTTAATTCGAAATTTTGCCCGGGCAGTACCGTTAGGCTACTCATTTTCGATTTCCACCTGCCAAGGGATTGTTTACGTGAGCAACAATACACACGGGAGTCCGATCTCACTACCCAGAGACCAGGGGAAATTTTATTACTGGAAGTCCAGGTGTATTTTTTAAATAAGTCCCGGTCCTCACAGGGGCCTGAACCCGGGACCTCCAGCACTCGAGGCGGACACCATACCTCGAGACCACTCATCCCCCTATGAAGAAGAGAAATAGAATAGAACCAGAAGTGAATAATATGCAGATGGTGGGCAGATCTGCATGTGATAGCTAAGAATAAGAGGACTCGGGGTGAACTTATTGAGGACCTATGTCCTTCTGCTTCTTCTTCCATTCGCTTTAAATATGTCTATAACTGCTATGTTGTCTCGTATGCATTTGGTATGACCTGGCGCTACATTCTCAGGTCCTCTGGCTTCACATGACATCTGAGAAGGACTTCCAGTCGTTTTGGTTGGGCGCTTTTGAGGCATAGAGCCCGGCACTGCACCTGCCTGGGGGTCCAAAGAAGGGCGAGCACCATAACGTTTTGCAGTAATTGATATATCTAATTGCGTAATTGCGTGGCATTCTGATTTCTGTGCTGTGACTCCTGGTTGGTTGCCTCCGTCTTCAGCACCTTTTTTTTTACAAGAGCAGACTGTGGTCTTACTCGAGATCAGATGTGTAGGCATGCACATACGTGTCTGCGTATGCATGTACGTGCATACACATCTACAGATTTCTGGTTATTTGTCGGCGCCCCTTCTCCTGTTAGTTAAAACAGGTCCTCCACGTGAAGGCCAGGAGATGGACTTTTGCTGTAGATGTGGTGAATGCACGAGCCATGGGGTATTTATGCAAAGTTGGGCGCTCACTCCAACTCTGCGTCCCCGGCTACATAACAGCAATATTCGGAACCCGGACTTATGTCCAAATGGGGAATAAAGATTGAAAGAAGAGGAATGGTTCCTGGTTTTGGTAGCTGGAAATATTTAATTGTAAGTGAGCTCGATTGTCATGTTTGTTTGTTTTTTTCCAAGGCTACCTAAACTGAAACTTTCATCTCATTCTTGGTATATTTTAATCAACTAATATTTAACTCTCAGTTTTAACCTACAGTTGTTCGAATCCCCTGAAATTTCGATGGGGACGCTTATTGTGATTTCGTCACATATTCTGATACACATTAATTTGAATATACTCCTAGACAACTGAGTTTGTGCCCCGTGTTAAATTTCCTCGTGTGAAACACCCTTTGGATTTTTCCCCATGACATGCTGGTGCGTTGGAAAACGAGCAGACTACTTCTGCGTGGCTGGGTGGGGTGCTGGTGCACGGTAAGGCAGATGTGGTTCCAAGGAGCAGGACTGGTTCTGCGTGGCTGGGTGGGGTGCTGGTGCACGGTAAGGCAGATGTGGTTCCAACGAGCAGGACTGGTTCTGCGTGGCTGGGTGGGGTGCTGGTGCACGGTAAGGCAGATGTGATCAGTGCTCATTGGGATCACGTGAATAGTGTGGAAGAACAGACAAAGCATCATGGCCTGGAGAGAATGGTTTGGCAGGGAGTGAGCAGAGGATCTGGCCGATATTCAGTATTCCGAGGAACCCCAGACTGTAACTGGTACAATTAGAGGCAGGGTTCTTCGCTGACTGTTGAAAATGAGGTCAGTCCCGAGTGTTGTGATGTAAGTTCTTGACTCACCTGAAATTAGCGCGATTCCTTGTGTCATCTTTAGAAGGAAACTGTAGCCTGATATCCTGGTCAGGCTATTCGTGTGTCTGTATTGACTTATTCTCCAAAGGAACTAAACACCCCTTTTTGTGTCACAATATATAAGTAGCTTAGTTAGTTAGTTAGTTAGTTAGTTAGTTAGTTAGTTAGTTAGTTAGTTAGTTAGTTAGTTAGTTAGTTAGTTAGTTAGTTAGTTGGTTGGTTGGTTAGTTGGTTGGTTGGTCGCGGTTCCACGTTTACTCAAAGGGTCGCCCTATAATGCTCCGTTTCTGCTCTGATGAATATCATACAAAATGCTCCTCTACGCGTCATGTAAATAGTGGAACAGACAGGTGTCTCAACAAACCAACAGCCCTCACAGGTATACAATGCATAATGCCACTGCCAGTATGCCACATAAAAAAGTACAGTTCATTGTCGATGGAATCGGCAGTCACTAGACAACCAGCAGCCACACATTACTGCATAAGGCAAACCCAGTTAGATCAGCAACCGGCCAGCCACCATTTTTTCCGAACATGCAATTCACGATACATACAACAGTGGACAGATGTAAAAGCACTCCATATGAAATCCACAGCTCACAGTGTCGCTCCATCCACTTACTTCAGTAGCTGGGCGACGGAACCATGCACTACCTGTCCGAATAAAGCAAAATGCGTAAGCAAACCGTTGTCACGAACATAAACACCCTAGAGGCCTTAACAGCTCAACCACCAATCCTCCATGTTGGACCGGAAATATAAACATATATGTAAGTTATATCCTGCTGCATTCAAGATCTTTCTTATCTGTTATATGGAGGTGTCTGTTAGAGAAGACGATGATCCTTTACAAATAATGAATCGAAAATGATTCAGTTAGATGTCTGCGTGAGTGTTTCCATTTTGAATGGAATGATGGATGGATGGATGGATGGATGGATGGATGCAAACAAGCACGCAAACACGGACAAACGGGCATAGGTAGGCAGGCAGGTAGGTAATGTATGTATGTATGTATGTATGTATGTATGTATGTAGGTATGTATGTATGTATGTTATGTATGTATTTATGTATGTATGTGTGTGTGTGTGTGTATGTAGTATGTATGTATGCTATGTAATGTATGTATGTATGATGCATGCTATGCATGCATGCATGCATGCATGCATGTATGTATGTAGGGTATGTATGGTATGTATGTATGTTATAGTATGCTATGTATGTATGTGTATGTAGTATGTATGTATGTATGTATGTATGTATGTATGTATGTGTGTATGTATGTGTGTATGTATGTAATGTATGTATGTATGGACTTGTGACTATGTTTGTGAACGGGTAACGGTGAATCAGGATTCGATTCCGGAGGGAGAGCATGAGAACGGCTGCCACGTCCAAGGAAGGCGGCAGGCGTGCAACTTACCCACGCGGAGGTAGTGACGAAAAATAACAATAAGGGACTTTATCATGTCCCTAATTGGAATGAGTACACTTTAAACCCTTTATCGAGGATCTATTGGAGGGCAAGTCTGGTGCTAGCAGCCGCAGTTAATTCCAGCTCCAGTAGCGTATATTAAAGTTGTTGCAGTTAGAAAGCTTGTAGTTGGATCGCAGGTGTTGGCGGGCGGTCCGCCTCGCTCTGGTTCACCGCCCGTTTTTCCTGTCCTACCGTCTGCCGGCTCTCTCCCGTGGGTGCTCTTCGCTGAGCGTCCCGGGTGGTCGGCGCGATTACTTTGAAAATATTACAGTGTTCAAATCAGGCCTCGGCTGCCTGACTAATGGTGCATGGAATAATGGAATAGGACCTCGGTTCTATTTTGTTGGTTTTAGAAACTGAATGTGACTGAGTTAAGAAGGGACAAACTGGGACATTTGTATTGTGGCATTCATATTGAGGTGAAATTTTTGGATCGCCGCAAGACGAGCTACTGTAAAAGCATTTGTCAAGAATATTTTCATTAATCAAGAACGGAAGTTAGAGGCGCGAAGACGATCAGAAACCGTTGGCAAAGAAATAAGCGTCCTGGTGGCTCGAAATGGAATTTTGCTCGGCTAGCAAATCCATTACGAGGATAGTCCGTATTGAGAGGTCATCTATGAAAGTCAGTATCTAAAGCTCATTGAGTGAGCGTTATCAAAGGTGGTAAAAGCGTCCCAGTGGCAAGCAATTTAATATTGCTTGGCTAGTGAATGCATTACGTGAAAGTCCGAAGCGAAAGATTGCTGTGTGGAAGTCATCTGCATACTGGTCCCTCCTGGTCTTCGGAGGAATAGCTTGTGGTGAACGAGAGGCCCAATATACAAAAATTAGGCTAAGCAGTCATGTTCAGGACCTGACGATTCCTTTGGTGAGCCAAGTACCAGAGCGCTATGTGGATGGCGGGGAATGTCCATGGTCTGCCCCAGCCTTCCCTTGAGGGCCGACTGAGATGTCTTCGGCTGTTCTAGGTGGGCCAGCTGGATAGGGATAACACCACAACAGAAAGAGTTGAGAAAGCGACCCAGAGGCACGAATGGGAATATTTCTTGGCTAGCAAACCCATTTCGTGGGTTGTCATCTGCAGACTGACCTCTCCAAATTTGCGTGGGGAGCGGCCTGTGGCGAACGAAAAGCCAAATATACGGAAGTGAGGCTAAGCAGCCATGTACAGGACGTGACGATTCCTTGGGTGAGCTCAGTATCAGAGTGCTGTGTGTCGGCTCTGAAATTATGGAAGCCACCTTGGATGGCGGAGAATGCCCAAGTCTGCCCCTGTCTTCTCTTGAGGGCTGACAGGGATGCTTTTGACCGTTCTAACTTGAACAGTTGGGATGCAGGTGACACCACAGCAGTGACAGTCGAATGTCCTTCAAAACAGAAGGACATCCGGTCAACAAATAAACGCAGAAGTCGGGTGTGTCGGTCGAAAAGTGCAAGTATCGCAGCTCTGCTGTATACAGGCACAACGCAATAACGTCTGAGTGAGAGTGGAATGTCCTTCGAAACACCCGGGAAGGTTACCCCGATCAACAAATGCCGGCAGAAGTTGGATGTGTCGGCCGAAAGGCGCCAGAATAGCAGCTCTACTGTATTCAGGAACAATGCAATTACGTCTGGGGGAAAAAACACTCCGGATTGACGCAGAAGAAGAAGAAATCTTACTTTGCTTCAAGACAACAGATGTGAAGTCAGTAGGTAGGGATTCGAATATTTAGATTGTTCCATTCCCACGCCATTCTTCGGATTTGACTCTATCAGATTGTTTTCTATTCCTAAATGTTTTTGTTTTTTTATCTCCAAGGAAATTATCTTCATAGTAACAAGAAGATCAAGAAGTAATACTGGCGAGTGATAACTGGTTTAGTTGCTAAAAATAAAGTGTTCAATTACAAAGTTCTTTTCAAGGTTACGTAGAGATCGCATAAGTGTGTCGGTTCAACGGGTGGCTATACTGAAAAATAATAAAGGCTACACAAAATTTCAGTTCTCTGCTATATTTCCTGCATAATCAGGATATGTCTACTCTCTGTATAAGTTATAGTGTTCTGTTTTGCTTTTGTGCCCCACCCCCTTTTTTCACCAACCCTTCCAATTAACATGCTAGATAAAATGTTATGGTGCTAAATGAGCATGACATGTTGTGTCATAAGCTCATTTCAAGTTCAGAAAATAGAAGAACCATAATCTGCGACATACAACAACTTTTCCCTTGTTCATTTTCATTTACGTCGTGTTGACACAACCGCCTGGCACGATGTTGAAATGAAAGAAATTACAACTTAGGAGGAAAGGAAATGCAACGGCTTGTTTACTTTAGACGGTGTCAGAATTTAGGGATGTTTATTTTTACAAGTATGTGGAAGTGTTGGCTGATTAGAAAAACACAAGGGAAAAGCTAAAACGGGTTTCTCACTTCTCGCTAAGTGGCGTCGTATTTTATTGTTCGAATAAATAAAATGAAAATAATATATGGATCATAAGCTGTGTTATGCACCACGTGGAAGCTACCAGGATAATAAATTAAACAACAAATGTGTATGATTTGGTTTGTTCTAAGGCTGTAAGAGATCTGTTTTCATTTTAGTACGCGGTGTATATCTACCCGGCTGGAAAGATCAGTGGGAACAGAAGAAGAGGCTGGCCAAGAGAAAGGTTGCTGAATGGACTGAGGTAGTGGCATGGGGGAATATCACAGCAGAGATGATCCAGAACACCAAGGACCGAGATATGTGGAGAGACATGAACGCCTACGCCAGTTAGCAGGGCACATGATGATGATGATGCGTGTTTACGTATATGTAGGTAGATATGGATGTATGCGAGTTGGTCTGTATAAGTTTATATAAGCATATGTATATCACCAAGTCTTTTGTTGCCTCGCGTGACCAGCCATGCTTCTCCACATCCTGCGATTTACGACAGCGTGTATCTCTTATCATGCTTCTATCTTTTCGAACCACGATTAAAAGCGATTAAGTATCTTCTGTCGTTGTCTTCCTCTATCTTTCTTTCTACAAATCTTTTAGCACCTGTCACATTATGTTTCTGTCTTTCTCTTCTAATAATGGTGTCATAAAATTGACGACTGCCTCGTTCTGATGTTAATGTTAAGTTTTCCTCGTGTCTAAGCTGTTTCAATACATTGAGATAGCTCATTCTGACTTACCAGGAAATTGTCAGCATTCTTCTATAAAACTACATTTCTGAGGCTCCAGTGATTGCTTTGCTTGTTTATTACTTATGCGTTTCTGACAGCCATATGTCTGTCCTTCTTCTTAAGATAATTATTGCTCATTCTACCGTTAATTTTATGTAAATTATAATCCATCACATCTTATCGCAATTTTCGCATTTTTTATGGGTCGTTAAGAGCCATATATGGATCTCTTAGACCCACATACTGGCCTTTACAATTCCCACGTCGATCTTTCAGGACCATCTAGTGATCTTGCGTTTCTGTCGTGATTGCTGGTAACCGACCGATCTTAGGCAAACCAAAAGTTTGAGAAACGCTGTTTAACCAAGGGCCATTACTGCAACACGAGCTGGTGTATTTGTCCAGACACAAGGATCCCTGCACCAAATCTGACTGCCTGAGTGTTTTATTCATAGCAGTAGCGCAATCTATTTTGTGAAGACGTCAGACGATGGAAATTAAATTTAAAGTGTTGTTTTTTTCTGTCTGCATCCAACAGCCGCTTCTTTTTTAACATTTACTATACACGCATAGAAACTCATTTTGTCGTGCTCATTTGGGAAGTAATTTTGAGAACAGAAATCCCATTTTTAGTTTGGTCTCATTTGTTTTCGTAACTCTTTTATCAGCCATGGAGAGCTGTAGTGTAGTGGCTAGACGCTTAAGGATCAATGCTCGTGCATTGTTAGGTGCCGGCAGAAGTAGAAGAAAGAAGTAGAGGCTACTTTACTGGTTCGATACGAGTTCTGTTGTGGGTTCAGGTAGATGATAGACCTGGCTAAAGAAAACACCTTGTCAGGGGTGTCTAGTTGGTCTTGCCTCGAAGTATACTTGTTCGTGAGTTAGGCATCATCATCATCAAGTGCCCTGCCAGCTGGCGTAGGCGTTCATGGCTCTCCACCGATCTCGGTCTTTGGTTTTCTGGATCAACTCTGCAGCTGATATTCCTCCGTGCCCCCGTCTCAAACAATCTAGCATCATTTCTCTTGGTCTGCCTCTGCCTCTTTTCCCCTCGATGTTTCCAGTTGTCACGATGTTCTCCAATGCCTCTCTTCTCATTACATGACCAAAGAAAGCCGTTTGTCTCTTTCTTATTGTTGTATATAGTGTTCTAGTTTCATTAGCCTGTTTCAGGCAATCGTTGTTAGTTACTCTGGCAGTCCAAGGAATTCGCAACATTCGTCTCAGGAACCACATCTCTGTTGCTTCTAATTTTTTCTTAATTTGTTCATTTACATTCCAAGATTCACTGCCATACAGCAAAACTGGTTCTATATAGCATTTCAGTACTCTCTTTCTTACACTCAGTGATAGTGACCAATTGCACAATATACTCTTCATTTTCTGAAATGCGGCCTTTGCTTGCCCTATTCTGCTCTTAATCTCTATTGTACATCTTCCATCTGATGTTATAAATGTCCCTAGGTATCTAAAATTATCCACTTGGTTAAGAATTTTTCCTTCTAATTCTATGTCACATTTTGGTGTCCTCATTTTCTTTGATATCACCATTGTTATTGTTTTCTGTTTTTGAGTTTTTATTTTTTTTATTTGTTTGAGTTAGGCGCTATCATCATTTGGTGGTGACAGGTACGAGCCCAGGTCGAGTTAGACGCTATCATCATTTGGGGTGACAGGTACGAGCCCAGGTCGAGTTAAGCGCTATCATCATTTGGGGTGACAGGTACGAGCCCAGGTCGAGTTAGGCGCTATCATCAATTGGGGTGACAGGTACGAGCCCAGGTCGAGTTAGGCGCTATCATCATTTGAGGTGACAGGTACGAGCCCAGGTCGAGTTAGGCGCTATCATCATTTGGGGTGACAGGTACGAGCCCAGGTCGAGTTAGGCGCTATCATCATTTGGGATGACAGGTACGAGCCCAGGTCGAGTTAGGCGCTATCATCATTTGGGGTGACAGGTACGAGCCCAGGTCGGAAACTATAGCTTTCAATGTTTATATATTTTAGTGTGTCTTATGGTTTCTATTTCTATGAGTGCCAAACAATACATATGAATATATGTATGAGGAGGCTTGGGGTGTCCCAGCTGATATTTCTAGCTAGACACTTCCCGGCCAGGTGGTTAGAGGTTCGAATCCGCATCGGAGCAGGGTTTTATTTTATAAATTAGCATGAACATCCAGGTTGTCCCAGCTTACATAGGGCACCAAAAAATGTCTTGGGAAGTAAAGGCGGAAGTGTGATACTGACCACATTACTCCAGCGAATGCCAGTTTGTCTATACAAATACACGTAAATCTATTTATGAGATGTCTTAGTAGATTCAACGGGTTCTCCAATTGATATTTCTTTGTTAAAACTAGAGTTTATTGTACCTTGCGTATGTTAATTCATTCTATTCTTCATTACAACGACGGTAACTTCAAATAATAATTGTATTTTTCGTGAAACATATTTGTTTCAGAACAATGAGTTCTTCTCAAATGTCCAGTTTCAAACAATGGTATTCATTTGGGACCTGGTGGTAATTCGCACGGAGATGTATTTATTCTACTGATTTGGCCTCAATGGTCCAACCAGACTCATGTAGGTAACCAGAAAAAAAGCAACCAAAAAAAAAGCTGGAAAACATCTAATGGTTGTGGAGATGTGGTTTCCGAGGAAAATGCAAAGAATACCATGGACAGACAGAAAAATATATGAGTAAGTCCTACAAGAAGTAAATGAGAACAGTAAATTGATTAGAAAAATTAGATTGAATCAAAATTTTTGGGACACACTATAAGAAGAGATAAATTAGAGAACTTGGTGATAACTGTCCAGATTGAAGGGAACAGAACAAGGGGAAGGCAGCACGAGTGCAATTATTTCTGCGACTCCCGGGAGCCGTCCAGGAGTCTCCAAGAAAAATGCACTCGTGAACCGAACGATGGCATCCTATCAGGAACCAACGAAACTCGGATTGCGAGACAGACGGCTTAACCAATTCACCACGGAGACAACCTGTTCTCACCTAGTACCTGGAGCAAAGAGTGCAAACTGTCAGTACTCACCTTCCCTCCGAGGTGCGTCCTATAGGTATCTAGTCTACGTTTAGCGTTGACATACCCCACCGTGGGAAAATCTAAATATATCCCACCCTGGCTAATATTAGCTGAGAAATGTCAACGGAGAAATAATCGATTCTCCCGGGGAGGAACAAAGAGAAGATTGTACACGCTGGGGTATCGATCTCCTGGTGTGTCGCTATGTCTGTTGAGGCATGTGTCGTCTTGGTCATCGCCAGTCTGAAACCAACCAATTAATGCACACACGACTGTCTGAGAACACATGTCTGGCAGTTGTAGGTCATCAGCAGCATCATCATCATTATCATCATCATCGCTTGGCAGAGGTAAATGGTGGAAGAGGAGGAGGAGGAGAAGGAGGAAGAAGAAGAAGAAGAAGAAGAAGAAGAAGAAGAAGAAGAAGAAGAAGAAGAAGAAGAAGAAATGTCCAGCTATCTTATTTCTGTTCAATCAATATCCAGCTATCATGTTTCTGTTTAATTAATGTCCTGCTGTCATATTTCTGTTTCATAAAAATCCAGCTATCATGTTTCTGTTTCATCAATGTCCTGCTGTAATATTTCTGTTTCATAAATGTCCAGCTATCATGTTTCTGTTTCATCAGTGTCCAGCTATCATGTTTCTGTTTAATCAATGTCCTGCTGTAATATTTCTGTTTCATAAATGTCCAGCTATCATGTTTCTGTTTCATCAATGTCCTGCTGTAATATTTCTGTTTCATAAATGTCCAGCTATCATGTTTCTATTTCATCAATGTCCTGCTGTAATATTTCTGTTTCATAAATGTCCAGCTATCATGTTTCTGTTTCATCAATGTCCTGCTGTAATATTTCTGTTTCATAAATGTCCAGCTATCATGTTTCTGTTTCATCAGTGTCCAGCTATCATGTTTCTGTTTAATCAATGTCCTGCTGTAATATTTCTGTTTCATAAATGTCCAGCTATCATGTTTCTGTTTCATCAATGTCCTGCTGTAATATTTCTGTTTCATAAATGTCCAGTTATCATGTTTCTGTTTCATCAATGTCCTGCTGTAATATTTCTGTTTCATAAATGTCCAGCTATCATGTTTCTGTTTCATAATTGTCCAGCTATCATGTTTCTGTTTCATAAATGTCCAGCTATCATATTTCTGTTTCATCAATGTCCAGCTATCATGGTTCTGTTTAATTAATATCCTGCTGTCATATTTCTGTTTCATCAATTTCCAGCTATCTTGTTTCTGTTTCATCAATGTCCTGCTGTCATATTTCTGTTTCATCAATATCCAACTATCATGTTTCTGTTTCATCAATGTCCAGCTATCATGTTTCTGTTTCATCAATGTACAGCTATCATGTTTCTGTTTCATCAATGTACAGCTATCATGTTTCTGTTTCATCAATGTACAGCTGTCACATTTCTGTTCAATCAATATCCAGCTTTCATGTTTCTGTTTAATCAATGTCCAGCTATCATGTTTCTGTTTAATTAATGTTCAGCTATCTTGTTTCTGTTTAATCAATGTCAAGCTATCATGTTTCTGTTTCATCAGTGTCCAGCTATCATGTTTATGTTTAATCAATGTCCAGCTATCATGTTTCTATTTCATCAATGTCCAGCTATCATGTTTCTGTTTCATCAATGTCCAGCTATCATGTTTATGTTTCATCATTGTCCAGATATCATGTTTATGTTTAATCAATGTCAAGCTATCATGTTTCTGTTTCATCAGTGTCCAGCTATCATGTTTCTGTTTAATCAATGTCAAGCTATCATGTTTCTGTTTCATCAGTGTCCAGCTATCATGTTTCTGTTTCATAAATGTCTAGCTATCATGTTTCTGTTTCATAAATGTCTAGCTATCATGTTTCTGTTTCATCAATGTCCACTATAATGTTTCTGTTTCATAAATGTCCAGCTATCATGTTTCTGTTTCATCAGTGTCCAGCTATCATGTTTCTGTTTCATAAATGTCCCGCTATCATGTTTCTGTTTCATCAATGTCCACTATAATGTTTCTGTTTCATCAATGTCCAGCTATCATGTTTCTGTTTCATAAATGTCCAGCTATCATGTTTCTGTTTCATCAATGTCCACTATCATGTTTCTGTTTCATCAATGTCCAGCTATCATGTTTCTATTTAATCAATATCAAGCTATCATGTTTCTATTTCATCAATGTCCAGCTATCATGTTTCTGTTTCATCAGTGTCCAGCTATCATGTTTATGTTTAATCAATGTCCAGCTATCATGTTTCTATTTCATCAATGTCCAGCTATCATGTTTCTGTTTCATCAATGTCCAGCTATCATGTTTATGTTTAATCAATGTCCAGCTATCATGTTTCTGTTTCATCATTGTCCAGATATCATGTTTATGTTTAATCAATGTCAAGCTATCATGTTTCTGTTTCATCAGTGTCCAGCTGTCATGTTTCTGTTTAATCAATGTCAAGCTATCATGTTTCTGTTTCATCAGTGTCCAGCTATCATGTTTCTGTTTCATCAGTGTCCAGCTATCATGTTTCTGTTTCATCAATGTCCACTATAATGTTTCTGTTTCATAAATGTCCAGCTATCATGTTTCTGTTTCATCAGTGTCCAGCTATCATGTTTCTGTTTCATAAATGTCCAGCTATCATGTTTCTGTTTCATCAATGTCCACTATAATGTTTCTGTTTCATCAATGTCCAGCTATCATGTTTCTGTTTCATAAATGTCCAGCTATCATGTTTCTGTTTCATCAATGTCCACTATCATGTTTCTGTTTCATCAATGTCCAGCTATCATGTTTCTATTTAATCAATATCAAGCTATCATGTTTCTATTTCATCAATGTCCAGCTATCATGTTTCTGTTTCATCAATGTCCAGCTATCATGTTTCTGTTTAATCAATGTCAAGCTATCATGTTTCTATTTCATCAATGTCCACTATCATGTTTCTGTTTAATCAATGTCAGCTATCAAGTTTCTGTTTAATCAATGTCCAGCTATCATGTTTCTGTTTCATCAGTGTCCAGCTATCATGTTTCTGTTTCATCAGTGTCCAGCTATCATGTTTCTGTTTCATAAATGTCCAGCTATCATGTTTCTGTTTCATCAATGTCAAGCTATCATGTTTCTGTTTCATGTCCTGCTGTAATATTTCTGTTTCATAAATGTCCAGCTATCATGTTTCTGTTTCATCAATGTCCTGCTGTAATATTTCTGTTTCATAAATGTCCAGCTATCATGTTTCTATTTCATCAATGTCCTGCTGTAATATTTCTGTTTCATAAATGTCCAGCTATCATGTTTTCTGTTTCATCAATGTCCTGCTGTAATATTTCTGTTTCATAAATGTCCAGCTATCATGTTTCTGTTTCATCAGTGTCCAGCTATCATGTTTCTGTTTAATCAATGTCCTGCTTTAATATTTCTGTTTCATAAATGTCCAGCTATCATGTTTCTGTTTCATCAATGTCCTGCTGTAATATTTCTGTTTCATAAATGTCCAGTTATCATGTTTCTGTTTCATCAATGTCCTGCTGTAATATTTCTGTTTCATAAATGTCCAGCTATCATGTTTCTGTTTCATAATTGTCCAGCTATCATGTTTCTGTTTCATAAATGTCCAGCTATCATATTTCTGTTTCATCAATGTCCAGCTATCATGGTTCTGTTTAATTAATATCCTGCTGTCATATTTCTGTTTCATCAATTTCCAGCTATCTTGTTTCTGTTTCATCAATGTCCTGCTGTCATATTTCTGTTTCATCAATATCCAACTATCATGTTTCTGTTTCATCAATGTCCAGCTATCATGTTTCTGTTTCATCAATGTACAGCTATCATGTTTCTGTTTCATCAATGTACAGCTATCATGTTTCTGTTTCATCAATGTACAGCTGTCACATTTCTGTTCAATCAATATCCAGCTTTCATGTTTCTGTTTAATCAATGTCCAGCTATCATGTTTCTGTTTAATTAATGTTCAGCTATCTTGTTTCTGTTTAATCAATGTCAAGCTATCATGTTTCTGTTTCATCAGTGTCCAGCTATCATGTTTATGTTTAATCAATGTCCAGCTATCATGTTTCTATTTCATCAATGTCCAGCTATCGTGTTTCTGTTTCATCAATGTCCAGCTATCATGTTTCTGTTTCATCATTGTCCAGATATCATGTTTATGTTTAATCAATGTCAAGCTATCATGTTTCTGTTTCATCAGTGTCCAGCTATCATGTTTCTGTTTAATCAATGTCAAGCTATCATGTTTCTGTTTCATCAGTGTCCAGCTATCATGTTTCTGTTTCATAAATGTCTAGCTATCATGTTTTCTGTTTCATAAATGTCTAGCTATCATGTTTCTGTTTCATCAATGTCCACTATAATGTTTCTGTTTCATAAATGTCCAGCTATCATGTTTCTGTTTCATCAGTGTCCAGCTATCATGTTTCTGTTTCATAAATGTCCCGCTATCATGTTTCTGTTTCATCAATGTCCACTATCATGTTTCTGTTTCATCAATGTCCAGCTATCATGTTTCTATTTAATCAATATCAAGTCTATCATGTTTCTATTTCATAAATGTCCAGCTATCATGTTTCTGTTTCATCATGTCCACTATCATGTTTCTGTTTCATCAATGTCCAGCTATCATGTTTTCTATTTAATCAATATCAAGCTATCATGTTTCTATTTCATCAATGTCCAGCTATCATGTTTCTGTTTCATCAATGTCCAGCTATCATGTTTCTGTTTAATCAATGTCAAGCTATCATGTTTCTATTTCATCAATGTCCACTATCATGTTTCTGTTTATAAATGTCAGCTATCAAGTTTCTTTTTAATCAATGTCCAGCTATCATGTTTCTGTTTATCAGTGTCCAGCTATCATGTTTCTGTTTCATCAGTGTCAGCTATCATGTTTCTGTTTCATAAATGTCCAGCTATCATGTTTCTGTTTCATCAATGTCAAGCTATCATGTTTCTGTTTCATCAGTGTCCAGCTATCATGTTTCTGTTTCATCAGTGTCCAGCTATCATGTTTCTGTTTAATCAATGTCCTGCTGTAATATTTCTGTTTCATAAATGTCCAGCTATCATGTTTCTGTTTCATCAATGTCCTGCTGTAATATTTCTGTTTCATAAATGTCCAGATATCATGTTTCTATTTCATCAATGTCCTGCTGTAATATTTCTGTTTCATAAATGTCCAGCTATCATGTTTCTGTTTCATCAATGTCCTGCTGTAATATTTCTGTTTCATAAATGTCCAGCTATCATGTTTCTGTTTCATCAGTGTCCAGCTATCATGTTTCTGTTTAATCAATGTCCTGCTGTAATATTTCTGTTTCATAAATGTCCAGCTATCATGTTTTCTGTTTCATCAATGTCCTGCTGTAATATTTCTGTTTCATAAATGTCCAGTTATATCATGTTTCTGTTTCATCAATGTCCTGCTGTAATATTTCTGTTTCATAAATGTCCAGCTATCATGTTTCTGTTTCATAATTGTCCAGCTATCATGTTTCTGTTTCATAAATGTCCAGCTATCATATTTCTGTTTCATCAATGTCCAGCTATCATGGTTCTGTTTAATTAATATCCTGCTGTCATATTTCTGTTTCATCAATTTCCAGCTATCTTGTTTCTGTTTCATCAATGTCCTGCTGTCATATTTCTGTTTCATCAATATCCAACTATCATGTTTCTGTTTCATCAATGTCCAGCTATCATGTTTCTGTTTCATCAATGTACAGCTATCATGTTTCTGTTTCATCAATGTACAGCTATCATGTTTCTGTTTCATCAATGTACAGCTGTCACATTTCTGTTCAATCAATATCCAGCTTTCATGTTTCTGTTTAATCAATGTCCAGCTATCATGTTTCTGTTTAATTAATGTTCAGCTATCTTGTTTCTGTTTAATCAATGTCAAGCTATCATGTTTCTGTTTCATCAGTGTCCAGCTATCATGTTTATGTTTAATCAATGTCCAGCTATCATGTTTCTATTTCATCAATGTCCAGCTATCATGTTTCTGTTTCATCAATGTCCAGCTATCATGTTTCTGTTTCATCATTGTCCAGATATCATGTTTATGTTTAATCAATGTCAAGCTATCATGTTTCTGTTTCATCAGTGTCCAGCTATCATGTTTCTGTTTAATCAATGTCAAGCTATCATGTTTCTGTTTCATCAGTGTCCAGCTATCATGTTTCTGTTTCATAAATGTCTAGCTATCATGTTTCTGTTTCATAAATGTCTAGCTATCATGTTTCTGTTTCATCAATGTCCACTATAATGTTTCTGTTTCATAAATGTCCAGCTATCATGTTTCTGTTTCATCAGTGTCCAGCTATCATGTTTCTGTTTCATAAATGTCCCGCTATCATGTTTCTGTTTCATCAATGTCCACTATAATGTTTCTGTTTCATCAATGTCCAGCTATCATGTTTCTGTTTAATTAATGTCCAGCTATCATGTTTCTGTTTCATCAATGTTCAGCTATCATGTTTCTGTTTCATCAATGTCCAGCTACCATGTTTCTATTTAATCAATATCAAGCTATCATGTTTCTATTTCATCAATGTCCAGCTATCATGTTTCTGTTTCATCAGTGTCCAGCTATCATGTTTATGTTTAATCAATGTCCAGCTATCATGTTTCTATTTCATCAATGTCCAGCTATCATGTTTCTGTTTCATCAATGTCCAGCTATCATGTTTATGTTTAATCAATGTCCAGCTATCATGTTTCTGTTTCATCATTGTCCAGATATCATGTTTATGTTTAATCAATGTCAAGCTATCATGTTTCTGTTTCATCAGTGTCCAGCTGTCATGTTTCTGTTTAATCAATGTCAAGCTATCATGTTTCTGTTTCATCAGTGTCCAGCTATCATGTTTCTGTTTCATCAGTGTCCAGCTATCATGTTTTCTGTTTCATCAATGTCCACTATAATGTTTCTGTTTCATAAATGTCCAGCTATCATGTTTCTGTTTCATCAGTGTCCAGCTATCATGTTTCTGTTTCATAAATGTCCAGCTATCATGTTTCTGTTTCATCAATGTCCACTATAATGTTTCTGTTTCATCAATGTCCAGCTATCATGTTTCTGTTTCATCAATGTCCAGCTATCATGTTTCTGTTTAATCAATGTCAAGCTATCATGTTTCTATTTCATCAATGTCCACTATCATGTTTCTGTTTAATCAATGTCAGCTATCAAGTTTCTGTTTAATCAATGTCCAGCTATCATGTTTCTGTTTCATCAGTGTCCAGCTATCATGTTTCTGTTTCATCAGTGTCCAGCTATCATGTTTCTGTTTCATAAATGTCCAGCTATCATGTTTCTGTTTCATCAATGTCAAGCTATCATGTTTCTGTTTCATCAGTGTCCAGCTATCATGTTTCTGTTTCATCAGTGTCCAGCTATCATGTTTCTGTTTCATCAATGTCCGGCTATCATGTTTCTGTTTCATCAATGTCCAGCTATCATGTTTCTGTTTCTATCATGGGCTGCACGAGAGACACCAGCTGTGTAGCAATGAGATACCTCCTTGACTTCTCGACCATGAACCACAGGACCAAGATCTGGAGAGCTCGTGCATACTTAAAAATAAGTGCAGATGAGCAGCACCCTCTGCATGAAGATATATTCAGAGAAAAGGGCGACAGGCTAAAGAGGGGCAAATCATGGATGGGTCGGGCGGAAGATGTCATCAGACAGGTCTGCAGTCCTACCAGTATCAACCCCGGCAAGGAATGGGTGCCTGTGCCTCCAGCTTTTAAGTGCACCTTCTCCTGCATTATCACACTTGACAGACGGTGCAGAGAACAGAACCCTGCCGCTGTCAATGCAGAGGTCAACACGCTCATCAATGAACACTCAGACAACCCCGAAGTGCTCATCTATACAGATGGATCTGTTGTAAAGCAGCAGAGAAGTGCGTGGGCATTTACAGCCCGTTCAGCGGGCCGAACCGTTCAAGAATCCAGTGGTGCCCACTCCATGACCACGAGCAGCATGACGATGGAAGTGATGGCAGTAACACAGGCTTTCATATGGCTAGAATCACAGCATTATACCAACGTGTGTGTACTAAGTGATTCAATGAGCATGATTCGGAAGGTCGATGCAGGATCTGTACGTAGACAGTGGACTGATTCGCTGCGGAAGTCCGTTGTCCGTAAGGACACCTTCATCTTTGTGCGGGAGTCGAGGGAAATGAACGAGCTGATAAATTGGCTGGCTCTGCATTCCCTGCAGATGGCCAGCCCATGGATCGCGCCGATGTTATTAACATCCTTAAAGAGATGTCGAGAACAGAGGACTTTGAAGTCAGCGAATCCACATCGTTGTCCAGGATGAGAGACTTGAGAGCAAGAATCGGCACGGCCAGACACGAGAGGTACATCGGGAAAACGAGGTGCCTCGTCAACCAACACAGAACTGGTACTATTAGCCATCGGATGCATATGCTGGAGAAGGGGGGGGGGGATCTGAGCACCTATGGACCTGTCCGGAGTGCAATGACGATACCCCAACTGATAACTGATAACTGATAACTGATGTTTCTGTTTAATTTATGTCCAGTTGTATCTTGAGTTTTACTGACGTCCAATTATCTGCTTTCTGTTTAACGTCATGCTACCCAGTATATTTCATTTGTCTTTTCCTTACAGTTTTGAAGCGAGATTTTGTAACTTATGTAGCTTTGAAAACCTCAGCGTTTGTTTTGTTTTCTGTCCAAAAATATTCTCAACAATTGTTAGAAGCTTAATTCTTCAGTTGCCTGTCTCCGTGGCTAAGACCTCACGGACGCGATTCGTAAGCTCGTTTACCCGCATTCGAAACACAGCTGCGACCGATCTGGCAGCAGACAGTGTTGCGCTGGGTTTTAGTGTGTTAGTAAGGGATCCGGTCGTTCAGAAAGCAGTGGCAAACTACTGAACGTAAACTTGTCAAGACATCAACAACAGCAGTAAAATGCTGGTGTTAACAACGATGTCCTGTAAATAGGGTATGCCACACACAAAAAAAATTCTTCAGTTTCATAATAATTTCATTACTCATTATTCAACATTCGAATTCATACACGTGAGCACTACTTTTCAGTAAGCCAATTTTTACACTTGTCATATTTTCTGTTTTTCATTTTGTTGAGGAGCAGCTGACCGATTGGCTGGAATGCCAGGTTCTCTTTTGGGAGAACCGGGTTCGAATCCTCGGTAAGGTGTAGATTTTACTCTGTCGGGGGTAAAAACAAAAGTCTAACCTATACAGTTCGCGGCTACTGCACTAGCCAGGCGGCCTTAGTTCCTCAGGTTCAAGACCCGCCAGCCCTAAACCGCAAGGTACTATGGGCACTAGATGATAGTTTAACAGTTCATTTTGAAACCAAACAAATCTATGGATGCCGGGAGATGGGGGGAACATAGTCTTAAAAGTCGAGAGGATCTACTTCATTGCACTGGGTTTTATCCCATATGGCTCGGTCTCTTTCTGCAAGGTATAAAGCGTCGCACAAAGCTCTAGCGACGACCCCCAGGAGTCTCCGAGAAAAATCACCTCCTGAACCAAAAGACGTAGTCCAGAATCGAACCCATAACCTTCAGAAGGCGAGGCAGACGGCTGAACCACTTCGCCACGGAATCCCTCCTTTATCTCTGATTCACATATTCTGTCAGATGTCACTGGGTAGTTTAGATATTGACAGCCATTGATCTGTTTTATTGTTAATATAGACTGCCTTATGATCAAACCCACAAGAAAGAAACGAAATTCGTAAATTCAAGAAATAGACTTTGACGGTCAAGAATTTTTGGGGCATGTCATGATGAGAAATAAACTGACAAATTTGCAGAGAACTGGCTAGATAGGTTGTTGGAAAAAGAGCAAGGAGAAGGCAGGGAGATAAATTCCTGGATGGCTTAGCCATATAAAATAATCGGGGCAAGAACACTATCTGATCAATGATCGTGTGAGATGACGAGTGATGACCGCCTACGCTTACTGACATGGCATATGATGATGATGATTATATAGAGTAAAATAGAATGTTTGCTCCTTTGTTAACCATGCATTTAAATTTGCTAACTTTCAATGTTGCAAATTATTTCTATGACGTTTCGGTCAACGCTGTTTTAGAAGGTACGAGGCGTTGTCAGTTCAGAAAGCTATGGCAAACTACTGAATTACATTGCCTAGTAAATCACAGCCAATAAATGATGACGTTGACTGCAACGTCCAGCAAAGGACTTGCAACTAATTTTCAATGTTTAATGATAAAGGGAAGACCAAGAATTAAATACTGTACTTGGATGGCTTGGCCACTTGGCATGGTTGAGACAGAAACACGGAGATGATCCACCACTCTGGTGATAGAGTGAGACGGCGAAACATGACCGCCCACGCTTATCGGCATGGCACATGATGGATTGAATGATAATGTCATAAGTCGGGGTGCCCCACCGGCTAGATGAAAGTATTATTCACTGGCGAGCAACCCCAAATAGTCAGAAACTGACTAGGGACAAAATCTATATGGCTGAACTACAGATTAAGCCCATGAATATCCAACGTACAGCTCCAAGTGGCTCGTTACAAAATGAAATGAACTGTGCTGAATATTCGCCAAGGAATGGGAAAGAGAAGATTAGCTAAGATAGATGTTTAAGTCTAAATATATGAGTATAGACGACTATCTCAGTACAGGTTTTTCTCCCTGACTGCTCCCTTCCTTGGTGTCTAAGTGAACCCCCACCAATGTACACAACAACACGTATGCACAATTGGAAAAAATATAATGACAGAACTATGAGTTACAATACTACAACATTTATTTGCTAATCATAACAATAGACATAGGATGATTGTCAATATGAGGATGATGAAATCATATACCTATTGATATTGATGACAAACATTACGTAACTTTACTTGTTACTTGATCTATCTGGATCTGTGGTCCAGATCCCCACTCTCCAGTAGACACACACAAAAAGAAACAGCTTGCCGGTATTCTGACGAATCCTGTCAGTCCTGACACGACCTAGTCTTCACTCGTCCTTGAGATCTACAACATAGGTGCTCCTTGTGAGAGCTTGAAATAAAGTCGAGAATGTGTTATATCTAATTCTACATCAGCGCAATCCTAATTAAAACATATCATAACACAAACATATACAACGACAGTCTGGCCAAGTTTATCTTCCAGCTCTACTGCGTTCACCATCCTCCTTCTCCCTACTGTCTTTAGTCTGGGACGGGCTTTTCAATTGTCTCACACGCCTGTAATGATTACATTTCTGCCGCCCCATGTACATGTCGCTAATACAGAAATTCTGTGTCGTACAGCCGCTCCGTCCAAAGTTGGTTTAGCAGCTCACAGGATCGGTAATGGTATTATAATAATGTCGGGTCATCCGGGCTTACAAGCCGTGACCAGTAGCTGTGCCAGGTTCCCATGCATTACCGTGAACGCACGCCCACAATACACTGAGAAAGTTTAGCACCATACCAATTGTGGGTAATGTCTGTACCATTACACCTCTGCTTCCAACACAATCGTTGGCCAATGTGCCAATGCGCAGACAATAGCATAACACTTCATATTGGTAGGTTTGCATATGACAAATCAATATATCAAACATCCAATACCCATAAACATATTGATTAAACTAGACATATTATGATACTTTAACATCATAGCATACTGCACTAGTTAGTTTGTATGTATACGAAATGAGACGTATATACACAAAAAGAATATGTACGAAGCATATTCCTAGCATCGTATATTCATATGAAATTACACATACATACATCCAACATATCCGTAAACATTATATTACTTCAAGATAGACATATAATGATACTCAACATAATAGCATCAGGCATTATTAATGAGTACTAATATTGTATAGCTACAAAATGAGATATACAACAAGTCTAATTGAAGTGACCACACAGACCAGCCATATTTGCTGATCTGCCCGGTTTAATCACCACTTAGTTACTGTTGTTGTAAAACTTAAATAAATAGTCAGTTGACTATATTCTGTACAACAAATGCACACACCAAAAAGAGACTAGTCTAGTTTAAAAAGAAATGACAAGCATCTACCAAGACACCTAAAAGTATACTTAGACAATATCTCCTTCCATAAGTTTCTACTTCTCAGAAGAGTAATACATGAAGCACAATGATATTGAACACAGAACTTAGAAAGAACACTCAAGTAACCTACGCCAAAGATAGTTCTTGAAATAACCTAGATCAGATATAGACTGAAAATCGGTACATCCATCTAAGAGACTAAGAGACTTACTAAGGGACTAGTTACTAAGAAATAATTCTCCTAGTGAAATCTAGCAACATAAGAATCATACGTATGACTACAAACGAGCTGGTTGTCTCACCTGTTCTGAAGTCAAACATTTTCTAACATAAAACAGGCTAGGGACCCTTATTTAAGCTGAGTCCAGCAGACAGTATTATCTCCTTGGCATTCCCGTCATAAATTCTTCTTATCTCCCCCTGACGGTAATTGCAATTATCACTGCAACCTGGCCATCACACCTGTGGGTCTGACGATTATTAGCCCCCTGAGTCTTATCAGTGATTTCACACCTTGCACCTCTAGTCTCTACCAGATGGAGGTCAGCCATCGCGGTTGGGCGGTTTCCTAGCTCTGCTTATCAGGTGTTGACTTGGCTTGTTTATTGCCTTAGGGCTATTATCTCCACCTTTCTACAGGTAATTGCCTTTATTCACCCAATGGCCCAGTTCATTGTTGATTCAGCCAGGGTCTACCTGGGCAAGAAGGTGCCAATGTGTCTGTGTGGTGTCATAGCCCGTCTGGGTCAGCAGTTTTCTAAGGTGTAGACTAATTTAAATGATCTAGTTGGGTCCGTCTCAAGTAGCCCATTTTACTTGCCATCTGCAAGCTTACGTCATGGCTAGAGACTTTTTGTGAATAATCTTACCTCACGACTAGATAGCCGTGGAGTAGCGTGATTAATTCATTCTTTCTCAATTTGGCCTCTCAAATTTGGAGACCGAGAAAAATATTCTGGGAGGTTAAGGCGGCATTTCACGACAGATAATCCCCTCATTTCGCATCCCTCCACCGATGTTTTTAATGATAAACCCCTCATTTCGCATCCCTCCACCGTCATGTGTAATGATAATCCCCTCATTTCGCATCCCTCCACCGTTGTGTTTAATGATAATCCCCTTATTTCGCTTCCCTCCACCGTTGTGTTTAATGATAATCCCCTTATTTCGCTTCCCTCCACCGTCGTGTTTAATGATAATCCCCTCATTCCGCATCCCTCCACCGCTGTGTTTAATGATAATCCCCTCATTTCGCATCCCTCCACCGTCATGTTTAATGATAATCCCCTTATTTCGCTTCCCTCCACCGTTGTGTTTAATGATAATCCCCTTATTTCGCTTCCCTCCACCATTGTGTTTAATGATACTCCCCTCATTTCGCATCCCTCCACCGTTGTGTTTAAAATTGTTTGCGGACTGCTATAAGGATCTACTTATACAACTGTTGTCGGCATAAATTAGAAAATTGATATGTTAACTTCAAAATGGTATTCCTTCAAGGTGTTCCATGTTCTGAGTCTTGTCTTTAATAACTTATGAAAGTTCTTGCTCCCAGTTTCAAAACTGCAATTGTTCTTCATTGTATAAGTTAATCCGTAGTTTTCTCAGATATGGGCGGGAAATTAGGAGCTATGATGTGCACAGTATTCACTTCAAAAACCCCTTCCATTGGACAAGGGTAGGTGAAATAGAATGCCGTCCAGGCAAATCCTAGCTACAAATATACTATGTGTAGATTATAAAATTATGATATACACATTGGAGTGCTGGCCGGTGCTACGGAGTACGTGTACTGTGGAGACGCTCCTAGTGGAACCTATAGGAGAATACTGAAACACTCTTGGAGATACATGTGTGCAATGAATATAATCTTTTACAAACTAATCACACCAAAACCGGAGATGTCCATATTTCACTGACAAGTTATCTCTATAACACAGATAACATGCTCTCTATATTTCACAGAAGTGTTATCTCCATATTTCACAGAGGTAAGATTTCCATATTTCACAGAAATGTGATCTCTATATTTCACAGAATTGTGATCTCCATATTTCACAGACTATGATTTATATAAGATCTACAGAAAATATGCCATAGACTGAGGTTGGTGGAGCTAATAGAAATAACTTACGTTATGTTGATGACATCATCTTAACGAGCGTTTAGGGAGGTGGGTTTAAAGATGTTAGATCGACTTCATTGCACCGAGTTTAACCCATATGACTTGTCTCTTTCCGCCCGACATAGTCTTAATAGCAACAAGTCAAAAGGAACTACATTATATAATAAGTACAGTGGTTGTAGTACTGGAAAAAAATGGGCCTTAGATTGCATAAGAGGAAGATAGAAGCAGTGGTGATATCAAAGAAACTGATTGTGCCTAAATGTACAATTATAACAAATGGTGTTATTTTGGGGCATATGCGGAAATTCACATATCTAGAGACATGGCTAAGATCATAATAAAGATGCACTACAGAGATAAAGGACAGAATAGGACAAACAAACACTGCATTTTATAAAATGAAGGACATCTTATGCAATTAATGTTTGTCTTTGGAAGATAGAAACAGAATTCTAGCATGTTACATACAGACATTTCTAACATATAGTTGTGTATCTTGAACAATTAGTAATCGAGCAAAGAAATCTCTAGAAAATTTAGAAATGTGGTTAACAGCCAAATTGAGTAATCTAAACATTTTGAAAGTGGCTATGACACGGAAACAATTATCACAAACATCAGAAAAAGGCAGTCATGAAATATTTAGGCACATTATGAGAAGACAAAATCTGTAACGACGTTGTGACAAATTGAAAGATTAGAGGAAAGAGAGATAGAGGAAGACAACAAGATACAATTCTAAATCATCATGTGTCATCTCATGGGAGGGTGTCAGCACACGAACTGATACACGCCGTTGCAGATGGCAAGCATGATCGCCCACGCCAGGCGGAAAGGCATATTATGATCTTAATGATAACGATGACGTTAGGGGTGTTGTTTGGGGGAACATTTAGTAATCATTCCGCTGTAACATAAAATGGCAAATAAGCACAAGAGACAATGAAACCTCGAATTTCGGAAGACAATAATTTTCGAAACTATGCCAACAGACAACCAGAGTAATATATAGATAACTCTGATGCACAGATGCAAACATAGATATCAAGAACTATAAACAGACAGATTGGCATGTAGACAGACGGACATATAAACAGAAAGAAGAATATATTGAAGACAGACAGTTAAGCAGGCAGACAGGCATTCAGGCAGGCAGGCAGGCAGGCAGGTAGGTAGGTAGGTAGGTAGGTAGGTAGGTAGGTAGGTAGGTAGGTAGGTATAGTAGTACCAGTAGTAATAACATCAGCAACGATAGTATAAGATAGTAATAATTAATTTTTAGAGGCTGACTCGAGCTAGGAGGTGTATTCAGAAATTTAAAATATGTTTGAGTCGTTGGTTTCACAGACCAGCTACATTCTGCACTACAACTACAGCTAGAAATATTACTACTGCTAGTACTGTTGTGGTGTTACTACATTTGTTACTAAAACTTTTGTTATTACTAGTAGTCAGAAGTAATAGTTATAGCGGTAGTAGTATTAGCAGCTAAATACTACATTTCTAGCAGTATTGGTAGTACAGTATGTAGCTGGTCTCGGGAGCTAAGGGTTCACGTGCATTTTAAATTTCTGACACACATCTCCGGGCTCAAATCAGCCTTACAAAATGAACATCCAGAGATTACTCTTAAGAGAAAAGACAGCGAAAATGGAACTGGTCACCGCGCTGTATAATGCCTGGAACTGGACGTCACATGACTACACACCCCTACCTACGATCGTGTTTGTCATAGGATAACATCTGCCCCACTGTGCTTTAAAAATATCGCAGTGGCTGTCAACCATTTGTATAATAGACAACTGCTGTTAATTTGTTTTCAGCGAAGCAACGACCTAGCTAGCTTTGAAAGAAAGAAGAGTTTACACGGTAAGATTTATGGTTTTATCGACTACCTTCTGGGCAGAGTTTATTTTTCCTAGCGATTCTCTTAAGATTTATCGTTAGGAAACGTCATCGTGGCAAAATAATTATAAAACTGACAGTGATTTTGCACAGCAACCTGCACAAAGAATGCGTTATCATGACTGATATAGTATGAACAGTTACACAGATTGGATTTGCGATCAATCGCCGGCCACTCGGGCGGTTCAAAGTCAGACATCATGGATGCATGTTAAACGTGAAGATAATATTAACAAGCTAGTGCTCTTTCGTTTCGTCAAATGTCATTTTTTATTATCATCATGTGCAAGGCCGATCAGCGCGGGCGGTCATGGTTCGGCACCTCACACTATCACCAGTCTTGTATCACTTCTGCGGTCTTGTCCCGATTATTTCATGTAGCCAAGCTATACAGGTATTTATCTTTCTAGCTTTCCCTTGCTCTTTTTCCATCAATTTTACCAATTGCCGCTTCAGGTTTCCGGCCACATGGCAAAGAGGTTACGGACGCAGTTCGATATCCCGCAAACCCGCGTTCGAAACACAGCTGCGGGCGATTTGGCAGCAGACCGCCTTGTGATAGTTTGTTATGAAATGGTATGGGTGCCGGTCGTTCAGAAAGCAATGGCAAACTACTGAACGTTAAATTGCCCGTGAATCACGAACAGTCAAACAATGCTGGGGTTGACTGCTACGTCCTGTAAACAAGATATGCAACAACTTCAAGTTTATTTTTCCTCATAACGTGCCTAAAAATATTGACTGTCAGCGTCTAATTTATCTAACCAATTTACGGTTTTCGTTTATTTCTTGCGACCTTTCTCATTAGCTTTCTGTCCGTCCAAGGTATTCGTTTAATTTTGATTCAGGAAAGTCGGTTAGCTTTCTGGAAACAAATCGGGAAGTTATTTTCAGTTCCATTCTTCGAGCCCCAAAAGAACTAGTTAACAAATGTGAATTACAAACGGTATTCTAGATTGTTTGGCTAAAACAGAAGTGTACTGGGTGTTTCAGGTACTGATTGATTCCCTCTTTTGAGGAGTCTATTGAGATGAAGTTGTTTTTCTAAAACGGTGCTCCATTTGAAAAACGAGTAGTACGGCTGTCTCGCTCGCTCGCTTGTTTGTAGAACAAGGTGTCCAGACCCCGTTCAACTATCAGCATGCCGACGTGTTATATATAATTGGGGCCCTTATGGTGTTTATTTTCTGCATTTGCTTGCGGAAATAGAGTTGCGTTTTTCGCTTCCTAATTTCTGTCGGGTTTCTGGCTTGGTATTGTTTTCCTAAGTGTTGCTGCTTGACATGTCTGGTCTGGTTCGTGCACTTCTAAGGTTTGGGGTTATCAGGTTCCCGCCCCGTATCATGGTGTTCTTCTTTCAGCGAGTGCTTCATCGGTAGTTTTCCCAGGCGTTGCTTCATCCGTCTCTCGTCCCATATCTTGGTCTGGTCTGTCTGTTATTATACCTTCATGGTCTCGTTCTTGATGGTACGTAGTCGTGGTATTATTCTTCTTCAGTTTCTGATTATTCCTTCTCTTCTGTTGCTGTGTCTTCTTCATGGGGTTTGCTTTGTGTCTTGTCTATTCGGGCTGTTTCGTTATTGGTCTTTTCTTTGAGTAGTTCAATCTGTGCTCTTTATTCTTGAATTTTCTTCTTGGTTTCTTCGGTATCTAGTTTCCTCCACCCGGGACATATTCTTTTCTGTTAACTCGTGGATGACATTTATTTGGTCCCGGAGGCGCTGTTGTTCTTGAATTTTCTCCAGGTTTTTTTTCGTTTACCGCTTTGATTGCGGCCATCCAAGCCTGGTCCCGCTATATTTTCTACTGGACGAGTTTCATTTCGTCCAGGATGCTCTTTACATCTGATATTTGTGGTTTTTGAGGTTACTCGTTTCTATGCTCCAAGTTGTCTACTTTCGACTTCAGGTCCTTCAGCTGGTCGTACAATTGTGCCTTGTTTGTCTTCGTTAGTAGGGTAGTCGCCTCGTACTGCCTCCTGGCCTCTTTGTATGGCATGTTTGACTGTATGGCAATCTTCGTGGCTTCTCAAATATCTTGATGACAGTGTCACCCGAGGTATCTAGTCCCTTGGTTGCCAGGGCAGTTGGCTTATTTTCTGTTTACGTTTGGCTTCCTGAAGTCGGTATCGATCTTGGCGTGAGGGCATTGGCTGTACGAGAGTGCTTTAGTAATATCTGCAGACGTTCACCTCACTTTTGCAGTTGGCAGGGTGTGCCAAACCATCTGGCACTCGTAACTCTGTAGCACTATTGGCATATAATGTTCCGTGGCTTGCTCCTTCTTGTCCTATTTTGTGGTATGTTGAATATTTTGTCCTCCGCCGTGATGATGACGTCTGTGGAGGGTATTTTGTTCTTGCTGATATCCATTATATTGAGGGTCGAGTTCTCTTTCTTCTCCTTGATTTCTTCATTGGTACGATGGGTTTTGAGTCGTTTGATCATACATCTTGTGATACTGCGGTGTCGTGTGGCTTCCATGTGGTAGCTTGATGCCGGTTCTATCTTGGTGGATTTTGCGCGTTATTGTGACAGTTTTATCGGCCTTGTTTAGGAGTATGACTACTCTCTCCGGCGTCTTGTGAAGCTGGGCGATGCTGCGTCTTCTCAGCACGTTTTCCTCGTCTATGCTCCAAAGGTTTAGGAAAGGCAGAAGAAGGATTAACAATACATTCATGGGTATTGATCGGCATTCATAGAAATGGTGGGAAGAAATAGAGATTAGAGGACACACTCGACAATATAAATATTGACAGTTTTGGTGATCTCGCTGTGATTTAAACCTGTTGCCTCCAAATGATGAGAGCGCCTCGCTGAAGTTCTAAATGTACTTCGACGTACGGCCAGACACAAGTGTTTTCTGCAGTGATATTTGTGTAAAACCTTACAACATAGACTGTTCCATAGTTCAACTAAGATGGCTATGATAAAAGAATAGACATTTTTTTTCCTATTAGTTTTTAAATCATTATGTTGATTTATTTGGTTATTTCGGGATTTGAAATTTAAATATTGAGCACAACCCACTACTGGCAACGCTGATCGTATTCTGGTATGAACCTAAGGCCTATCCATATTGACGTGGATAGGCCTTAGGTTCATACCAGAATACGATCAGCGTTGCCAGTAGTGGGTTGTGCTCAATATTTAAATCATTATGTATCGGGCATTTATTTCCTTCATAGGTTAAAGGTATGTGGCAGAAGAGGTTAAAATAATAATACTAATTGTCTGATCATCATCATCACATGCCATGCCGATAAGCGTGGGCGGTCATGTTTTGCCATCTTACTCGATCACAAGAATCGTGGATCAGCTCAGTGTTCTCGCCTCGACCATACAACGTGGCCAAGCCATCCAGGTATTTACCTCTCTGCCCTCCCCATGTTCTCTTCCCCTCGATCTTGCCAGTTGTTACCAAGTTCTCCAATTTATTTCTTCTCATTACGTGACCAAAAAATTATGACTGTCTATGTCTAATTTCTCTAATCAGTTTACGTTGTTAATTTGTTTCGTGTAGGACTTGGTCATTGGTGTTTCTGTCTGTTCTGGTATTCTTTGCATTTTCCTCAGAAACCACATTTTCACAGCCATTAGAGAGAGTCTGAGATAGAAGAGGTTAAAGTTGCAGATCTAATAGAATGGGTTAGGTTAAATGATTTCCTGTATTGTATTATTATCTATAGTCTTACTTGTATTGTCCGTATACTCCATGTAGAGGTCGGCATGGCCGAGAGGTTTAACTGTCTCTGCTGACGGTGGTGTAGCGGGTTTATTGCCACATCGCTCAGAAAGCAACGGAAGACTACTGAACATACAACTGCCTAGTGAATCAACAACAGCCAGTAAATGCTGCGGGTGATTGCAACGTCCCGTAGAAGAACATACAATATCTATATTCCACGCATTTGTGTCGTCGTGTTTGAACTTCCGGGGCATGAGCAACATTTGCTCCGACCACGTCCAGACACAAATACAAGTCTCAGATTTTGTTGTTGTTGTCGTCGTCGTTATTATTACTATGATTATTATTATAATTATTATTGTTTTAGTATTAGTATTATTATTGTTGTTTTTATTATTATTATCGTCTTCTCGTCGTTGTTGCTGCTGCTGTTGTTGTTGCTGTTGCTTTTATTATTACTATCGTCTTCTCGTCGTTGTTGCTGCTGCTGTTGTTGTTGCTGTTGCTTTTATTATTATTGTTGTTGTTTGTGAGGTTTATTTATTTGGGGTTCATCTTTTAGTATGTAACGCCCACTTAAGAGGAATTTAATTATCTGAGGAATATTATCAGGGTATGCCCAAAGGGGATGGGTTCCTATCCTCTATCAAGATCACCTTCTAGAAGCTAATTGTATGGCTCGTACCCCCACGTGAAGATACTAAAGATGTGTTCGTATGTACACGAATTAATGTAAATTATATACATATGTAAGTTTAGGCTTCTGGGGAAGGTGTGGAGACCACGAACTGTTGCCACTATCCCAAAACTGGATGCTCTTTTCTATCACTGGGGAAAAGGTGCTAGTGTGCAGGTGCCCGCCCTCATGCGGTCTAAATTAGTATTATCATTTATGATGGATACACTTACACAAGTATGTGATGGACTAGACCAGCAATATCATGACCGAACATTCACAGTATAAACAGGACATACAGTGACATCACATAATATTTGTGTTTACAAACATTCTGTAAGAATCAATCAATGGTCTGGTAACATAAGTGTAATAAATCAAAAGTATGACAACAAAATATTATTCACATTGGACACATCTCTGAAAAAACATTGTCAGGTTTACAAGAAATACCAACTGATGTGAATACATAATTGTGGGGGGGAAAAAACATTTGAATCATCCAAAATACATTAAAGTACATTTATGTATCACCAAGTAAATACCACTTTACAAAAAAGGATATGTATATCTTCGGTGCAGCTGATATCTGCCGGTAGGTACTTCAGTTGTATAGGATTCTAATTCTTCCCTGGAACCAGTTTTCTATCAGAGGTCATCACTGTGAGTGAGGTATATTCAAGTTCTTCTGTCAGGATCTAACATCAGGGATTCTCACTGGGTTCATGGGTTACATGGGTTAGATCTTTGAAGGATGGGGGTGATGGATGATGCAAGGAAATGGGCTAAAATTTTGGCTGGCAAAAGATGGACATGAAATACTACTTTACTGCCCTCAGCAACCAAGTCCGCATCTTCAGAACCGTAGGCTTTAGTTACACCGCCCATCTGACGGTCCAAATAAAATATAACTTCATAAGCATTTTGCTAACATTTACATATCAGTAAAGCATAAAACATGTCAAGAAAAAAAACAATCAAGAAAAATAAAGAAGAGAATAAGATAATAAGAAGGGGAAGAATGTGTCCACTCAATGGTGAGATCACCTCCCTCTTATCTGTATAGATGGCATTCAATCCATCATCTCATGCTGTAAAGTCCTGATGGGATCAACTCTTGGTGCAACCAGGACAAATAAAAAAAATAGTAGTCATAACTTTAAGACCAGGGAGTCTGGTTGACCAGGTTATCCGGTTGTGTCAAACAAAGTAAGTTGATTCAAAGTCCATCAAGGATGTAACATACATGTTGGGATGAATGTAGGTTGCGGTAGAGGCATGTTGTGATTGAGATAAAGGCATATTGTGATGAAAGTGGGTTGAGATAGATGCCTACTATGGTAGATGCATGGGAAGGGTGCATGTAGTGACACTTCCTAGCAAGCCAAAGCTAGGTTGAGACTGTTGCTTGATAAGACAGGGTGTGTTGAGATGAATGTAAGTTGAGTCAATGGTCAACCTTATAACATAATCATCATCCTCACTGTCATCATCCGGTGCATGTATGTAAGCTTATATTTCCTCTCTCTGGGTTAGGTTTAGATCTCAAATGCATATCATCATCATCATCATCATCATCATCATCATCATCATGTATTGATATAACTGCCTTTTTATATCAGAGGGAAAGATTATAGCTTTTACTCCCACAACAAGTAATCTGCCTTACCCATCAGCCATTTTACAACAATCACAAATGAGAATATATTTATCTCCTGAGTTTATGTGAGTGCCTTTATAAGAGTTATGTATTTAGCATAAGCACTGATTTAAACAAAACAGGTATGGTCATTCCCCGCGGTCTCTTCTAAGCAGAGGGCTGAAGGACGACATTGTTAAACCACCCAAGATTGCAGGTTATTTCGTGCACAAAGTTAGACATGGGCTGCTTTATAATCGTATTTCAGAACATAAATGGCCTGCCCTTGACGGTAAGAACCACCTAATCATCATGTGAATGTATGTAAGGTTGTTGGTGTGTGCAACGTCCGGCTAACATTTGGGTATATGGTTCAACTCTTATCAGTTAGTATTTATTCTCAGAACAACACATGACAATATCACAAAACATTTTAGAGGGGAAAAATGTGAATAAAAGAATCACAAGATATATACATCCCTACAGGTGTGAGTTAGTGTACATGGTTTTAAAGAGATAGACTCTTAAGCTACATTTCCTCTGTAAAAGTATCAATGTCTAGCAAGTACATTTGAAAAGTACATTATTCATATATTGAGAAAAGTAGTTATATACATATTGCAACAGAATATAAGGGAATATTCTTCATTAGCATATTGTAACAAAATATACAGAAATCTTATTTAGTCGCATATAGTAACAGAATATAAAGAAATATTCTTTTGCTAGCACATGGTAACAGAATATAAGAAAATATTCTTTAGCCGCATATGTAAAAGAATATAAGGAAATATTCTTTAGCCGCATATTGTAAAAGAATGTAAGAAATTCTTTAGTAGTATATTGCAACAGTATGTCTAGCTGAAGGTTCTAATTAGGTAAGTGCAGTGAACAGGAAAAAACATGGCGCTTGCCTTCATTCCCACAAGAACGAAAAATTAGACTATGATCATTTGTAAACATTTTAAACATTACATCGACATTATTATAAATATAAACATCGCATTACCTTAACTTCAAGGATTGATTCACCACACAATGAAAGCTGAGCCTGCCCAAGGAAACTAGAACACTGCCTTGCTTTGTTTCAATGCACCAGGTGGTGATCATCTAGAATGTTAAGCTAGAACTAACAATCATTCCCCCCCCCCCCCCCAAGTGTGCGTACAGGGGTCTGGTTTGCCGTCTGGTCCGGCTTAGCCAATCGCTTTCGTTGGTTTGAACCGCCTGCATAATTTTTATTCTCTCTGTATCGGCTGCTGAGCGATGCGGTTGTATGGTCTACGGAAATGGTCAGATATCTGAAGTCGAAGGCCTGTGAGGTGGCTGAAATATCTCACATTGTTGTTGTCATCGTCTCTGTCGTCATCTCGTTGTTGTTGTTGTTGTTGTTGTTGTTGTTGTTGTTGTTGTTGTTGTTGTCATCTAGTTGTTGATGTCTCTGTCGTCATCTCGTTGTTATCTCTGTCGTTATCGCCGTCAATGTTGTTGTTCTAGAACTGTGTCGGTTCTAGGCGTTGATTTATTAAACGACTTGAAGAATTGTAGGAAACTGGATTTCCATCCCGGTAGGCAAGCGAAGCAATGATTCCTAGTATGGTCGTGAGCCATGCATACGCTTGTCGTCCGCTAAAAGAGGCCGCCTATTCATATTCATAATCAATTCTACACAATTTGATGGTTAAAATGAAAGCAGAAAGATTATGTTCTTATTAAACGTCACAATAGTTTATAAACAGTGGTAACAGATTGAGTGTCAAACAAACAAACACGGATTGCGAAAAATGGGAAGTGGGGGTATGTCACAGTTGTGACTTAAAAGTTGTCAATATGGTAGTGGATATGTTGTATTATATATCAAATTATAGGGAGTTGCATACGGAAAGCTACCGTATTGATATTTTAACTATAGTTTGATTTATAAGCTTATGACAGTTACGGGAAGTTCGAATAAGACGATTTATCACCCCATGGCACTTAATCAGTTAATGGAAGGCGTGGTTCCTGGAAGAAGAAACAGGGGTCGATCACAACTAAGACACAGGCCATTGCAGACGTCTTCCGTGTGGACATGCATGGACAGGGTACTGACAAACATTCGAGACTTTAGTTTGAAAGTATGAAGGACTATTGTCTTCTGATGCGAGTAACCGTTTTTTTTTTTTCTTTTTACTTAACTTCTTTCAAGATATCTACATTGCTGCTTTTTATCTATTCGTGGTGTTATCATTCTTATATAAAACCACATAACTTCAGCTTTCACATAATTCCTCAAGCTAACGTACTACCATTGCTACTGCCAACACTTCCTTTGTCATACTGCTAGTGGTTGCAGCGAAATCACTGCTGGCTTCTTTAACAATTCTGCTATGTGAGTGTGCCGGAGAGCCCCATGGGCACCATTGTTACCGAGCAACCGACCAGTCTGTCTATAACTGCATCCCCTGCATCACTGTTGTCATTAATGAGGACCTTGACCTCTGCTTCTGCGTGATTCCACACACTGCATCTCTTGTTGGATTGTGTCCGGACAGAACAGATTACTCTAACGGTTGTGGAAACTGGTGTCCATTCTTGTCCAGGATCGATATCCGTGGGTTCACATGCTAGTTCATGCAGTGTCCTCGGCTATGATTTGCTCCTCATCAGCCTGTTCTCTTTCTTCTGTTCAGCGTATTTTTTGAAGGCATTGTTTGAAGACATGCTCGTGTCCTACTCATCCTTTCCGGTTCGGTGGCGGAGGGGTTACGGACGCAGCTCGAAACACAGCTGCGGGCGATTTGGCAGCAGACCGCCTTGCGTTGATTTCTATACCATGGTATAAGTGCCGGTAGTTCAGAAAACAATGGCAAACTACTGAACGTAAACTTGCCAAGAAATCACAAAAAATCAAAATAATGTTGGGGTTGACTGCGACGTTCTGTAAAGGATATGCAACTAACTACTCATCCTTATTCTATCGTCCATGGCAGGGAAATCCAGGAGAAATGTTACCACCACACATGGTGTATTTATATTTCATTCCAGGATGATGCGCAAGGCTTCATTTTGTATTCTACCCAGTCTCAGAACTTGCGTCTGGCTGGAGGTAAGGTTAAGTAGGGTGTAATTCCATGGGTGAAGGGACCGCTGCTTGATGCAGAGGAACAAGCAGGTGTGGTTGAGTGCTGGAGGTCGCAATTACCTGTCGTATTACTGCAACACTGGCGTCATAAACTACTTCCCTTATTATAGCAACATATCTGCAATATGTTAACTCTTACATTACTGCAACACGTCAGTGATATACTACCTCTATCATTACTTCAACAATCTTTAAAATACTAACTTTCTTATTACTTTAACTCGTCCATGGTATACTAGTTCTCTCATTATTTCACCACGTCTACGATATACTCTCTCATTATTTCTTGATTTCTATGATATACTAACTCTCTCATTACTTCTACATTTCTATGATATGTTAACTCTCTCATTACTTCTACATTTCAATGATATACTAACTCTCTCATGACTTCTACTTTTCTATGATATACTAACTCTCTCATGACTTCTACTTTTCTATGATATACTAACTCTCGCATTATTTCTACATTTCAGTTATTTACTAACTCTCTCTTACTTCTATATTTCTATGATATACTAACTCTCTTATTATTTCTACATAGCTATGATATACTAACTCTCTCATTATTTATATTTTTCTATGATATACTAACTGTCTCATTACCTCTACACTTCAACGATATACTAACTCTCTCATTACTTTTACACTTCTATGATATACTAACTCATTCATTACCTCTACACTTCAGCTATATACTAACTCTCTCATTACTTCTACACTTCAACGATATACTAACTCTCTCATTACTTCTACACTTCAACGATATACTAACTCATTCATTACTTCTACACTTCAACGATATACTAACTTTCTCATTATTTCTACACTTCAACGATATACTAACTCTCTCATTACTTCTACACTTCAACGATATACTAACTTTCTCATTATTTCTACACTTCTATGATATACTAACTCTCTCATTACTTCTACACTTCAACGATATACTAACTCTCTCATTACTTCTACACTTCAACGATATACTAACTTTCTCATTACTTCTACACTTCTATGATATACTAACTCTCTCATTACTTCTACACTTCAACGATATACTAACTCTCTCATTACTTCTACACTTCAACGATATACTAACTCTCTCATTATTTCTACACTTCTATGATATACTAACTCTCTCATTACTTCTACACTTCAACGATATACTAACTTTCTCATTATTTCTACACTTCTATGATATACTAACTCTCTCATTACTTCTACACTTTTATGATATACTAACTCTCTCATTATTTCTACACTTCTATGATATACTAACTCTCTCATTATTTCTAATTAGCTATGATATACTAACTCTCTCATTATTTCTACTTTTCTATGATATACTAACTCTCTCATTACTTCTACACTTCAACGATATACTAACTCTCTCATTACTTCTACACTTCAACGATATACTAACTTTCTCATTATTTCTACACTTCTATGATATACTAACTCTCTCATTACTTCTACACTTTTATGACATACTAATTATCTCAATATTTCTACATTTCTATGATTTACTAACTCTCTCATTACGTCTACACTTCTATGATATACTAACACTCTCATTACTTCAAATTATATATTTAACTACAATTTATCATGACTAGATCTCAGTTCTTACGCATGTATACTCTCTCTCTCTCTCTCTCTCTCTCTCTCTCTCTCTCTCTCTCTCTCTCTCTCTCTCTTCACTCTCTCGATGAGTGTATTTGTGGGTGCATGGGGAGGTGGGTGTTTGGGTGGGTGGGTGTAGGTATGTGTGGGTGGGTGTGTGCGTGCGTATGTGTGAGTCAGTGCAAGTGAGAAAAAAAGAGTTTAACGTGTGTACGTGTATGTCTGTGTGTACTTGGGTGTGGGTGTGTGCGTGGGGCTTTGTGGATGGGTGAGTGTGGGTGGGATGGGGTAGGTGTCTGTGTAGGTGTGTGGGTTTGAGTGGGTGGGTATTTTTGTGTGTGGGTGTTTGAGTGAGCGAGTGTGAGTGATAAAAGAGAGTTGAACGTATAAATGCCACATGCTATTCCATATTTTTGTGCAGCCTCATATTTCATATTATTAATTTTTACTGTCACTCGATATTATCACGTACAATATTAAAACTGTTGCATTGCTTACTTCATCATGTTTATATCAGGTTTAGGTAATATCTTCTTATTGAATTGCATTAACATACTTTACGTAACACAATGTATATTTACATGTGTTAAAGTGTGTATGTGGTGACCATGTGAATATGGTAAGGAGTGTATGTATGTGCCTTGCAGTATGTATGTATGTATGAGGATATGTGTACGTGAGAGAGAGACAGAGAGTTAGAGAGAGAGAGAGGAGAGGTGGATAAAGAGAGATTATGTATGTATGTATCATTAAACTTGTATTAGAGAGTTTGTGATTATGAGTGAGTATATGTGTACGCTGTATGCGAAGGAGTCTGTATTTGTGTGTTATTGAGTGGATGCATAACTGAGAGTTTCCGTAAATGATGTAACTGTGTATGCCAGTATTATGTATATGTTTATGCACGCGCTGTGTGTGTGCGTGGGTCTAGCTGTCTGCCTGCCTCATAACATGGTAATATGCATTGTTTATGTTCACAACTTTCATTTGACAATGTTCTTTTTTTTCTGTGACTGTGACATGCACAATAGTTATTTGATACAAAAAAGATGAGTGATTGAAGAGTCGAATGTAAGATGGGCCTGCGTGCCCAATTTCTGATCCTTTGAAATTAAAGTTCGTTCGCTCGTTCTGTGTGTGTACCTCAATCACTCTTATGTCTGTCTGTTTCTCTGTCGCTTGCTCTCTCTCTCTCTCTCTCTCTCTCTCTCTCTCTCTCTCTCTCTCTCTCTCTCTCTCTCTCTCTCTCTCTCTCTGTGGGTAAGTGTGTATCCCAGTCACTCTGTATGTCTGAGAGCGAGAGAGAAAGAGGGAGAGAGAGATAGAGAGGAGAGAGAGAGAGAGAGAGAGAGAGAGAGAGAGAGAGAGAGAGAGAGCTACATTCATTGGCTATGTTAAATATTTGACGACTCAGCAACTTTAATGCATCGAGGAACTGCTGTTGTGTCTTGAAATAGAGTTTACTAGATTGTTATGGGTTTCTTCAATTATTCTGATTGCTTTTTTGGATAAAGGCCAGAAGTGTTAAAGGACTAAAACGTGTTGGTTAGCCTACCTAATTGCCTATCTGTTTGTCTGTCTGTCTACTTATTTATCTATCTGTTTGTCGATCGGTCGGTCTGTCCATTCATCTATTCATCCATCTACCCATCCATTCTCCCGTCGGTCGGTCCATCCATCCATTCATCCATCTACCCATCCATTCTCCCGTCGGTCGGTCCATCCATCCATTCATCCATCTACCCATCCATTCTCCCGTCGGTCGGTCCATCCATCCATTCATCCATCTACCCATCCATTCTCCCGTCGGTCGGTCCATCCATCTATTCATCCATCTACCCATCCATTCTCCCGTCGGTCGGTCCATCCATTCATCCATCTACCCATCCATTCTTCCGTCGGTCAGTCCGTCCATCGGTTAATCCATCCGTCCGTCTGTCTGTTTATCTATTTATCTGTATATTTAACTATCTGTCTGCCTATCGATCTGTCCGTCTGTCCGCCTGTCATTCTGTCTGTCTCTTGGCTGACCTGTCTGTCTGTTGTCACTGATGTAGACTCCCTGGTCGACCCAGCCTAAAATACGTGCCAGGAACTTTCCTGTCAAGTAAAGGCGGACGGTAGGATTTTGGCCACGTTACACACTGAGTGTCGATTGGTTTAAGAACATTAAACTTTCATCAGATAACCAAAACGCCTATTGCCTTAAAATAGAGTCATGTCGCTTTAAGTTTATTTTTTATACATATAAATGGGGTCATGTCGCTTTAAGTTTATTTATTATACATATAACTAGTGGTTCAGGCCCAAGCTTTGGTACGTCTGTGGGGTAGTTAGTTGAGTGCAGTATGGAACTGTCTTTATTCATTATCAAAATACCACATTAGTACCATTAAACCGATACAGAGCTTGCGAAAGGCGTTGTTAAGCGCTGTTGATTTGCAACAAAAAATATTAGGTTCGTGCCAAACTGCTTACATCTGTTGGTGAAGTTTTCTGCGGCGTTTGTACAAAATAGCAAACATAATAAGGCGAATTTCATCAAAAATGATGCTCATTTGTAAAGTAAACACAATTACCCTCTACCACAACGTGTGACGTATTTGGTATGCGGTGCTAACCTTATATTATTTTCACCAATCGGCAATTGATAGATGTCACGGTGTATGTTACATAGCGGGTATAAACAACAAGCACGGGTGTTAGTGGGTAAGACGGTCAAGAGTTAATATGAACTCAGGTATGGACATTACCGGTCAAGCAATTAGCCCAGATTAGGCACACGAACAGTGAAGACCAGGACGAGTAGAACCTTTAACTTTGTTGTTTTATTTTAAGACATTCTTAGAGGATGCAATGATTAGCATGAAAATAACCGAGCCACTGAATGCGTAATGCAAAGTCACAGCAGAAGAGACAAGCGCTTGACCCTTGCCTTTCTATCTGGCTGAATGGGAGGGACCTTGAGTTTAGACGAATGAATGTGGACCAAGATTAGTGACTACTACATTAAGAAAGGAGGAAAAAAAGAAAGAAAATTAAGAAAGGAAAGAATCAGCAGACCGTGTCGCGTTGTGTTATAACGTGTTGGTATGGGAGCCGGTCGTTCAGAAACAATGGCAAACTACTGAACGTAAAATTTGCCTAGTACATCAACAGTCGCTGAAAAAATGCTGGTGTTGACTGCAACGTCCTGCAAGGGATATACAACACTTTTTAAAACAAATAACATTAAGAATAATAGCGAACTGACAGAGGAACGGCTTGTCGGGCGGCTAGAATGTGGATTCTCCTTCGGAAGACCCGGGTTCGAATCCTCGGTAAGGTGTGGAGTTAGTTTTTTTCTGTCGAGGGCAAAAAGACAATCCTAACCTGCACACGGCCTTAATTCCTCAGGCTCAAGACACCCCCCCCCCCCCCCTTTTTACGTCATACACCGCAAGGTACTATATTGGCAGTAAATAACAGGTTGTTTTTTTTTACAGTTTTGGCAGTGAACTGACATGACTATTTCCTACAAGAAAACGTCGATTTGGGAGAGGGAGGTTATCGGTGACGAAGTGGGCAAGTAGACTGTCGCGCTGAAGATTCTATTTCAGACTAAATCACTCGGTTCAGGGGCCCATTTGTTTACGAGATACCTGGGGGTCGGCGCTGGAGCTACAGAGTTCGCGTTCTGTGCGATGGATGCTATACGGACAGGTCTGTGGAAAGAGACCCAGCTATGTAGGATAAAACCTGGTGCCATTAAGTAATTCATCTTGCCTTTATACCCTTTAAGAGCGTTGACTGCATTCGGTGTTATCAAAGCATGCTTTATTATTTGACCAGTCTCCAGAGAAGGATTTTTTGGATTGTTATCAATGTTATCATTATTCTAACAATCCAGAAACCTCAAGGGATTTGTTATCACAAGAACTGAAAGCTAGAAAGCTCGCTGGCCATAACAATTCGAATAAACCCAGCAAGTTGTCAAACTGGATTAGAACCCGACTCTGTGAGGTCATGGATGATAACTCTTACAGACGGACCTTGGTGTCCTATCTCGGGTATACGCGGTCAGCTTCATGGCATCAAGTGATGCAAGAAAGAATGGACGTTCTCTGGCCAGCTGCTGTCTGTGTTACTCTTGATTTGTCCCGCGACGTTTTTGTGAAGGAAACACATTTTCTCCACCATCAATCCTAGTCAACATTACAAGAGGTTTGGGACAATGAATGATGTAGTTTAATATAACGCCGGCCGCTTGTACTTCCAACAGCATTTTAAATTGGGTAGTCCTGGAAACGGCTCCCTGGCCGAGGTGTTAGTGACTTTCTCCGTAATCCCGTATACTCTCGTGAGTTATGTGACGTGCGGGAGAATCGGTGGCTGTTCTAGTCGCGTCGGTAACTTAAGGTGTATGTGAGCCGGTCGCTCAGAAAGCAAATGCAAACTACTGAGTGTAATCTTGCCAAGAAATCAACAATCAGCTGAAAGATGCTGATGTTGACAGCGATGTTCTGTAAAGAATATGCGAACAAAAAAAAAGGTCCTGAAAACCAGGTTTTGTTTTGTAAACAAATTCCATCTTCGATGGGTATTCGAACATATGATCACCGGGCCTTCAAGCAGTCGTGCTAGTCACTGCTCTACCGCGGCCCTCCTGTCCGTGAAAGGCACCTGTTTTAAGAATTATAAAAAATAAAAAAGAGGTTTAACATAGATTAACGTTTCTTATAGGACATCAAACAGCATTCATTATTTAAACTGTAATCTGTTTATGAATGCAGGTAGACAAGAAACATTACCGTAATCATTTTACATATTTTTGTGTACGAGAAACATTAACATAATCATATTAGGTTTCGTCCTCACACAAGTGTTCTTGTGCGTATTCTTTCAAGTCGTGTTTTATTTCTGTGTTCTTACACATAGAGACCCGCACATGTGCATCCACGCCAGTAGGGTAATATTTGATTATCTTGCATCATGTTTGATCTCCTTAGGTGTTTAACTAACCTATACCAGTCATACCTGGGGTATAAGCCTGTCCTACTACCAGGCGCGTCCACAGGGTGGCGAATGGTCGAATAGCCTCTAGATATTTTGTCTAGAGGTTAGCTGTGAATATGTTTAATAAGCAGCCGTGGACCAACACAAGCAGGTAGTCAGCTGAGAGGAGGAAAGTTAGATGGTGGGGCAGCTATCTCTATAATATACCTCAAAACTCTATGACGTGATCATCGGTGGGTTAGAAACGTCGTAATAACCCGCCATGCCCCCTTTTCCCTCTCATCCCTTTGCTGCCTTGCGGGGTCTGTCGTTTCAAACAGAGGCTAGTGGAGTCGACCATACACAAACCAGCGGAAGGTAAAGAGAAACCATTACATTATTTTGCTAACATAATCAACAGAAAATATGCTCGGGATCATGTTTAGTGGGGATAGTATAAATAACTTGCATTATGCTGACGACACAGTCTTGATAGCAACAAGTCAAAAGAAACTACGGGAAATGACAGATACATTGATTGTAGAAAGTGAAAATTTTGGTCTTAGCTTGAATAATAGGACGACAGAAGTCATAATGATATCAAAGAAACAGACTGTGTCCGCCTAAATGTACAATTATGATAATTTTGGGGGGAAATTCATATACCGGGTGTTGTAGAGTCTCACTACACTTTGTTTGTAGCACAAATTTGAAAAATGAAGTCCATGACGTCATCAAAAAATGTGCTTGCCATGAGATGGATAAGACAAACGGAGCAAGTTAAACTGATGTCACTTAGACACGAGTTGGAAACCCAACCTGACACACCGGGGCACGAAAGGGGCGGAGTTATGTGGTCACATGACGCGCCCAGGTCAAAGCCGGAAAACGGTGCGCTCGGGCAGACCGAGCTGGGACGTGAGACAAGACGGTTGAGTTTGAGGAAGTTCTGCGTTTGACAGCGTTTTGCGATGGTTGCAGTTATTCAAGATACAGTCAACTGCGAAAGAGTGTTCTTGTGTAAGAAAGCGGTGAGTGAAGAAACCGGGCACTGAAGTTAACGACCAACGATGGGCCAGTCAATATCGACCCGTTGTGGTGATAGAGCTGACCCCGTGTTGTGAACAAGCTGACAAGAATGGCGGAGCGAGAGGCACGCCGTGACACGTTCGCCACCAGTGTGATGTGAGTACGTAAATAAATCTGATACTATCGTTTAGCAGTGAAGTGTAGCGATAGTCTATAGTGTGCAGCAACAGCATGAACAAATAACGATTAGTTGTGCCAGTTATTCTTTATGGACAGACGGTGTGTGGGATGGTCGTACACAGAACGCTGAAAGGCAATAGCTGACGGTGTACGATGGCAACCACGGTGATATCTATGCTGTAATAAAGTGATCTTGTACTCTAAGGACGCTTTGAGCTTTTGTTGTGTGCACGAAAGACTTGTACAGTGTTGATACGATCCCACAGAGATATTTCTGCTAAATCTTATAAACCCTAGACAGAAACCAAGATGTCGGACATTGAGTGAGTGAGTTCCGGCTCTTGGCACTTGGGATCCCGGACGAGCCCCCATGTGACCACATAACTCCGCCCCTTTCGTGCCCCGGTGTGTCAGGTTGGGTTTTAAACTCGTGTCTTAGTGACATCAGTTTAACTTGCTCCGTTTGTCTTATCCATCTCATGGCAGTGCTCTACAGTCCATCGTGAAGTAATATGCAGCGAATGGCTGTAGTCTGCTGGGGTAATTCTTTACACTTGAAACAGAATAATGTTTACAACGGAAGAAAGACATTTTTGGTTGAACAAGTGTTTCGAAATGGCGGTCGATACACACAGATGGTTGTTCAATGATTTAAAGCAAGATTTCCTGATAAACAATCTCCTCATCGCATTACAGTTAGAAAACTACTTATTTACTTGTTCCATTAGTTTTTGTTACTTTTGCTCGCTTTCAGAATTTGACACTGTATCATCAGCAAACCTAAGACTGTTTATGATTCTTTCATTGATGTTAAGTCCAGGCAGTTCGACTTGTTTAAAAGTTATTTATGTGTATAAATTGAAAAGGCTTGGGGACAACACGCATCCTTGTGGTACTCCTATCATTATCTATATGGGCGTCGAATAGTTGTAGTAATTGACGCACTTATTCCCAGTACCAGTTACTAATACGTCTGATGTCCTTTTCGTCTACCCCTATTGCTGTCTTTGGGATATTACGTGGTAAGGTCCCCATCTCTTCCACGATGGTCAGCCATGTTTACTATTGTGGACATGAGGGTGAATGAGAAGACGTGGCAAATGATCGACACACTTGTTGGCGGACCGTGATAAGAGCGACCTTCTGCAAAAGGGGCTGCAACACGATCAAACTACTTTTGAAATTATTAATTAGTACTCGGATCTCCTTTCATTTCACGCTGGCGATAACAAATGTGTGATTTCTGATACCTCTATTATTTGTTGCTATAACGTTGAGCTATTATGGTAGCGTATGTAACCTCTGAACGATACTTATTTCCTGTACTGTAAGTGCCATTCAATACCTATGAATTTAAATCAAATGCGTTAAGAGTGGGCATAGGGGTCCCACCAGTGACTGATGGTTCTTAATGCCAGTTTGCACAACCGTCAGGCGCATCTTTACCACTCTGCCTGTCCTCTTTAATATGGCGCCCATGTCATGACAGTTTTTGTGTATATTGTAACGGCAGTGAATCATTGAGTCACACGGGTCAGTCAGACAGTCAGACAGTCAGACAGAAATGCTGACAGTCAGAAATGCTGACAGACAGTCAAATGAACGAACTCACAGACGCAAGAATGATGGGTATGTGGGCTTGGATATGGATGAATGGATGGATTAATTAATGGATACATTGATGGACAGATATGTGTGTGTTCGTCGGTGGATGGTTGAATGGATGGGTGGGTGGATGGATGAATGAATGGTTAGACGGACGGACGTGTGGATGGATGGATGGATGGATGGGTGGATGGATGGATGGATGGGTGGATGGATGGATGGATGGATGGATGGATGGATGGATGGATGGAAAGACAGTCATTAAGACAGACAGAAGGGCATAAAGGCACGCGGGCAGGCTGGCAAGTAAAACAGACAGATCATGAACGAATTACAGAAATAAAGAATGTAATTTGAAAATATAGTTTTGGTCAGCTCAAGACCTTTCTGCAAGCCTCCCGGGTTATAATTGGGATATATAATTCTGTCATAATTTCAGATAGCGGGGTAGTTTTATGATTCTGCTTCTCCCCGATAACCCGCTGCCAAATATCACAGAGACATATTCCTGCTGCCTTCTGTTATTTATGATGAAGACTGCGATAGCTGCCTTAAATCGGTAGATAAAATCTCACTGGGGCTGTGTGGCGCCCAGGCCTGTTGGGACTTGATCTGACATACCTTGTTCTGGGTCGTTAAACGCTACCCTCGTGCCATCTTGCTAACGAACTAATCTCCAGCAGTAACGATCTAATCTCGACTGTGGGAACTAATTGGAATACAAACTGTGATGTCTTTTCCAGGTCAGACGTGGCAGGGGCGTATCTTGTCCCAGCCGCCGGCTTCTGACGGGAATTAGGTATTTGAGTTAGTGACTACAACTTCCTAATGTATTTTCAGTGTGCCATTTACGTCTGGGAATTTTCTCTGAAACTATATCGAAGGGAGACGATAGAGCTAAATTTAATTAACAGTCAGAGTAATCTTCCCTTTACACAGTCTTCGCTTTTCTGTTACCAGTATGTGTGCCATTTCCTTTTTCTAACCTTTATGTTAAAATATAGGGCGTCATTGTTAACGTTCTCTCATTGTTGTAATAATGAAGTTATTTTTGGCACTGGTAATAAGCCAACTTGTTGTTTTAACCCAGGAGTATGTAACTTTACTGCAAAAGAAATTTGCTCTACTTAAACTAAACTTGTTTTCTTACCAGTAATGCCTTGTATATAGATTTGAGTTTTTATCGGCCTCCAGAACGGTATAATCTTAAATGCATATAATTAATATAAACTACTATCTGCTGTAATGTAACTGCTATGAACACTCATCGTTATCATGTGCCAAGCCGATAGGCGTGGGCGTTCATGGTTCGCCATCTCACACGATCACAGAGTCGTGCATTAAGTAAGTCTATGCTCTTGTCTGGACTATACCATGTGGCCAAGCCATCAGGTATTTACCACTCCATCACCCCCTTTGCTCTTTTCTTTTCAATTCTGCCCGTTTTCGCTAAGTTTTCTAGTTTCATGCGACTTCTGTACTGGAGAGTTTTGGTCAGAGACCATAACTTTATGAAGGGAAAATCCCAACTGCACCTCCACGCGGTAGAGGATGGAAACACACTACGGTGTGGCTAACACAGCTCTGGGGACCGAGTATCCACCGGAATAAGTGGACAACTCTGCAGCTGAGCAGAGCAGGGCACTCACTTGTCCTTACAGTCGGAAATGGCTGTCAAAAGCAGAGGTAAAAAGACCACCATGTGAATGTGGAAGGCAAGGGGAAACCACCACATTATCTTCCCAAGACTTCATGGCAAAACATAAATCAAAGTTAGTGAAGGACGTTAATGGCTGTCTTAGGGCATCCTCGTCCGGTAGGGACAGTCATGAGCCACAGGTGACACCAGACCGTCATCCAGCTACTGATGGCAAAATCTTAACTAAAATAAATAAATTTAGAGTAGGAACATGGAATGTTAGGACATTAAATGAGCTAGGAAAGTTGACCAATGTTCTAAGTGAGATGGATAGCATGAAAATGAATATACTAGGCGTTAGTGAGATGAGATGGAAGGGATCGGGCAAAATTATAGCTGACAATCACACAATAATTTATTCTGGAGGGGAGACACATGAGAAAGGGGTAGGAATAATATTAGATGAAAAAACAGCCAAGTCAATTAATGGATACTGGTGTATTTCAGATAGAGTTATTATGGTAAAAATCAAAGGCAAACCAATAGACATAAATATTATACAAGTATATGCACCAACAGCAAGCAGTAGTGATGAAGAAATACAACACTTTTACGACGAAATAGAAATGGCGATGGCTCAAATTGGATCACAAGAAATAAAGATAATACTTGGTGATTTTAATGCAAAAGTAGGAAAGGGAAAAATGGAGGATGTAGTGGGGAATTATGGTTTAGGTACAAGAAATGAAAGAGGGGAAAAGCTAATAGAATGGGCAAATATCAATGATATGATAATTGGAAACACATGGTTTAAACACCATAAAAGACGACTGTACACATGGATAAGCCCTGATAAGAATATACGCAACCAAATTGACTACATACTAATTAATAAAAGATTTAGAAATGCTTTAATTAATGTAAAGACAATGCCTGGTGCTGACTGTAATAGTGATCATGTACCACTATGTGGACAAATAAAAGTAAGATTAAAAAGAGGGAAAAAAATGGTTAAGAACATGAGACTTAATAAAGAGGTTCTAAAAATAGATAAAGAAATGCAAGAACAATACAGAGTGACTGTGAAAAATAGGTACAATGCAATAACTAAAATACAGAGTATAGATGAACAATGGGAAATGTTAAGGGACTCCATTCATCAAACTAGCAAAGAAGTATTACCAGAGAGAGGCAAAATAGCTAAGAAAAAATGGATGAATGAAGATATCTTAAACCTGATGGACAAAAGAAAACAGTATAAAAATAACAAACAAGAATTCGCTAAGATAAATAAAGAAATAAAAGATAAATGTGGGAAGGCTAAAGAAAGTTGGTTAAACGAGCAATGCAAAAAAATTGAATTAAATTCCATTAAAGATACAAAAAATATGCACAGACAAATCAGTGAGCTTACAGGAAAAAAAATAAGAATAAATACAGGGTGTTTGAAATCAAAAACAGGAAAGATAATATTAGAGGAAGATGCTATAATGAAGAGGTGGAATGAGTATATAAGAGAATTATATGAAGGAGAAAGGGCAGAATTAACAGAAGATAGTAACTTAGAAGGTCCACCTATTCTGAAAGAAGAAGTCGCTGACGCTATGAAACGTATGAAGAAAGGAAAAACAGCTGGGCCAGATGAAATCACAATAGAAGAATTAGAAGTATTGGGAGAATTTGGAGTAGATAAATTAACCAAAATGTTGAATGATATTTACAGCAGTGGATATTTACCCAGTGATATGCTGAAATCTGTATTTATAGCTATACCAAAAAGACCAGGAGCAATTGATTGTGAAGATTTTCGTACAATTAACCTTATAAACCATATCACTAAGCTTCTACTCAGAATCATAATGAGAAGAACCAAAAAGAAAATAAAAATGGAAATTAGTGAAGAACAGTATGGATTTGTGGAAGGAAAGGGCACAAACAATGCAATTTATACATTGCGGACACTAATAGAAAGGTCAATAGAGAAACAGAGGGACATATATTTGTGCTTCATAGATTATACTAAGGCATTTGATAAAGTGAAACATGATGAACTGATTAAAATGTTGGAAGATATCAACACTGATGGAAAAGATTTAAGAATAATAAAGAATATTTACTGGAACCAAGTAGCAGCAATTAAAATGGGAAATAAAGAGGGTAGTTACGAACAGATAAAGCTAGGAGTACGACAAGGGTGTGTCTTGTCACCAGATCTTTTCTCCCTGTATAGCGAAGTAATAATGAGAGAGATCAAAGAGATGCCAGGAATACTAGTTGGAGGTTATAATATAAATAATATACGCTATGCAGATGACACAGTATTGGTGGCGGATAATTCAACAGACCTACAACAATTATTAGACGTTGTAGTAACAGAGAGTGCAAGGAAAGGACTCAACTTGAATATCAAGAAAACAGTAACAATGGTAATATCAAAGAAAATGGTGACACCAAAATGTGACATAGAAATAGAAGGGAAAATCCTTAACCAAGTTGATAATTTTAGATACCTAGGGGCATTTATAACATCAGATGGAAGATGTACAACAGAGATTAGGAGCAGAATAGGGCAGGCAAAAGCCGCATTTCATAAAATGAAGAGTATCTTATGCAATAAGTCACTGTCACTGAATGTAAGAAAGAGAGTGCTGAAATGCTATGTAGAACCAGTTTTGCTGTATGGCAGTGAATCTTGGAATGTAAATGAACAAATTAAGAAGAAATTAGAAGCAACAGAGATGTGGTTCCTGAGACGAATGTTGCGAATTCCTTGGACTGCCAGAGTAACTAACGACGACTGCCTGAAACAGGCTAATGAAACTAGAACATTATATACAACAATAAGACAGAGACAAACAGCTTTCCTCGGTCATGTGATGAGAAGAGAGGCATTGGAGAACATTGTAACAACTGGAAAGATCGAGGGGAAGAGAGGCAGAGGTAGACCAAGAGAAGTGATGCTGGATGGATTGAGACGGTGGCATGGAGGAATATCAGCAGCAGAGTTGATCCAGAAAACCAAAGACCGAGATCTATGGAGAGCCATGAACGCCTACGCCAGCCGGCACGGCACTTGATGATGATGATGATGAGTTTCATAAAGTGTTTTCTTCTTCATAATATGTTTTCTTCTTCTTCTTCTTCTTCTTCTTCTTCTTCTTCTTCTTCTTCTTCTTCTTCTTCTTCTTCTTCTTCTTCTCCCCCTCCTCCTTCTTCTTCTTCTTAATCTTCTTTGTTCCCCTTCAAACGTCATCATCAGCATCATCATCATCATCTTCCACTTCTGCCGTCAAGCGTCGTGGGGAGGAATAATTTTCGCTCCAGCGCCCGGTGGGCGGCATTGGATAGTGTCATTCCGTGTGATTGTACAACGTCTTTGATGTCGTCAATCCATTTTCTTCTTGGACGTCCTCTTGGTCTTGTCGCAGATGAGCTTAGATGTAAAGGCCAGTGATGGTAGTTGTTGGTGTTGCAGTCTAACGACATGGCCAAACCACTTGATCTTCTGTCTTTCAATAAATGTGGCACAAGGTGTTGATCCCACAGTCTGTCTGATAATAGCATTTCTTACTCGGTCTCGGATTGTTAAGTTGGCAGCTCTCCTCAGGCATCTCATCTCGCAGGTGTTGATTTTGCGAAAGTGTGATTTGGATAAAGTCCAAGTTTGAGATTGGTAGCATAGGGTTGGTGTGAATATGCTGTTTATTATCTGTCGTTTTGCGGACATGGGTATATTTGGATGTTTCAGTAAGGGTGATAGTTGATATGTAAGTGCACTAGCTTTTTGACATCTGATTTCGATTTCTCTGTCCAATCTGCCATCTTCTGTGATCATACTTCCAAGATATTTGAATTCTTTAACTTGTTTCAGAGTTGTGCTATTTATCTGTATACTTAGTGGGCCAGGCGATCTGCTAACTTGCATTACTTCGGTTTTGGCTGTGTTTATACTCATATTGTATCTGCTGCAGGTTGAACTCAGATTAGTAATATGATTTTGTAGTCTGCCCTCATCGCTGTAAAACAGGCACTGATCGTCTGCAAATTGAAGTTCATTTATTTCCTGTGGATCAGTTGTTTCATCTGGAGTAAAGAGTTCTAAATTTTCTGAATATGTTCTGTCAAGGCTTGCTTCTTTGGATATTCTGTCCATGTAGATATTAAATAGCAAAGGAGAGAGCACACATCCCTGTCTCACTCCTGTATTGACTGTGAACATATCTTCAAACGTCAATATGAATAAATGCAAATAAGCAGCATTCAACTTAAGCATGATGAAATCCCCATAGAGTTTGTCCTCGGGTGTAGCGGGTGTAGGTCAGAATACTCTTCTCTGTTCTGCATGTTTGACACTCTCGCAACAAACATGTAGCTGTCACTGTACCAGTCCCACAGTTACATTCATCAGTATCTCCTATCTTTAGTGTATTACACATGTGTTATTTAAATCTGTTGTGGCCTCTCCGTAGTCTGTAAATTGTAACTTGCTCTTTTCGCTTGAGTTGGTAACATGCATCATCTTTCTGGTGACCTGTATGCTTTATTCTATAACGGCTTCTTATAAATCTCTTGGTCTCTTCATGGGCTGTCTATATCAAGCAGAGGTAGTCTTCCACCTTCCTTTGCTAATCGGTAGGCTATTTCATTTCCATGTATGTTGCCATGAGAAGGAATCTAATGTATCCCTTTTGGACTTCAGGCAGAGTTCATGTAGCGCTGCCGTTGGGACTGCTAGTTCTCTACTGTTCCTGCTCTTCAGTATTGAAAACAACTGACTTCGCATACGTAAAGAGCGCTATTTGTTTCTGTTTATTTTTCTCTGTCAACAACATTTCTGCCAGTTTTTAAGGCCTCTGTCGCTGCTCTGAAATTACTTAGGAACTTTCCAGTAGCTTATGACTGTGTCTTTTGTGCCCCATTTTTTTAAAATGGTAAGAATCCCTCCACTTCCATCGTCTGTTGAATTATTTTATTTTATTTATTTTTTTCTTTTTTTTTTGCTGATCTGTCTGCATACGCATGGGTCCATGTACAAAGGTTCTACAAAGCTGTTCCACTTTCGTCTCCCCCTTTCAAACCCATTAAACCTCTGGCACATGGCGTGGTCTGTAAGTTTTTTTTCTGCTTGTTGCTGGGCTCTGCAATCTCTTTTGTCTTCCATAGGTTGTAGACATGTGGTCTTTTTTCAATTTATTAATATGCCTTGTTTTCATGCCTCCAGTTATGATCCACATTCCTTCATTTTGGACTTTTATGGTTTTGTTAATATATGACTTAATTGCTGTTGCCCGAGCTGCAATACCGTATTCAAGAACTGGCCTCACTTGTACAATGAATAGCTTCTTGAGAACTTTCTCATTATTAAATCTCGCCAACTATCTGTCGGCTGATATAAAACTCAAATCCCACCACCAGTTTGCATGGGGGGGGGGGGGGGGGGGGGGGGGAAGAGCGAGAAAGAGAGAGAGAGAGAGAAAGAGAGAGAAAGAGAGTGAGAGAGAGAGATATAGAGAGAGAAAGAGAGAGAAAGAGAGTGAGAGAGAGAGAGAGAGAGAGAGAGAGAGAGAGAGAGAGAGAGAGAGAGAGAGAGAGAGAGAGAGAGAGACCATGTGAAGGAAATAAGACGCCTTACTTTTTCTTTGACAGGAAATACCCCTACACATTCATCCAATTCTTCGTCTTCTTTCCTTCGCTTGAAATACATTCTATAACTGCAATGTTGTCTCTTTATGAATTTAACTGTCTTTTTTAGTTCACTCAGCGGTCCATAGAGTTTATCTTCCACTGTCGTCTATCTAAGCCAGAAGGTTTGCCTAGACATGTTGTAATTTGGACAGTCTTGGAGTATGTGCTCTGCTGTCTGCGACGTCAATCCACATGTGCACATGGCTGTTTCACCAATCTTGAATTTTGTATACATGTGGTTGCGTAATCTATTGTGTCCTGTTCTGAGGCGCAGAATAATGACTTGTTCTGGTCTGTCCATAATGTGGTAGTCGTCTTGAGCAGGTTTTGGTGGCTTTCTGACTGATTTGATCATTCTTTTCTTTTGGTGGTATGTAACGGGCACATCAGGCTGTTCTTCTTTTGCTCCTTCCTTAGCCAATCGATCAGCTCTGTCGTTTCCAGGTATTCCACAGTGGGATGGTATCCACTGTATGGTGACCTTATGCTGACTGCTAAGTTCAGAAAGTAGTGTCCTTAGTACTGGCAATTTCCCAGACAGGAGCGCCTCGAGTACTGATTTTGCATCTGTCAATAGCACCACAGGTTGTGTACCATGGCTGGTATTTAGTAATTTCTCTGTTGCTATCTTGATTGCCTCAATTTCAGCATCATAGTTATGGCAGTACTTTCCTGTTGGTACTCTGGCAGTGTCCCTAGTATTATTTGAGTATTCTATGTACACTCCCGCTCCTCCATTTCGAACAGCATTTTGTGCTGACCCATCAGTGTAGACTCGGATCCAGAGGTCCTGTGGGTATTCTTCATCAAGGAAGCTGAGAGTGGCTGTTCTGCGCTGTACACTGTTCTGTTCTTCCTTGCATATATTCCTCTCACTTGTGTCTGGATTTGTAGTGATAGTCTATGTTCATCTTTCCATGGAGTTCGCTCTGGTATAGTTTTCAGGGGGATACCAACTGTGGGCAGATCGGTGGTTTCTCTGCAGAGTCGTTTGGCCTGGTGGATAAAACTACTTCTTTTCAACTGCATAATAGCTAAGTTTTCAAATCTGTTCTTCATAGGGTGGCCTGGCAAGCTGAGGAACTTTTCTGCTTGTATTGGCGTTTTCGTATCTCTCAATGCCTGTGTCCTCCCCATCTTCTCCATCTCCACTATAGGGGTTGATCTCATCCCTCCTGTGGTGACTCTATAAGTGCTTGATTTTGCACCTTGTCCAGCTCTTGTAGTGTGGTTTTTTATGCTGAACACCACGCAGTTGACCCGTATTCCAGGTGTGGTCGTATGCTCTGTTGATAAACTTTGCTAAGTATTTTCCCACTGGCTCCCCATGTGGTTCCACTTAATTTTCTCAGGATGGCTATGTTCCTTCTGGCTTTTGCTACTGCTTTGTTTATGTGGTCATCCGATGATATGAGCTCTAGGACTCATTGTAACTGGTGTCACACGTAATTCCTTAGCATAGTGGTTCTCAACCTTTTTTTGGCCCGTGCCCCCCTTCACCATATTTTCAGAACGTCATTCCCCCCCCCCCCCTCTTCCTATAAACAATTTGGCCCGTGCCCCCCTTCACCGTATTTTCAGAACGTCATTCCCCCCTTTCATATTTCCTATCTAAAAATCCCCCCAACCCTACACGGTATACGTAAAAATGGAAGGTAAATGTAATAGCATATACTAAAACAAGTCTAGACATCCACATAAAACATGATTTGTGAGTCTACTTACTTTATAAAATGAAATTTAGAAGGATGAGACGTACATAACTGTAAAGTATGAAGGGAAAAACAATATCAAGTAATCGGTTATTGTATTAATGCGATCTTGAAATGGTCTTCATTCCCTCCCCCTGGAAACCCTAAAATTCCCCCCTGGGGATGGGGAAGTCCCCACCGGTTGAGAACCACTGCCTTAGCAGATACAACTAAAGTGTGTGTTGTGATATATACATATGTAACATGTTTACATTGGCACCTTGCCTTCTTGATAGACGATAGTTTGTTACATTGCGCTTCATAAAGGCATAATAAAGGCATAATAACTAGTTGAACCCATGGCGGTAGCGAGTGTGACTGATAAGGCCAATTCGCTCTGTAAATATTCGTCCACAGTGTATGCATGTGAACACATAGTCATGTCCACCATCATGCACCATCTTACGTCTCAAACGCTCGGTGTGTGACTTATCTGCAATAATTTTCTCCTTTGTCTTTATTCCATTTCTGATATTTGCCCTCCATGCAACACGTTCAGAGGTGACTTGCTCACAATGTGCATTATCAATGCCTGTATCAATCCTGTCCCGCTTACACACATCTTTGTATCGTAGTAGAGGCCGACCCTGAGATCTCTTACCCATCTGTACTTCACCAAAAAAGATGTCCTTTGGTATTCTACCAACATCCATCCTCTTAACATGTCCTGACCATCTAAGTCTACGAAGACTGAGCATGAAACAAACCGTCACACAGCCTGATCTTTCCAATAGTTTAGTATTTGTGATTTTGTCTTGCCACTTAATACCAAGTATTCTTCGCAGACATCGCATATGAAAGCTGTTTAAACGTTTCTCTTGGTGTGAGTAAGTTGACCAGGCTTCACTGTCATAAAGAAGAGCACTAAGGACACAGGCTTGATAGACAAGGACTTTTGTTTTGGCAGTAAGTTTCATGTTCTCCCACACTCTTTTTGTTAACCTGTTCATTGTTGTTGCTGTCTTACCAATCCTGATGTTGATTTCCTGATCTAGGGATAATTTGCTATTTACCTCTCATCCTAGATATGTAAAATTGTCTACTATCTCCAGTTCGGCGTCGTCAATAAAGTTTGATGGTACCCCCATGTGCACCTTGTGACATAATCTGTATTTTCCTTTTGCTAATTGTTAAACCAAATTAGAACAACCATTGGAGAATGCAGATAGTAGACATTGCAATTCTTCCTCAGAATGCGTCGTAATTGCAGCAACATCAGCAAAAAGCAACTCTCTGATCAGTACCCTCCTAATTTTGGTCTTGGCCTTCAATCTCTGAGCATTGTAGAGGCCGCCATCTGAGCGTGAGTGAACGTATATACCGGCATCCTGTTCACGAAAGGCATATTTCAGTAGAAGTGAAAGTATATTCCAAAGAGGGTGGGAGCTAGTACACAACCTTGCTTAACTCCATTCTTGATTTAAAACTCTTCTGAAGTTGCACCATCAAACTTGATTATACACTTCTTGCTTGTGTGGAACGACTCCACAATAGGCAGAAGATTGATTGATTGATTGATTGATTGATTGATTGATTGATTGATTGATTAATTTAGGAACCGACATCACAGCATTCGGGGCATCCCCATCCTCAGCAGCCAGCGAAGAGTTCCAACACCAATAGTTCCAGTAGCAATCTGATTATATGTCCGTATCGCCTTTCCTCTGAGCGTCGAGCGTCGGCCAAATCCCCTCGTCACCCCAAGATGCCTCATTCTTTTCAGATTATGGTGATCTATTTGCTCCTCCGAGGTGTACACGTGCTGCCACAAGGCTGCAACCACGTCTTGTCATGCATCAATACTCCACCAAGTTTTGCCGAGCCAGCCAATCTGTCCGCCTGTTCATTCCCCAGCACACCGGCATGCCCCAGAGAAGATTCTTGATAGTCTTGTGTCATAGCACGGATGGGAGTCAACACACCAATTGATCCATGACGTCAGAGATTGTAGTTTGTGGAGAGGTATGATCTCCCACCCCAGCCGGCAAGGCACTGGATGATGATGAGGGAAGGATTAGAAACTAGACTGATTACATTCTGATTAGCAGAAGGTTTCGAAATGAGTTAATAATTGCAAACACAACTCCTAGTGCTGATTGTTATAGTGATGACAGATTACTTACAGGTACATTAAGAGTAAAGTTAAAGAAAGTCAAGTATACAACAGGAAACACTAAATATGATCTGTGTACATTGAGAAATGACAAGGAAATACAAAACAAATTCAAAATAGAAATACAGAATGGTTGTGATATATTGTCTGATCTAGAAATCATATTTCAAGTTGTGGATGATCAGTGGGAAATGTTGAAGAATTCAGTCAGTTTGGCTGCAGAAACAACTATTCCAAAATTAAAGAAGGTGGGTCGTAAGAAATGGATGACTGAAGACATTTTATAACTAATGGAAACAAGACGACGCAACAAAATTAATCTTGTTAAATATGAAGAAATGCACAGAAAAGTCAAAACATTATGTAAGGAGGCAAAAACGCATGGCCTGTGAAACACTGCAAAGAGATTGAAAAACAACACAACAGTAAAAATATCACATTAATGCACAAAAGAATTCAAGAACTTACTAATAAAAGAACACGTACATCAACAGGCTGTCTAAAACCAAAAGATGGAAAACTAATAATAGAATAAGATCAGATTTTGCATGTATAGTCAGATTATATGAAAAACCTTTATGATGATAACAGAGGAGAACAGTATGATGATCGAAATGGTAATGAGGGTCCATCAATTTTGAAGATGGAGGTTCGGAATGTTCTCAACCATATGAAAACTGGCAAGATCTTTTGTTCATACAACATCACAAGAGAAATTATTAATGCTTTAGAAGAATATGGAATATATCAAGTCACCAGACTGCTGAACACAGTTTATGATACTGGAGATATACCTCCTGAATTATGTAATTCTGTATTTAGTGCAATCCCAAAGAAATCAGGAGCCTTGGAATGTGATCAACATCGTACAATTAGTACAATAATTCGCATCACAAAGATTTTGCTAAGAATTATCATGCAAAGAGTTAAGAAGAAAATGCAACCTGAAATAGGAGAAAAACAGTGTGGATTTGTAGAAGGCTACGCTGAGAACAATAATTGAACGTAAGAACTACATCTCTGCTTTATTGACTACTAGCTGACCCAGCCCGGCTTCGCCCACGCCCTGGCGGGGATCTATCTATCTATCTATCTATCTATCTATCTATCTATCTATCTATCTATCTATCTATCTATCTATCTGTCTGTCTGTCTGTCTGTCTGTCTGTCTGTCTGTCTATCTATCTATCTATCTATATATCTATATATATATCTATCTATCTGTCTGTCTGTCTGTCTATCTATCTGTCTGTCTGTCTGACCCGGCCCGGCTTCGCCCAGCTCCTGGTGGGGAGCATCTCATTTAATTCATATAAGTAGTCATATAAGCTCCCGTTCCCGTTCCCGAATATCTGTCTGTCTGTCTGTCTATCTGTCTGCCTGTCTGTCTGACCCGGTCCAGCTTCACCCAGTCCCTGGTGGGGAGCATCTCATTTAATTCATATAAGTAGTCATATAAGCTCCCGTTCCCGACTATCTATCTGACTGTCTATCTGTCTGTCTGTCTATCTATCTATCTGTCTATCTATCTATCTATCTGTCTGTCTGTCGGTCTGTCTGTCTGTCTATCTGTCTGTCTATCTAATCTATCTATGTTCGGCCCGTTCCCTTTAAAAATATAGATAGAGTAGAAGAATAGATAGATTGATAGTAGAAAATATGATTGGAAGAGATCTATCTAAAGTAAGCTTACCAAGATATCACGAACAGCCAATAAATGGTGGGCAATGGGTTGACTGCAGACTACTGCAACGATATGCAACTAACTTTCTCTCATAAAAAATTACCTTCTTTTTTTTTAAACGAACACAAATCTTTCGCAGGCCCGTCCTACATTCTGCCCTTTTTCTCTATTTCCTCTCATACATTCTTTCATTCAACATCTCTTATGAAGCAATTCTTTGACAACAAAAGAACAATAAGCATTATATATAATTAAATATTATATAATAAATATTATATATAAATGATAAATACCCAACGTGGGTGTAACGCGCCATACATATGAGAATGTTAAAACAAAAATTAATGTGCTGTTGAAGTAAAATAGAAAGATGAGTTAGAAAATTTTCACTATTTAAATAGATGCATTATTTTTATGAAAACTTTGAAAATGCCTTAAAGATTATATCATTATTTATTATAACTCATATGCCTGTAAATAACTGTAGACAAAGATTTTATAAATCTTTGAAAACAATGCAACAATCTATATATAAAATAGATAGCAATGTTATTAAAAGTTATGCCCCTTGAAATAACTTTTCTTAAGTTAAGTCCCCTCGCTATATAGACATGATAATGTAAATTTAAATATTAAATTTTAGTAAGTAAATAGCTGATTGTACACTAAAAACTATGACAGTTGGCTGCACGGGAATGAAAAGAAAACATGAAGAAAATTTCATCTCAATCGTATGGACCGTTCGCGAACGCATAAAGAACGGACATACATACATACATATAACATACATGCATACATACATACATACATACATACATACATACATACATACATACATACATACATACATACATACATACATACATACATACATACATACATACATACATACATACATACATACATACATACATACATACATACATACATACATACATACATACATACATACATACATACATACATACATACATACATACATACATACATACATACATACATACATACATACATACATACATACATACATACATACATACATACATACATACATACATACATACATACATACATACATACATACATACATACATACATACATACATACATACATACATACATACATACATACATACATACATACATACATACATACATACATACATACATACATACATACATACATACATACATACATACATACATACATACATACATACATACATACATACATACATACATACATACATACATCGTCTTTTATAGATATAGATATAAAGGCTTTCGATAAAGTAACTCATTTCAAAATGATAGAGATGCTTGCTGATCTACAAATTGATTGGAAAGACATTAGATTTGTAAAAAAAAAAACATACATTGAAAACAACAAGCTGCCATAAGAATTGATAATGAAGTAGATCAATATCGGCCTACTAAGAGAGTTGTGAGACAGGGATATGTAATGTCTCCAGATCTTTTTTCCCTGTATAGTGAAAATATTTTCAGAAATGTACAAGATATGAAAGGAATCATCCATTTCAGCCAACCTTCATCCTGAAACGACACTTGACTAACACAGTTACATTAATATAATAGTAATAACAATAGTAATACTGGTGTCAGGTCTTAGATATGACTGAGCTACCGTGTGACAGTAGACCTGCTTTCTGTTAGCGCCGATAGTAGGCGGCGCTTACCAAAGCGCCGTTTACCATTGTGCAAACGGCTTCGGGTGGAGGAGTGCAATTGGGAGGGTACAAGTCTTACCCTAGTGCGATGAATTTCAACCTAAAGAGTAAATGTCATGGCAGGGCAGACCAGGCCCTAAGCCTTGGCCGCCAACAGGTCTTGGATGGAAGCTCCGACAAGCGGAGAATTAGAGTATTGCTTTGCTGATGTGGCAGCTTCTGCAGCTTGCCTTGTTCCAAATGTAGGGGTGTAATCTTTCCTCTGGAGTAAACTAGGCAAACCGAGAGAGGGATCATGCTGTATGGGCAACACGTGGTCTCTAAATTCAGCCCAGGTATTGTGTTATGGAGAGGTATAACTCCATTTTATTTTTATCGTCTGTCAAGACGGCAAGGTACCAGTCAGTCAATGACAATATTAATAATAATATTAATAATGGCGACAACAGTATAAATTAAATATAATACTTTTCCATCATTTAAGGCGTATAAATTGAGAGTGATATCACTATAATAAATTTTAATAACGAAGACACAAATAATTAATTTAAAAAGTCGCTTAAAAGTCGACAGGGTCGACTTCATTGCACCAGGTTTTATCCTATATGGCTCGGTCTCTTTCCGCAGCGCGGAAAGCGTCGCACCAAGCACGAACTCCGTAGCTCTAGTGACGTCCCACAGGAGTCTCCGAAATATTTCACTCGTGAACCGAAGGACGCGGTCCGGAATATAACCTACAACCTTCGGATCACGAGTCAAACGGATTGACCACTTCACTCCTAAAATAATAGATTGCACGGTTTATTGCCTGGCATATTTCGCTACATCTCGTCAGGTACATACCGCAGAAATAACATAGCATAAACTAAAGTAATTAGATAAATCCTTCAAGAAAATATACAGCACACATATTCACACATTAATTCCAATTGTCGACCACGGTAATCTTCGACTGACTATCATGTCTTTCTTCTTCTTCTTCTTCGTTCATCCGGAGTTTTTTTTCGGATGTGATTGCGTTGTGCCTGTTTACAGCAGAGCTGCGTTCTTGCGCCGTTAGGCCGACACATCCGACTTCTGCGGGCATTTGTTGACCGGGTTAACCTTCCCGGGGGTTTCTTAGGACGTTTGACTCTCACTGTTGTGGTGTTATCCCCCATCCCAGCTGGTCCATATAGAACAGCCAAAGATCCTGGTCAGCCCTCAAGGGAAGGCAGGGGCAGACCATGGGCATTCCCCGCCATCCAAGGGGGCTTCCATACTTGCAGAGCTGATACATAGCGCTCTGGTACTGGGCTCACCCAAGGAATTGTCACGTCCTGCACATGGCTGCTTAGCCTCACTTCCGTATATTGGGCCTTCCGTTCACCATAGGCTGTTCTTCCGGAAACCAGAAGTATGCAGTCTGCAGATGACATCCACACAGTGCGCTTTCGATTCGGACTTTCCATGTAATGGATTTGCTATCCAAGCAATATTCCATTTCGTGCCACTAGGACACTTTTCCACCTTTTATGAAGTCCACACAGTGGGCTTTTGATTCGGACTTTCCACGTAATGGATTTGCTATCCAAGCAATATTCCATTGCATGCCACTAGGACACTTTTCCACCTTTTATGAAGCCCACACAATGGGCTTTTGATTCGGACTTTCCACGTAATAGATTTGCTATCCAAGCAATATTCCATTTCGTGCCACCAGGACACTTTTCCACCTTTTATGAAGCCCACACAGTGGGCTTTTGATTTGGACTTTCCACATAATGGATTTGCTATCCAAGCAATATTCCATTTCATGCCTCTGGGTCTTCATGCACCTTTAAATGTCAACCTGTATGTAGTTAAAGTAAGCTGCGGTCAACTTGAGCTTGTTGATATCTCCATAGAGCTTGTCCTCAAATGAAGCAGGTGTGGGCCAAAATATCTTTCTCTGTTCTGCATACGTTGGGCAATCCTGCAGCAAATGTTTTGCTGTCATTTATCCAGTTCTACAATTACATTCATCGGTATCTCCTATCTTTAGTTTATTGAACAAGTGGTATTTCAGCCTGTTATGTCCTGTGCGGAGTCTGAAGATTGCTACTTGTTCTCTTCGGTCGAGTTTGTAATATGCATCATCCTTCTGATGGCCTGGATGCTCTGATTCCCATGTTGTTCTATAAGTGCTTTTTATCAACCTCTTTGCCTCATTATAGGTTATGTCTATGTCAGGCTGTGGTAGTCGTCCGCCCTCTTTTGCCAGTCTGTCAGCCTCTTCGTTTCCAGGTAAACTGCAATGTGATGGGATCCACTGTATTACAACTTTTTTGGATTTCTGGCATAGACCATGGAGTGCTGCTCTTAGGTCAGTTAGTTCTGTGCTGTTATTGCTCTTCAGTATTGAGACAGCTGACTTTGCATCTGTGAAGATAGCTATTTGCTTCTCTTTATTTTCCTCCATCAGGAGCATTTCTGCTGCAGTTTTCAAAGCCTCTACCTCCGCTTTGAAGTTACTTGAAAATTTTCCAGTTGCCATTGAATGTGTTTTTTTCACTCCATTTTTTAAATTTAGGAGAATTCCTCCTCCTCCATTCTCTATTGAATTTTCGGCTGATCCATCTGTATATGCATGGGTCCAATTCCTGCTTGGGTAATGTTCTTTTATGTAGTTTAGGGTTATTTCTCTTCTTTCGGTTTCATGCTGAGTGTTCTTTTTCTCAATACCAGGAATGTTTTCTATCATCTCAGGCAGTTGCTGCTGTCTCCAAGCTGGGAACTTGTGTGCATTGTGTATGGGCTTGACTGTTGATATGTTAAGTATAGGATCTGCCCTAATCCTTCGTTTTGCAGTTTCTACAAAGTTGCTACGCTTCAGTCTTCCCTTTCCAAAACCATTAAATCTGTTGTACATAGGGTGGTCTGTCAATCTTCTAAATTTTTCTGCTTGTTGCTGGGCTCTGCTATCTCTTCTATCCTGCATTGGTTGTAAACAAGTGATCTTTTCTAGTTCATTAATAGGCGTTGTCTTCAGGCTTCCAGTTATGATTCGCATTCCTTGGTTTTGGACTCTACTTATTTTGTTGAAGTTTGACTTAGCTGCTGTTGCCCAAGCTGCAATGCCATATTCCAGTACTGGCCTCACCCGTCCAGTATATAACTTCTTGAGAACTTTCTCATCTGCTCCCCACGTTGTACCAGCAAGCTTTTTCATGATTGCCATTCTCTGCCTTGCTCTTGTTCGATTTTTCTCAACCTGTGTCTTCCATGTCAGGCGACGATCAAATGTGACTCCTAGATAGTTTGGATTTTCTTCATGGCGCAATATTTTTCCATTCAATACCAGCTTAGGTTGCTGAGTTTTATTTGAGAGGGAGAACACTGTGCATGTTGTTTTCTCCTCACTTATCTTCACTAGCCATGATTTTGACCAGTCCTCTAGCGCTAATAAGGCTTGCTGTATTCTGCTGTTAGCTGTACTAATATATTCTTCAGATGTCCATATGGCTAGGTCATCTGCAAAGGAGGATGTGTGTACTCTGGCTGGAAAATTTTCTGTGATGTCATTTATATATGCTAGGAATAATGTTGGTGAAAGAACTCCTCCTTGGGGGACACCTTGCTCCAGCAGCATCATTTTGCTTGTTTGTCCTTGTACTTTTGTCCTGGCAGTTCTGTTCTCAAGGTAGTGGCTGATCCATTTATACATTTTTCCACAAACATGCATGTTTTGCAGTTTTACTTTCAATCCTTCCTTCCATACTTTATCAAATGCTTTTTCTAAATCTATCCAGACTGCTAGTGTGTGCTTTTTCTCTTGGAAGGCATCCTCTATTTCCTGAGCTATATCTGTACTTTCTGAATCCTGCTTGGTGTAGTGTTAAGAGTTTGTTTTCTTCTAGATGCCATGTTAGCCTGCCATTGATAATGCGTTCCATTAATTTTCCTACACAGCTAAGTAGACTGATAGGTCGATAGCCATTTGGTTCTTCCAGGTCTTTTCCTTTCTTTTGGACTGGTATTAGTATAGCTTCCTTCCATGCCTGTGGGACTATTCCTCTCTTCCAGCTGTTATTTAGGACTGCTAGTAGTTTCTTCTTTGCCTTGGTGCCTAGTCCTATTAGCATTTCATTTGTGATTCCATCCTTTCCTGGTGATTTCTTCTTTTTTGAGGTATTAATTGCCTGTTCCATTTCTTCCATTGTTAGATTTGCCATCATATATTCTGCTGCTGTCTCTGTATTTCTATGATGTATCTGTTTGTCTTTGATTGCTTTCTTCTGTTCGGTTGTAATATCAATGTGGTTTGCATTTGCATAGTGTTCCATTAGTGCATTTGCAGCCTTTTTTCCTGTAAGCAAGGCATTTCCTTGTTTAATTGTTATTTGTTTGTTTCTAGGTTCTTCATTGTTCATGGCTTTCACTAGTTTCCATAGTTTGTTTCCATCCCTGTCAAAATTCAGGTTTTCTGTTTTTTCCCTCCAACAATCTCTTGTTGTTTGATTTACTGTTCTTTTATATTTTGCTGAGATGGCTTTGAGAGAGATATTCGCTTCAATTGTTTGTTCTCTCTCTGCTGTCTTCCTGGCATCTTCAACTTTGTCCTCCAAACTTTGTAGTTCTTCAGTCCAGTATGGTTTGTAATTTTTCCTCGCTCCTCTAGGAATGGACTCAGTGGCTGCCTGTATTATCGCTCTGTTTAGAATTTCCACCATTTGCTTTATGTTGCCATATCGTGTACTTATGTTTTCACAATATTTGTCTGTTAGTATGGCAAATCTGTCCCAATCTGCTCGTTTGTAATTCCAGCGGGGCAAGGGCTTTTGCTCCTGTGGAACATACTCCATATTCATTACAAGCTTGATTGGTCTGTGGTCACTACCTGCTAATTGGTCCAGCACATGGCGATCGATTTTGTGGAGGATGTCTCCTGTGCAGAAAGCTAAGTCTGGAGTAGAAGTGGTAAGCCATCTTCTGGAGTAGAAGCTCGGTGTGTCATCCGCTTTGTTGAGTAGATGGAGATTTGAGTCTATTTCCCAGTCCTCCAATTCATCTCCTCTTTTGTCAGTATCTGGGTATCCCCATCTTTCTGAACGGCTATTAAAGTCTCCGACAATAATGCAGTTTGTGTCAGTTATTTTCATGTTTGAGAGTGTAAGGTCCTTATCTGCTGGGCTATACAGATTGCAGATTCTTATTTTCACGTCCTTTATCATTATATCAACACCTATAATTTCCGTTTGGTTGTCAGAGATCACAGATACTTCGCTGCAAGGTATTGTATTTCGTGTAAGTATTAGAACTCCTCCTTTGTGTCCTTCGCGGTCGAAACGTGTGACCTGATATCCTCTGACTGAGAATTTGTGATTGGCGTTGAGGTGTGTCTCTTGAATGCATGCCACATCTATTCTATCTTTATGAAGACGCTGTGTTAGGGAGTCTTTCTTCTTGTAAACTCCTTCGGCATTCCACTGTAATATGTTGAGTGTCCGGGGTATTTGGTCAATAGCTCTTAACCTACTCCTCTGTGCCTTGACTCCACAGCACAGGGGAAGGTGACCACCAGTAGTCATGGGTGGACCCCCTCGAGGCAGGGGGCCCGGCACTATCACCGCCTGATGGGACTTCACGGGATTAGCACCATAACGATTAATTTTGATTTGTGACATCATGAATTAAGTTACGTTGCACTGCTTTGTCAAGCCTGTGGCTCAGTACATCCGATTTCGACAAGCATTTATTTGGGATGCTTTCCCTAGCCTTTGACTGTCCCCAGTCTACCTACAAGGCAGCAGGTTTTACGTTGCACTGCTTTGTCAAGCCTGTGGCTCAGTACATCCGATTTTGACAAGCATGTATTCGGGGTGCTTTCCCTAGCCTTTGACTGTCCCCAGTCTACCTACAAGGCAGCAGGTTTGTGTGCCTCTTCGTCTGGTCCCTCTCCCTTGACCTGTCCGACATGGGTGGCCCTACCAGTAGCTGTGCTACCGTCGGCATAGCTCTTGGGGTCATTGGGACGCACAAGCCCCTCTACCTCGTCACGGTGGACACACAGCAGAGGGGATGTCTTTCTATTTGCACAACATTAGCCTCTGTAAATTAATGGCAATTGCTTCTGCCACGTGTAACATGCGACCATTTAGTGTGTTAAACACTATAATAAATGACTGTTTCCTATTGGTCCAGGTGGCTTTCACAAAGAGGTGGTCGCGTGTAAAATAATCCAATCATACTTCTTGCAAGCCTCACGACTGCCCAATGAATGTATTCTGTTCCAGTAGCCGACGGTAAAACATTATTAACTGGTGACTATTAATATCTGTGTCTGTCTGTAGGTCTCATACCATTTGTTAGCAATGCCCCTGTCTGCTCTCGTCTTCTACATTCTGAAATACTGTGACCTGCATCGAAGTGCACTTAGAAATATGTTCATAGGTATTGATCGACACTCATAGAAGACATAAGCAGGGGTAGATGTTAGAGGATACTCAAGCACACTAGCAGTAAATGTCGCCATTGGTGAGTAATTGTGGCATAGCTCGTAGTACTTAGTCATGTCAGAATTATTTGATCTCTAATCATAACGCTTGACCCAGAAAAATGGCTAAATCACTAACTTCCTTCTGCTCATATTAGTATCAGACCATACGGCGTGATGTTGGTACAATGGGTTTATACTGGCTCGTCAGCTCTGTGACCCAGCTCCAATCCCCAGCTAAAGAGTACTTTTCTCTGCACATAGAGACGACTTCCATGTCTTACTGGGGTTCTCGAGGGAAGTAAAGAATGGTAACAGTGAAACCGACCAAACGTGCCGTAAAGAACAACTAAGAAAAGGGGGGGGGGGGGGTGGGGGGGGGGGGGGGGGGGGGAAACTGACGACTTCAGCGCATAAAACACGTTAGCTGAAAACTCCAACCATTCATGAACATGTCTGCACGACGATAGATCGTTTGGTGATTTATTTATATAATGAATAATGATTTATTATATATAATGATTTATATATATATATATATATATATATATATATATATATATATATATATATATAGATATATATATATATATATATATATATATATATATATATATATATATATATATATATATAAAACCTAATCTGCACTGCGAGATAAAATGCAGCAGAAGAGGACATAGAAGGCTAGAATCGACACAGTATAATACAATTGATACTATTGGAAGAAGAAGACATTGAAGGCTAGAGTTGGCACTGTCTATACACTTAATACTATTGGAGGGAGAAGACATAGAAGGCTAGAGTCCATCCCGTCTAATACAATTTATACTTTTGGAAGAAGACATAGAAGGCTAGAGTCGACCTATTCTAATAAAATGGATACTATTGTGTGACAGAATGTCACGAATAGCACCAGAATGCTTTCCTACATGAAAGTATTCCATAAGAGACGAAGAAAACTAGAGGAATAAAATCATGCTTCTCAGTGTCCTCCAGATAAGACACCGAATTGCGCGCTAATGGCCGCCAACTTAGTAAGGACTTTATTGTGTCGCCACGTAAATAGGCCTTTGGTCAGGGCGACCTTACATGCGGACAGTACATGTTCCGCTGTCTGAACCTTTTGAACCTTCGTACAGCGGGGACAGAACGGGTCGGTATCACAGAGTGGTAACACCATGGGCTGCTGGCTAGGTGGGAACGAGGCGTGAACCAGCATACACGGTCGCGGAGACAACAGGCGTTAAATGTTGCATTGATAATGCAATGTCTAAGCCGGGCACAGGTGTGAGACGGACTGACATGAGACGCCCAGGACCCAGACGATAGTCGGCCTCAGGCCGTCAAGCTAATAACCATGCCGGTCCAAAGGAGCTGGTGAATGGAGGCAATAGCTGCAGGCGTGTCAAATTGATAACAACACCGCACAGCCATGCAGTGTAACACGGGTAGTGGTCAGCAATTAAAACTGGAAATATACGCAGACGGCGCAAAAAGGGGTAAGAGTGTCTGCCGGACTTGGTATGTATACGCTTGCCTTGATCGGTTCAATTCAGATACATTCAGTGAATTGAACAGGTATGAACGAATTATGTCTAAACTTCAAATGTCTGAGTCTTGTACGGATAGAAGTTTATAGGAATATTAGATACTTACTTGTAGATTCGGGAGCCTTCATTTGTCGGCTGTTGTAGGCTAGTTTATTGATACTATCAGTGTTTCTTGCTACTGATATGTAAACTAGTATTCTTCAGTTTACTGTCTGTAGCCTACTGATACAAGTTTGTTATTCTTAACTATTTTTTAAAAGTTTATATGCAACATTTTTATTATACCCTGGACATGCATTCGGCTATGTTCTGAACATACTTTTGACTTTCATTTGTCTTGTCAGATGTCTGTCACGTCTATGGAAACTATTAGTTTCTCAATTTGTTGTAGAAAATAATATTACTACATTTTTTTTTTACATTCATACCACTTATGTAGGAATATCAATATATGCCTATTTTGAATTTGCATACTTTATGCTTATTTGATGTTTGAGATGCAAATTCTCATATGGTAATTTGGTGTTGTGCTATGGTGTTCTCATGCGCAGCGCGCATTGGTATATTGCCTATTTATTGTGTGTGTGTGTGTGTGTGTGTGTGTGTGTGTGTTTGTGTGTGTGTGTAGCAGAGAAGTAGTGGTGCGGACATTACCCACACTCGGTATTGAGTGTATGGTCCGCTTAACTCTTTCAATGTGTTGTGAACGAGAGTTCACCGTAACTCACGGAGGTCTTTCACAGAGACTGATCACGGTACGTAAGCCCGGAGTTCAGGTACTATTATGATATCACTACCGACCCTTTGATCTGCAAAACCAAAGTGAACGGAGCGGCTGTAAAGAACAGATTGTCTGAGTTAGTGACATTAACTTAGGATATTTCATTCCTCATGACGGGACGTTATAAGGGATGGCAGGAATTGTAATAATTACCGGCGTGTTAGACTGGAAAAGTCCTTCCCTGGCTAGACCGTAGTACATATACATAAAGGAGAGTTAACGCAGTAACGCTGGAAGAGAGACACTGCCATGCTTGTTATTGTAATTGTATATGGGGGTGATAGAATGTATGTATTATTTAGGGTTGTACTGATGTAGAACTAGATAATACACATTCTTTATTATCTCTTTCAAGCCCTCAACAGGAGCCCAACATTTCCCGTGCTGTGGCAACCGATGAACCTGGTGGTGTCAGGACGGGCTGTTTTTCCGACCACCGACCGGTTTTGCTGATCTGAACATAACTGCTGTTCGCGGATCCCACTTGTAACCTGACCACAGATCCAGATAGGATACAAGTAACCTTAGAGTTATGTTTTTTTTTTAATATTTTACTTTCATCATTTCACTTTCATGATTGCTGTAGTGCATAAATTCATGTGACTTCACCATCACCATATTGACAACCATCATTTTTTACTGATTAATGTTAGACAATAAATGATTGTAATTTGTTTTAACTCATAGTTCAGTTGGTATACTTTCGTTTTCCAAGGGATGCAATTGCCTTGCTTACCTTGGTGGGGGAATTAATCACTTAACAGGGGTGGGGGAGAGAACAGTCAGAGGAGAAAAACCTGCACTGGCTAGTAGTCCATTCGTAGACGTTAACCTAGTCATCTAACCTACTCCTTCCTATTCCTTTGGAACTATCAAGGTCAGCTAATTTCATCTTTGTTTACAAGCCACTTTCAGGTGTATCTTGAATATCCATGGGCTTAATCTGTAGTTCAGCCATATAGATTTTGTCCCGAGTCAATTTCCGACTATTTGAGGTGGCCCGCTAGCTATAGTACATTCAACTAGGCAGTGGCGCGCCCTCACTTCTGACATGTTAGAAGATGAGTTGTTAGGGATAGAAGCTGATCACTCCAGTTTCTAATGTAGTCTCCTTCTTTCATCTTCTTCTGCCTTTTGGCTCCCAATGGAACACATGCCCTCAAACAAATTACACCAGTCCCCCTTGAAGACTTGTTCCTGATGGTGGGATTTTGCAGCTTGCGTTTTCTATGCCATGATGTAGCTTTTGCCCAAGCCCTTCTTAGTCGTCTCTTACGATATACATTGTGTATTACAGCTAACTCTACTTTGCTTCGCTTATGATGGTTGCCTAACATCATCGTGGGAAATTACTGTGATTGTCTTACAATCTCGAAGTGTGCAAACTTTGGGTACTTGGCAGGCTTCATCAAACTGGAGACATGTTTTGCAATCTCGCAGTGTGCAAACTGTGGATTAGAGACGATAGTCAATCCTCACTTCGTAAGCCAAATTAGTGTTTGCCCTGGATGCATTAAGCCAGGGCTCACCAAACTGTTTTCACAGCGGGTCGAATAACTGACAAAATGATGAGCGCGGGCCGCATGATCATTCTCTACAATGCTTGCCAGCCAGAACGAAATCTCTGGGGAAAAGACGACAAACTAAATGTGGATCATTAATTCATGTAAATTCATGTAAATCATGGGTGGGCGGCGTGCAATGCACACACACAAGACAACGACAACCAACATATTTATTTACCAAAAAAAATTATCAAGGAAGGCGACGTTAGCAAAAAGATAGTTACATCAGACCTAGTGTTCACATATCCGAATCTCACAAACTAAGCAGCAAAAAAGGTTGGTGAGATTTGTGAAACTGACGTTTGGCTTTCACGATATCATCGATGTGTTGTTTGGAATTGCTGCAACCAATCAAGAGGGTTGCTTTCAAATGTTCATCAGTAAATCTCGCTCGATGTGTTGACTTCATTTACTTCATTTTTGAAAATGTTTGCTCACAGACATAAGGTTCAAAACATTGATACCATACCAGCGGCAAATTTCTTCAGTTTTGGAACTCAACATCAGGTTAACAACAGTAAAATTCAACAAGTTTTCCTTTTCTGTGCTTCTCTTTCAACACGCCATTTGCTTGTAAATCAATTAGCTCCAACTGTAGTTCAACGAGCACATCATTAAGATTACAATCAAACCAATTCTGGAACAGAAGAATGCCACTCTCAATTCTGTCAAGATCTGAAAAATCTCTCCAAAATATGCTCCTTCAAGTTAAGAATATGTTGTTGTTTTTTCTTAAAATGGGGGTTGACACCTTCGGCGATTGTAGCGCAAAAGTCTTTGAAATAGTGAACATGATACAAGTTTTCTACTTCCAGTTGTGCTTCAAACAATGACAGCTTTCTCTGAAATCCTGTGATGATTCTGTAGATCACAGACGAGGATATTCTTTCCCTGAAGTTTCAAGTTCAGTTCATTCATGTGGGATGTGATGTCGACTAATAACGACAACTTTGACAGCCATTTAGGATCTGACAGCTGTGGATCAGCTCTATCTTTTTCAGTAAGGAAAACATCTATTTCGTTTCGGAGCTTGTGAAAACAAAACAATACTTTACCGCATCTGAGCCACCTCACTGATGTGTGATAAAGCAAGTCACAGATTTCAGAATCAATTTCTTCAAGAACAGCCAGGAACTGACGGTGACTGAGTGTGTGTCCCCGAATGAAGTTAACAACTGAAACGATTGGTTTCAGTACACAATAAATATCTAAGTTTTTCCCACAGAGTGTTTGCTGATGTATGATGCAGTGTATGAACAGAGCGACCGGAATTTGCAAACCTTCCAACTAAGTCCTGATCTGCCCCACCAGACCAATCCTCACTCCAGCCATGTTTTTTCCTCCATCAACTTTAACACCTCGACGCTGATTCCACTGAAGATTATAGTCTTGCAAAATTGTTTGCACTTCCACGGAAATGTCTTTTCCAGTTGTTCCATGCATGTTGCAAACGGATGCCAATTCGTCCGTTATCTGAAAGTTCAAATTGACACCACGAATGAACACGAGAAGTTGTGACATTCTCGAGAGATCAGTAGATCATCCAGCACCAGAGAATACCGCAACAAGTTCCTAGCATTCTCTCGTACCTGTAGCACTATGTTCTCTCCAAGTTCTTCTGTTCTCCACACAATTGAACTTGTGAAAAGCCGATAGTCCCAAACAAATCGACTTTCTCGGGTCACGTGTCATTTGCTGCTTCCATCGTACACTCTTTGGTGAAGTTACCATCGGTGAACGATTTTCCTCGTTCTGCCATCTTATGCACTATTTTGTGACTTGTACGAGTGACAGATTCATTTTCATCAAACTTTCTCGTGAAGAGGTTTCTTTGTGTTTCTAAACCACGTTTCTTGGATTCATATTTCTGAGAGCGTAACTATCCAGAAAACTTTGAATATGTTGATGGATGTTTTTTTTCATAGTGACGCCGAAGATTGTACTCTTTCAAAGCGGCAACACTTTCGCTGCATATTGCGCAACTGGTTTTTTGATCCTTTGTTTCCACAAAGAAGTACTTTACTCCCCATTCTTCATTGAAAATACGACACTCGGCGTCCACTTTTCTTTTCTTAGTAGCCATAATGAAGGGTGGAGTAAACGGGTTCTGAAAATGAAAAAGACATTGAATTAGAAACAATTGAAATCCTATTAAAACACAAGAAAAGCAGAGGACCAAGGTCACGAGTTACGAGTTAAGCTACGACTCACCAAATGCACATAATAAGTTAAGTACCTTTGGTAGTAGAATATATCACATAAAGTATGCAGAATATATAAATAAGGCCGGCCTAAATAAACAGCCTAGAACAGTGTTTTTTTTCAACAAGGGTTCCTCGAGTGGCAGCCAGGGGTCCGCCGAAACAGATCGAAATCACCTGAAAGGAACATTTCTGTCCATCTGGTTTATTACATAAAGTATTACAGACACTTAGATCATCGCACATAGTTCCTTGAGCAACGTAAACATTAGCGTAAGGATCTGCTCCAGCAGAAATGTTGGAAAACACTGGCCTAGAGAACAGCACGATTAACACCTTGACCGGGGAATTTTTCTGAGCTGGGGATAATATTTTCATAATAACACGAGGCTTCTACGACATTTTTATGCTATGTTTGCTACTTTGTTGCCTCTGTTCACGCTTGTAGCTCACTTACATATCACTGTCAAATAAAGAAATCCTTGTTACATACCTATAAAATGGATAACAGGCAAAAAAGTAAATATTTCTGGAGCGTCGGGCCTGTGTTGACAGCCGGACGCATCTGGAGGTGGGAAAGATGCGCGCGCGCGCGTGTGTGTGTGTGTGTGTGTGTGTGTGTGTTGCCGTGGAAAACCATTGTAATGTCAAAGCTTAGGCGGAGTTACCATGAGCCGGGGAAGGACTTGGGGTGGCGGGAAATAAGCAAACATTACAATAAACAAGAAAATCTAGATACTATAATTGAAAATTGAAAATAGTAAATTTAAGCACATAGTAGCCAGGAGGTCTCCGCACGTGTGAAGATCTAGTATTCTAAACAATTTAAATTTAAATTGTATCACAACGTCTCGTTTTCTATACGTTTTATCAAGCAAATTATAGTACTGTCGGCAGGCCTGATGAATTGACGTCCGGCCCACGGACTGTAGTTTGGTGACCCTGCCTTAAGCAAAGGTGAAGAGAGATAGGTCTTGGTCAGGATGTGTTTGGTGGGTTAGTGAATCCTCTGAGGGAGGAGATCTTCACCCTCTTGCCTTCTCCCTCTTCTCCCCCCCCCTCTCTCTCTCTCTCTCTCTCTCTCTCTCTCTCTCTCCCTCTCTCTCTCTCTCTCTCTCTCTCTCAATTGTCTCCTCCCTCTTCTTCCCTCTCTCTTTCTCTCTCTCTCAATTTTCTTCTCCCTCTTCTTCTCTCTCTCTCCCTCTCTCAATTTTCTTCTCTCTCTTCTTTCCTCTGTCTCTCTCTCTTCCTCTTTTTCTCTTCCTCACCAAGCTATATGTCTCTTTCTCTTTTTTCCTCTCTTTTCTTCCCCTTCTCTCTTTTACTCTAGCTCTGCTTCCCTTTGTCTCACTCTCTTCCTCTTTTTCTCTCTCTCCCTTCTCTCCTATCTCGCTGACTTTTTCTCTTCTCTTCTCTCTCTCTCTCTCTCTCTGTATCTTTTCTTCCCATACTCCCTTCTCTCTCTCTCTCTCCTTTCTTTTCCTATCTACTCTCTCTCTCTCTCTCTCTCTCTCTCTCTCTCTCTCTCTCTTTTCTCCCCTCTTCCCCTTTCTCTCTTCTTACCCCCCCCCCCTTTCCCCTTCCCTCTATTTCTGTCTTCTTCTCCCCCTCCTTTCTTGCTTCTCTCTCTCTCTCTCTCTCTCTCTCTCTCTCTCTCTCTCTCTCTCTCTCTCTCTCTCTCTCTCTCTCTCTCTCTCTCTCTCTCTCTCTCTCTCTCTCTCAGTACATAATGATGATAAAATGTCCATGACGTCTCTGGCGACATCATTCACTAATGACATTATACGGTTGCTTTCGTTTGTTAGTGAGAAACTGGAAACATATGTCTGTAGTTGGCATTGTCTCCTTTAATAAACTTTCAAGTTGATTTTTGCACTGCCGAAATAATAGTGCCGTCGTTCTGCTGAGTCGCTCTGTGTTTATGCTTCCCGTTCTTAATTTTTGTTTGTCGTTTTATATTCGCATTTGCTGTTCTTTGTTTACGTTTGTCGCTCTCCATTTACGTTTTCCGTTTTGTATTTAAGTTTTTCGTTTTGTAATTTAGTTTGTTCTGTGTATATATGAATCAAGAGGGTTCACAAGCAGCAACAACAACAACCATACTGATCGCTCGTGCTTTCATTTGTCCACCTCGAAAATCCACAACTTTAAAATTATAGGCTGAGTCTTTGGGTTCATGTGTTCAGTGTGTCAAATCATCCTACCATAGAGAGAATGGTGCAGCGGGGAGTGACCAGAGGGTCTGGCAGACATCTCAGTACTCCGAGGAATGGCCATGCGGACATACAGGCTTGTATAATCAGATATAATCAGACGAAAACTGATACCATAGGCATTGGGACTCTTCGCTTGTTGTTGATGATAATGACGGAATGTTCCGAGTGCCGTAATGTCGGGTGTTGGCTCAACTCAACTGAGTTGTTGTTTTTGATGAGTGATGACAGGTCGACAGATCACGCTGGTCACCTAATTCCTGCTACACTGTATTACTTTATAACTTACCAACTCTGAGCCACCCAGCAACTTACACATTACTTTATACTAATAGTTTGTCCTCATCACTTGCTAGTGCAAGTGTTTATTATCAGGTCATGTGTTAATTGACTAAATGCCATGGGATAATTAATCGTCTTAAGCGACTTAAGCCATGGAGGTGATTCTGGGATTAAAAGTGTGTGGGCGATACATCCTGGCGCTACCGACCATTGCCGACAGACTCACGATGTTGCAAGCAAAGTCATAGCTCAAGGCAGCTGCGGACAAAGAACACCTCCTGCATGATTCCCTGGACGCAGTCAAGGGCCACAGGCTGTTAAGAGGAAGATCATGGATGGTTCAGGCAGAAGATACCATCAGAGAAGTGTGCTCACTTGAGGAGATTGGCAGAGGCAAGGAGTGGGTCAGAGTGCCGAATAGAAATTCAGACTTGTGTAGGATTATAATCACATTGGGATGTTAGTGTAGGGAGTGACCAGCAGGCGATACGGAAGCTGAAATTCAGCAATTTATTCATGACTGCTCATGTCCTGGAGTTGTGATTATCTATACCGATGGCTCTGTGTTAAAAGGCAAAAAGGTGTCTGGAGGTGTATAGCAAAAGCAAATAGTCAATGTTTAGTAAAGGAGAGCTTGGCATAGGACATCACAACATCAAGTCTGAGAATGGAGGTGGAGGCGATTATTGCAGCTTTCGGTGGTCTTCCGGTCGCCAGCATGGCGGTTAGGCATTGAAACGTTGGGGCCTGTGGCATGTTTATGCTTGTGGCTACGGTTTGCAATCCATTCGCATTTTTCTCATGTTGGACTGATAGTACATGGTTCCGTCGGTCTGCTGCTGAGTGAGTGCGTGGGCGACACCGTGAGCTGTGAAATTCGCGTGGAATGCTTTTATATCTGTCCTATACAGTGAACTACATATTCAGAACAATGGCTACCGGCGGTTGCTGAATTGACTGTTTTGCCCTTTCGGTTCACGAGTGCATTTTTCGGGAGACTCCTGGGAGTCGGCGCTGAAGCTGCGGAGTTCGTGCTTTGTGCGACACTTTCGGCGGGTCGCCCTGCGCCAAGAGACCGAGCCATGAGAGAAAACCCGGGTCAATGAGTTCTTTCTGGTGACTGCGGAGTCCTTAGTCCATCGACGATGAACTGTGGCGAGTGTGGATGAATTTTGTGTAGGCATTCTGACGGCGGCATTATGCATAGTGTACCTGTGCGAGCTTGTTGGATCGCCGAGACTCCTGTCTATTCCACTTTTCACATTGGACAGTGGGGAGCATTTTGTGTGATATTCGCTGGCAAGGGAATGGAGCATAATGGGGATGACCCGTTGCCGTAAAGTTGAAACCTCGACTAACTAACTAACTAGCTATTGCAGCTTTCCGCTTGTTGGAGAACAAACTGTGTATGCAAGTTGTGATTGTGACTGATTCACAAAGCATGCTGACAAAGGTGAAGATGGGAATGCTTTGTGCTGAATGGCATGCATCAAATCAAGGGTCGCGGGTTGTGAGCATAGGCCGGATCTTTTCTCCAGGACACTCTGGTGTGGTTGGAAATTTAAAAGCAGGCAAACTGGCGGTGCCGTATTATTGAGGGATGATTTGATGCATGATGAGGCAGTTGTGGTGAAGGCCCTCTGGAAGCACGTGAGTAATGCAGAAGAACAGTTAGACTATCATGGTCTTGAAAGAATGCGGCAGCAAGGGGTGGTCTGAGGATCTGGTGAGGTAGACAGTCGTCATTCAGAGGTAAATCAAGACGGACATATAATCACATTGTACCGGGCACAATTACTATTGGGACTCTTCGCTTGCTGTTAAAGATGAGGACAGAGCGGGAATGGGAATGCCCCGAGAGCAGTGATGTCGGTTCTTAACTCAGCTTAGTTCAACTCAATTTAGCACACCTTAACTTAACTCAACTCACTTCCGGGGCGGATGTGCACGGTGCGGTCTCTAGTTAAAAGTTCCTTTAGCAGTTGAAAATCAAAAAAGAGCAGACCACTGACAAGTAAGCCTCATCTACTGCCTATAGTACCTTGCGGTGTAAGCCGGGGGAGAGAGAGAGAGAGAGAGAGAGAGAGAGAGAGAGAGAGAGAGAGAGAGAGAGAGAGAGAGAGAGAGAGAGGAGAGTGTCTTGAGCGTGAGAAATTAAGGCCTCCTGGCCAGCGCAGTCCACGCGAACTGTGCAAGTTAGGGTTTTCTTTTTGCCAGAAAAGGCTACTGCCCAGGCAAAATGTCTAAATTATTACAGCTAGTCACACACACAAAATGTATAGAATGTGACTGCCATAGTTTTGGGAGAACTGGGAAAGTCTGCCATTGCTTTCCTTCATTCCCATGGTGGTAGGTGAACATAATCATTGTCTGTGAATATAATCCTTCACCTATCGTCGTGAACTTCAGACTAAAACTAACAACTAACTATTGACTGATCTCAAGCTCAGTCTGTCGCGTGCTTCCGTGATTTCGAGATGTTATCATTATTATTAATATTATTATTATTATTATTATTATTATTATTATTATTATTATGTAAACTGCCAAACGTTATCAGTAGGCTAGCACAGGGATAACCGTCAATTTCTATTAATTTAATTGTTATTTAAAGCAAATATTCATCATTAAACTACAACTTTGATCAAACCTAGAAAATGTAAACTCCGAAACTCCTGTGGCCGCTGCTGATATATGATATATGATATAGGCACGACCACTGTGAAGACGATGGAGATGAAACTAAGCAAGTACATAAGGAAGTGGCTTGGAGCACCACCACGCCTCACGACGGTCGCACCATATTGTAAGCAGAGTGAGCTCGTCCTTCTGTTCCGGTCCCTCGTGGAAGAATTCAAATTCGGAAAAGCCAGACTCGCGATTATGCTGCTCGAGTTTCCAGATGAAGCAGTCAGTACCTCACAGCCCACCCTGAGGACGGGAAGGAAGTGGAAAGTCGTCAGCGCGGTCGAAGATGCCCAGACAGCACTCCAGCTGAAGGAGATATTGGGGCACACCCAGTCGGACAGAAAGGGTTTCAGGCATCATGACAGAGCTTCGATGTGGTCCAGGGCGACGACTAAGGAACGCAGAGACATGGTGGTTCAGGAGATCCGCGAGGGGGAGGACGAAGAGAGACTGCGACTGGCTGCCAAACAGGCGCAGCAGGACCAATGGATGTCATGGGAGGGATAGTGCAGAAGTCTCTTACCTGGAATGAAATATGGCGTATGGCACCACTGCGCTTAAGTTTTGTCGTCCGATTCCTCTACTATGTCTTGCCATCAGCTGCCAGCGTGGTCAAGTGGGGTAAAGCCGTTCTGTCCCCTCTGTAAAAAGGTCCAAATAGGGGAGCACGTATTGTTTGCATGCAAAGTAGCTCAAACCCAGGCCGATTCACATAATAACGCCACAACAAAGCTCTCGCTGAGTTGGCAACCATAGTGGATGTAACCAGAATGCAGGCGAACAGAGGAGCAAGGCGGTGGCCTCTGGGGATTTACTTCGCCCGAGCCGGGCAGCAACACAGAGACAAGGAAGACCACGCTGCCGTCATACCGTTTCCGACCGTTTTCAATGGCGCGGGTGACTGGGGGATGACCGTGGACCTAAATGGTCGTGGGAAATACCCTGAGGTGATCCGACAGTTTGGCTTGCGACCTGACATCGTACTTCTTCGACGGCCAAGCAACTAACGCTGATTGAGCTGATAGTCCCATACGAGTCAAATATCTAGCAGCAGCATACCTAAAAGGTAGAGAAGTAAGGTGACATGGTCGCTAATCTGAGACTGGAAGAGTACACTGTAAGGCTATTCGCCATTGAGGTAGGCGCAAGAAGTCTAATCTCCCATTCCGTGAATGATGTTTTAAAGCAGATGGTCATAAAAGGACGAGCAAGTACTCGGGCACAAAAACAACTGGGTGCGGCAGCCGAAAAGGCCTCGCGCTGGCTATGGAATTGCCGAAACATGGATTGGGACATGTCTCGAAACTAGTATGGTTAAAGCGGTAACTGCAGAGCGACTAACAATCTCTCAACTAAAAGCAAGAACTTGCACTGTCTCGTGTCGACTCCATAGCCTTCACTCCGAGCGACGGTAGTGCATCTAAGTACAGGATTGTTCGGTGGGGCAATCGCCGCACGGCAGCAGTCATCAAATCATGCAAATGTCAGCCGAAGTCCAACCTCCATACCAGGGCGGTAGTCGTCTTCCGTTAAGTCGCACTCTGATGCAGAGACTAAGAGGTAGGTCGAGAAACCAAGAGGAAGAACCGGCTTCCTAGTAGAGTGCGGGGCCGTGATCGGGTCACGAAGAAGGAAGATGTGATAGGTAATTTACACACAGCGGCCACAGAGACAGGAATAAAGATGTGACAGGTAATTTACACACAGCGGTCACAGAGACAGGAATAAAGATGTGATAGGTATTTACACAGCGGCCAGAGAGACAGGGTTCAAGACGTGATAGGTGATTTATACATAGCAGCCAGAGGTAGGATTCAAGATGTGTTAGGTAATTTACACATGATGGCAGCAGAGGCAGGATTCAAGATGTGATAGATAATTTACACTTGACGGTAACAGGGGCAGGACTCAAGATGTGTTAGGTAATTTACACAGTGGCCAGAGGCAGGAATCTGTATGTGATAGGTAACTTACACAGAGCGGACAGAGGAAGGATTCACGATGTAATTGGTAATTTACACATGGCAGAGGCAGGCTGTACAATGTTTACCAAACATGTATATGGTACGAATACATCGAGGCTTGGAAATGATTATATTTTCATAACTTTCATTAGTCATTTGCCAGTAATCTACTAATTATCAATCAATTAACCAGGTGTTATCTCCGCATTGAAGGTCAGTTTATAAGTCTTCAACACTTTCTGACTCGCATCTTCATGTTGCACTTATATAAGCTTCTTCCAGCCCATCGCTTGATATTGTTCACTCATTTGTAACAATGCCTTCTTCTTGAACGCTTCCCTTCTAGTAGTTCCTGTAGCACATCCTTTATCATGAAGTTTCATTCACAAGGCATGCTGGCAAAGGTGAAGACTGGCATGCTTCGTGCAGGATGGCTTGCTTCGATTCAGAGACCACGGCTTGTGAACATTCGCTGGATCTTTTCTTTAGGACACTTGTGTTGTTGGAAATGAACAGGCAGACATATTAGCTGGTTCGCCTCAGTAAGGGGTGATTTGATCCACGATAAGGCAGATGTGGTGAAGGCCTTCTGGAGTATGCCATTAATGCAAAAGAACAGGTGGACTGGCATGGTCTAGAGAGAATGCAGAAGCAAGGGGTGGTCAGAGGATCCAGTTGACAGTCGTCAATCAGAGGTAAAGCAAGATGGACAAATAATCAGATGGCAATGGACACTTTAGTCATGGAACTTTACGCTGGCTGTTGAAGATAGGGACTGGGCGCTTACAGGAATGCTCCGAGTGCAGTGATGTCAGTTCTTGACTCAACTCAACTCTAACAAGGGGTTGTCTCTTGTTATATGTTCGAAGCAACATTCTAATAGAATTCAAAGTGACATGCACTTCCTATTTCTTTCATAACCACATTTTGAAAGCCTAAATTGTGCCCTCATGTGGTTTATTCATTGTCCATGTTTCTCACCAAACAATCCATCCATCCATCATGTGCCATGCCTATAAGCGTGGGCGATCATGTTCTGCCATCTCACTCGATCACCACAGTCGTGGATCATCTCCGTGTTTCTGCCTCGACCATGCCACGCGGCCATCCAGGTATTTACTTCTTGGTCTTCCGCCTGGTCTCTTCCCTTCGATCTTGCCAGTTGTCACCAAGTTCTCCAATTTATAACTTCTCATAACATGTCCAAAAATTTTTTACTGTCTACGTCTATCAGTCTCTCAGTTTACGATCTTCATTTTATTCTTGAAGGACTTGTTCATTTATTTTTCTGTGTGTCCATGGTATTCTTTGCATTTTCCTCAGAAACCACATTTCCACAGCCATCAGATGTTTTTCAGCTTGTCTGCTCATTGTCCACGCTTCACATCCAAACAATAATGTAGAGTAAATATAACATCTGACCACCTCTTAGTTTTAATTCAAAACTTCATTATTTAGATGTGAGAAGTTGTTTCATTTTGTTGAACGTTGCTTTGGCCATTCCTATTTTTTTTCTTATTTCTGCTTCACATTTTTTATTGTCTGCTAGTAATTGTCCTAAGTAAGAAAAATGACTTCTTTCAGAGTCTTTCTATTCACTAATTTTGCAAACTGGTTAGTACTATCTTTTTTGAAAATCATAGTTTTTGCTTTCTTTAAATGTGTCTGCCGGTCTCTCTGGCCGAGGGGTTACACGACTTTCTCCGTAATCCCGTTTATTCACGCAGGGTCTCGCAGCACGCAAGAATTGGAAGCGGTTCTACCCGCGCTGGTGACTTCGAGATAAATGAGCCGGCCGCTCGGAAAGCAATGGCAAACTACTGAGCGTAATCTTGCCAAGAAATCAACAATCAGCTGAAAGATGCTGATGTTGACAGCGATGTCCCGTAAAGGATACGCAAAACATTTTTTTTATATGTCTAAACCATTTTCATATTTAGTATTTGTCCTTGATTTGCTCATTCTTTTTTCTTATTTCTGCCTCACATGTGTTATTGTCTGCTATTGATTGCCCTAATATAGAAAAATAATTTTATTTCTTCAAATATCTTTCCAGCCACTGATTTTTCAAGTTGATTTGGTACTTACTATCTGTGTTGATAATCATAGTTTTTGTTACCTTTATATAAGCCATTTTCATTACTTAGTTTGTGTCCTTAATTTACTCATTCTTGGAGATCATGGTCTGTTTCAGCCAACAAAACTATACTATTGTCTCAGTATCTAATGTTTACTGATTTCACTCCAAGGCTAAGTTCTGGTCTTCTATTTGAAATATAATTATTTTCTCTGTGTAAATATAGTACAGGTATATGGATAATAAGGGAGTGGCATGAGTAGCTCAGTGGCTAGACATTTGCCTGCTGCCCTCGTGGTCATGAGTTCGATCCACAGCTGGACAAATTTGGATGTTTTAAATTGACCTGGCTCCTATGTCAACTCAGCCTAAAATTTGGATGTTTTAAATTGACCTGGCTCCTACGTCAACTCAGCCTAAAATTTGGATTCATGCCTGCACACCTGATTCATTGACCATGTTCAGGAAAGTCAAGCAGGTGCACCATGTAGATATTGGATTGAATCCCTGCAGAAGTCTGCAATTACATTCTTGATAGTAGGGAAAGGGAAAGTCATGGCCAATGAAATAGTATGGACTAACTGCTTCTGCCACTATATTAGAGGTACAATCAATCGATCAAGCCAACATTATTAACAGCCCATAGAGAATTAAGCTGAAATATGGACTTTTAACTAAATGAATCAAAATCAGAATCAAAATGGAAGTAGATTGATAGAACTATGCAGTCAACATGGCCTCTTTATAACAAACATTTTTTAAACACAAATATACACTTTGTATAAATGGAATGTTATACACCAAAAGCCTAATTTATTTTATATTAACAAGAAAAAACAGAAAGAGAAATATGTTAGATACAAGGGTAGTGCCAACTTAAGCATAAACACTGACCACAAAGCAGTTATTACCACAATAAAAACAAACAGAAGAAGAAAGCAAAGATTATGCTAAAAAAATAACCTGCGAATTAGTAAACTTAAAAAATCTCAAATGAGGCAGTGAGGAAAAATTATGAGAAAGAATTAAATGAAATCTTTATAAAACTACCTACAGAATGAAAAACAGTGGAAGAAGAATGGGGGATGTTCAAATCAAGTATTTAAAACACTGCAAAAATAACATGTGGAACCACGAAAAAACAAAACACAGATAAAGAAAATAGGTTGGTGGAACAATGTTAAGAAAGCTGTATAAGACAAGGAAAAATATTAAAAATGTTGGAAAAGCAAACAGGAATTTGATTACATTGAATATAGAATAGCAAGAAGACATGCAAATGAAATAATAAAGAGTGAAAAACAAAAAGACTGTGAGGAATATGGAGAAACCCTAAATAAAAAATGCAAGGAGGCAGCTGGAAACCCCCTACAAAAAGATTAATGTAATAAGAACCAAAGCAGAACCCTTTGACAACTGAAATAATTTACAGTGAAAAAGGAGAATCAATAAGTGAACAAAAATAAGAAAAAGATGAAGGCAGTACTTCAAACTTCTCAACATTCCATCAGATGCCACAAGAATCAAGAAACTAACACAGATGTCATCGAAGAACTAGAACCAGACATACATCAGATTAGCCTCATTGAATAAATCACTGGGACAAGATAAAATACTTAACTAAGTAAAGCAGCAAGAGAAGTAGGAACTGCACGGCTACATAGACTGTTTAACCATGTTTGGGTAGAACAACAAACACCATGAGACGGGAAGCACCATAGTTATCCCAATTTGGAACAAACAAAGGCAGTAAAAGAGGCTGCACACAATAAAGAGGCATTTCCTTTCTGTGTCATACTGGAAAAACATTTTGCAAAATTCTCAAGAAAAAACTACAACCTATATATGTATATGTGTGTGTGTGTGTGTGTGTATATATATATATATATATATATATATATATATATATATATATATATATATATATATATATATATAACTACTCCAGCTATATGAAACAACTTGGATTTAGGAAAAACAAAGGAAGCATAGATGCCATCTTTGCTCTAAGACAACTTATAGAAAAATCAATCAAATTTAATTAAACTCTACTTTGTCGACCAAGAAAAAGCATTTTATACAGTAGATCCTACATTAAAACGATGACGACGTTCCTTACTGATGTTACATGTATTGATAGCCAGAGTGTTTAAGTCCTTCTTGTGTATCCAGATGAGCAAGTCAAAATACCTCTACAGCAGACCCCAGGATCATTAGTTAATATTTGATTTCTAAATTATTTAATTAACAGAAGAACAACTGTAATGTATGAATCATTCTTTTTAATGAAGCAAAGAAACATAATGTGTTTGTAAAATGCATTACATCTGCACATACAGAAAACATATAATCTAACATTACACATAAGTGTAAGTTCTGACAGAAATGTCTCCAATATTTTTCATTGTTTCCCTTACAAACTGTGATCTACATTGTTTAATGTTGTACTGTTTCACATTTCTACAATCATATATTAGTTTCTTCACAAACTGTAACATATGGTGTCTGACATGCACTGCTGCAAATTTCTGCAACACCTTTAATAGTTTCTTTTAGAGCTGTAATGTATAATGCATTATTTGACACTTTGCAAAAATGTTTACAACTGTTTAAAACTGCACTGTTTTAAAATGTATATTTCTTCACAAGTTGTGACCAATTATGGCTATAAGCAGTTCCAATGTTGATACTGTTTTATTTAGAAGCAGTGAAATAAGTTGTCTAAAGCTGCACAGTTTTAAGTGCTGCAATGCCTGGGAAGGTTAACCCGGTCAACACATGCCTGAATATGTCGGATATGTTGACCGAAAGGCAGAAATATCGCAGCTCTGCTGTAAACAGACACAATGCAATTACGTCCAAAACAAACATTCTGTACAAACGAAGAAGAAGAAGAAATGCTGCAAAGTTGTTACTTGGTTCTTAACAAAAATGTCCGATTTTGTCTGTCTGACTGTGTCTACTTTGCTGATCACTTCTCTTCTGCATTAGCTACTGAAGTACTTACCTCACACATTCACAACCACTCTATTATCACCACATACAAGCAAGATCTGTTACATCATGGATATTTCCATACACTGCTAGAAACAATCACAAAACATTCAAAACATTAATCTACACTGTGGTTTTTTCACATTAGCTCAAATGTCTTGGTAGTCCTCTCTCCATTGCTTGGGCTCTGCGTATCTATTATAGCCATCATAGTTTACGCCGGGACGGTATTCTGGTTCAATCACAGCTGGCTCTTTCAAGGGTATGTCTGCGTCCTTGAAAGCTTGAAGTACACTAGTGATCTGATGGAGGGGGAGAAAACCCATTAAATCTTGTCCACACAAACTTTACGTTTAACAGTCTAGAATTAAACACATGGGTTTAAAATTCTGCTTGTCTTGTTTCCCTCATTAACTCATTTAACTCTCATAATTTACTGTTAAACACTGCAATATAAGCATCAATAACAAGCAATCACTAGCTAATGTTAACAAAAAGTGAAAGGAAATCAAACTACATTAAAATAATTTTGTTTTGGGACATGTCTGTGCTTAAACTTTCTCTGGTGACCAGGTCAGTGGGTTTGTTCCACACGCCGGTCAACTGGACATAAATGTTGAATTCTTGATTTAGAAAGCAATGGCAAACTACTCAATGTAAAACTGCCTAGTTAATAACAAGTAGCCAACAGTTTGGGTATGACTGCAACATTTTTAGAGGTCAGCTAGGCCAAGGGGTTTACTGGGTGGTGGGTTCATTCCTAAAACCAGTCAGTTTGGCCTAAAAGGTTGACTTCTCATTCACAAAGTATTAGCAAACTACTGAATGTAAAACTGCCTAGAAAAGTCAACGTGGGGTTGACCACAACATCTGCAAAGGAAATGCAATATTTAGAAATGTAGTGAATACATGGAGGATAACAACTGCAACTAAAGCAGCATTTGAAAAACCAGAGACAGTATGATCTGGTTAATGTTACCAGATTTATTGTATCCAATAATGAAACATGGCTGTCAGTAATGGAAGGCATGGTTTCGGCAAGAAGAGACAAGGGTCAACCAGCACAAAGATGAACACCGGACATTAAAGACACCTTGGGTATTAAAACACCAGGGCAGGTGAATTAGCCAGGGACCGAGTTTTTCTGGCAGGCCATGGTGTGAGTGATGTTCTGCAAAAGACCTGCTCCATGGTGAAGATGAAGACTGTTATATAGCCAGGAACAACAAACTATCAATCTCAGAAGCATGTACCTCCACATGTACGATTAAAGGACATCCTGATCATTTGAGCAACTGAACATTGTTCTTCTTCTGCTGCTTTCCATTTCCCAATGAAGCACTGGCCCTCAACTAACTCACACCCAGCCCTTTATAGATTTGTTCATGACTGAATGCATTTTACAGCTTGTCCACACAAGCCCTCCTCAGTCGCCTCTTATGACATGCATGGTGGGTTACAGTGGTACTATTCCTTGTTTCCCTTATGGGCCGCCGTAAAACATGGGCAAAACTGAACACTATTCATGCTTTAATAAAATATTACAACTTAGTATCCGAAGGGCCGTTAATGGTTGTTTAATTGCCATCATAGTAGACTTCAATATAAGACTTTACCTTTTCAGAAGGTGTCTCCACATTATCGAAGAAAAGGCACTGTGATTCCACTCTGTAAGCATCTCTGAGCTAGAATCTTCCCAATATTGATGCTTGCAGCAACATCAGTGCAGCTGAAAGAAGCAGCATTACAATTATTGCATTACAAATTAACAGTCACCACATGAACATACAGGCATCCAGAGTTACAATTACTTATATGTAAGTATGTGTAATTTCAAATATATTAAAAGCCATGAAATAAATTAACCACAGACACGGAAATACACTGTAATGACAAGACTAACCATAGGCATATATACTAATTTATAATAAAATCACAAACAAAAAATGCTGCAAATAATTAAACTAACTAAAGCAACACATATAAACATCGAACAAACATGTACCATAAAGATAAAACCAGTCAAAAGTTAAATATACCATAAAGACATCGCTAACTATAAGCAAAGAATAATTAGACACAATAATTTTACTATAAAGTCAACACCAACAATAAGCTAAAATAAATTTACCACAAAGACATTGCTAACTATAAACTAACATTAATCAGACACAATAAATGTACCTAAAGTCAACACAAACTATAAGCTTTTTACCACAAAGACATCGCTAATTATAAGCAAAGAATAATCAGACACAATAAATGTACCATAAAGTCAACACCAACCACAAGCTAAAATAAATGTACCACAAAGACATCGCTAACTATAAGCTAACATTGATCAGACACAATAAATGTACCATAAAGTCAACACCAACTATAAGCTTTTTACCACAAAGACATCGCTAACTATAAGCAAAGATTTCTGATTAGTAAAAGATGGAGTCTCTGTGGCAAAGTGGTCAAGCCGTTTTACTCGTGCTCCAAAGGTTGTGGGTTCGATTCTGGGCCGCGTCCTTCGGTTTACGAGTTAAATGTTTCGGAGACTCCTGTGGGTCGTCGCTAAAAGCTACGGAGTTTGTGCTTTGTTCGACGCTTTCCGTGCTGCAGAAAGAGACCGAGTCATATGGGATAAAACCCGGTGCAATGAAGTCGACCCTGTCGACTTTTATAAGCAAAGATTTATCTTATCAGACACAATAAATGTACCATAAAGTTACCACAAAGACATCGCTAACTATAAGCTAAGATTAATCAGACAATAAATGTACCTCAGCAAAAACATTAACCACAAACAAAAACACGTACCATACAGACAAAGCTAACTACATGCAACAGCACAGAATAAGCATAAGCATTTTCCAGAAGAAAAAATAAGTGACTAAATAATTTAGAAATTATTTTTAATTATCTAAAAATACCTTAGGCATTGTTACTAATGTGTGCTTCAATCCCATAACAACCTTCCAGAAAACCTCTCGATCATAAGTAAGATGTCCCATGTCCGATACACCCATCTGGAGATCATCCGTCACATCCTGCACCATTCTTCTCTTTGGCCTTCCTCTTCCTCTCTTCCCAAGCGTATACCCCTCCATTATTGTTCTCTCCAAGCTTTCGTGACATTTCAAGTGACCAAAATATTTCAATTTTCTTTGTTTTATCGTCTTAAATAGCCAACCTTCTTCAATATTCAGCTCTCGAAGTATGGATGAATTTGTTCTTTTCTGTATCCAATATATTCTCAGAACTCATCTATAACATTTATATTCAAAGGCATGTATGCGCTGTTCAGCTTGTTTAGTAAGTGTCCGGGTCTCACAGGCGTATGTGGGAAAAGATTGCTCTTAAAAATCTAATTTTTGTAGTTCTGTCTGTCCCACTCCACAATTTATTCAGTTGTTTTAATCTTTAAAGAGAAATATATATCCGTCTTTTAATTTCTTTCATTCTGTCACCATTGTTGGTAATCAATGACCCAAGATATTCGAAATTTTCCACCACCTCCTATTTTTCCTCATTAACATATATTTCTTTCTCCATAGTAGTTTTATCTGTATTATCATCATGATGTGTCATGCCGGTAAGCGTGGGCGGTCATGTTTTGCCATGTCACTCGATCACCAGAGTCGTGGAACAGCTCTGTGTTCTTGTCTCGACCATACAACGTGGTCAAGCCATCCAGGTATTTACTTCTCTGTCCTCCCCTTGTTCTCTTCCTATCAATCTTGCCAGTTGTCACCAAGTTCTCCAATTTATTTCTCCTCATAACGTGGCCAAAAGATTGTGACTGTCTACGTCTAATTTCTCTAATCAGTTTACGGTTTTCATTTGTTTCTTGTAGGACTTGGTCATTGGTTTTTCTGTCTGTCCATGGTATTCTTTGCATTCTCCTCAGAAACCACATCTCCACAGCCATCAGATTTTATCTGCATGCGTTATCTTTGTTTTTGCTATATTAAGTTGTGATTTTCACTATTCAATTGAGGTGAGAGTATTAGGTTTTCTATACTATTCTATAATGGCGAACTACTTAGCGTAATCTTGCCAAGACATCAACAACAGCGGTAAAATGCTGGTATTGACAACAATGTCCTGTAAATAGGATATGCGGGGGGAAAAAATACTATTCTGTGTTATGGATAGCAATACTGCATCATTATCATATCGAATCTCTATCATGACCACCGATATTTAGGGTATCATATTGCTCCCTGTTTATATCATCTCTGACATTTCTCATAATACTTTTGGTGTACAGTTTAAACAAATATGGGACAGCACACATCCCTGACGGACTCCTTGCTTGATGTCAAACCAATCAGATGTCTTCTATTCTAACCGCTGCTTCCTGGTCTAGATAAAGCATTTTTATGAGTTGTATTACATGTGACAGAACGCCCATATTCCTCATGATTTCCCAAAGTTTCTGATGTTTTACAATCAAATGCTTTTGAATAATCCACAAAACATGAGAATAGGTTTACATTAAATTCTCTTAATTTCTCTATTATTTAACGCATGTTGAGTATGTGATCTCTTGTTCGTCTTCCTTGCCTAAGTCCAGCTTGAACCATGCTAATTTCTTCATTTTCTTACGAAGTCTTCCCATTATGATTTTTAGTAGAATTTTACTTGCATGACTAATCAGGGCAACAGTTCTATAGTTGGTGCATAATTTCAGGTTGCCCTATTTTGGTATTGGAATGAAGATAGTTCTCTTCCAATCTGCCACATACCATATTTCCATATCTTTTTACATAATGCGTGATAGATTTGTATGCTTTCTTCTCCTCCCGCTTTAATTAGTTCAGCTGGTATCTCATCACATCCAGGTGATTTACCATTCTTCAGATTCTTTCTGTTTCTGCTGTCATTGGCTCATGTATCTCATTCATATCCTCACTGTCATTCATATCATACATTCCACTGCAGTATTCTTGCCATCTTTCTAGAATTTGGATTCCGTTAAGGTATTTCCCAACTTTTCTCAGATAACACTTAATTGAGGTTGAAAATTTCTTGTCAATAACTTCATTTCCATGAACATTTTGTAATCTCTTCCTGTCTTATGATATTGCTCTAGTCTGGTGCAGCAATCTCATACTAATATTTTATTAATCATGTTTTTATTGTTCTTGAGAAAGGTATGAAATACCAAAGAGTAGGACAGATGTGTTATATTTATATTCAAAATTATTATATGCATTGAACGCAGTGCTGACTACATTGAAAAATGGTACATTTGTTCTTTACTTTTGCAGAATATATTAACTTTACACAACACAGACTGAGAATCTGATACCATGATTGCTCTACTATATAAGAAACAATATGATAGCTTAACACTTTACAGGGCAGACGTTTGTCTGTTTTGTAGCCCTGAACGGGCAAGAAGAATTTTGAGGTTTGGTAAAATTGTGGGTTACGATAGCAAAATCATCACATAAAAGGTGTTAGTCAACCGATTTTACTTAAATAAAAAACAAAGTGAAGTAAAAAGCATGCAGATTATTTTACTCATTTGAATGTTCCCGGTAATCCACACATGAACACAAATATTTACAAAATACAACATATTGTTTGTGATTGTCAGTCATTTATACGGCAATTTACAAACACATTTTCAGAATCAGAATCACTTTCTTTAAAGTCCGACTCACGACTGCTAATGCAAAGTAACGCTGATCACTGATATCTAGCTCCGATTAATAGTCAACTTCGTGCCTTTCAATGTCACTTAAACTGAACCCAACGAAATCTCCACTATCACTTGAAGGATCGTCAAAATCCATTTTGAAATACAAAGCGTAAAACCCCCAAAAACTATTTTTTTAAATCCGTTCAAATTCAAAGTACACGCTTGCGAATGGCGGCCACATTGTCATGCTATCTGCAAAACCAAAAGTAGATAATCGGAAGTCTCGGAAAGCCGCAAGATCGCATTTTTACAATGCATAATAGTCACTGGCGCTTTCGGGCGGTTTGCCCATGCAAGGGTAAAAACATTCTCAGGCGTTTTGCCTGGTAAAGGGTTAATACTTGAAATAATCACTACATGGTACTGGGCTGAAGGATGGAAACCTAGTGCCTCTGGATCATTAACAACACATCATGTTTACTGTACATAAAAACATCAATACTTCTGTTGACATAACATTTAAAAAGTATCATTAAAACAAGGACAAGTGCCATAAAATAATTCAGACAAATGATGATTTCAATAAACAGGGTGCATTTTTGATGACTGTGCAGTACCTATTATGTAGTATGAACTTTACAGAGGGTGAATACAAAACTTGGACCAGCAATATTTTCAAACACTGCAGTCATTAAAAATACACCCTATATATTGTGTGATTGAAACTGGGAACTGCATCACCCAGTTATATTGTTTCAGTACTACACACACAGCACTTGGCAATGGCTTGAATGTCTGAGGAGGTCAAAACAAATAGCTGTATTATTTTAGTGATAGGGCCACATGGGTGTAAACAGAAATGAATGATGGGCTTGTGGGATTGGCTGCTGTGGAGAGCAGACAAGCAATTGACCAGGCAGACATCCAGAATCACCTCAGAGAGGCAAGACGAGTAAATGACTCAACAGATGGATGTGATTGTGCAACTGACCAGACTGCAAGAACATCAAGTTAAACAGGGTGAAGCTAGACAAGAGCACAATCCAGAGCCAAAGACGAATAGTCAATACCAGAACTGGTGTCATCAGTCACTACCGCGGGAGATGCTGAGGAGGGGATCCATTCATGGGTGGAGGAAGCTGAAAGAGGTGCTGAGGGGATCCATTCATGGGTGGAGGGGGCTAAAAGAGGTGCTGAGGAGGGGATCCCTTCATGGGTGGAGGAAGCTGAAAGAGGTGCTGAGGAGGGGATCCATTCATGGGTGGAGGGGGTTAAAAGCGGTGCTGAGGGGAGGAGGGTTCCCTTCACGGGTGGAGGGGGCTAAAAGAGGTGCTGAGGGGATCCCTTCACGGGTGGAGGGGGCTGAAAGAGGTGCCGTGGGGGGAGGGGGGATCCCTTCACAGGTGGAGGGGGCTGAAAGAGGTGCTGAGGAAGGGATCCCTTCACAGGTGGAGGGGGCTGAAAGAGGTGCTAATGGCAAAGGGACTGACTTTATTGCACAGTGTGTCACCCCATCTGGCTCAGCCTCTCGCTGTAAAATGGCAAGCTACCAACCAAGGGCATCGTGCAAAACACAAGCTCTATAACTCCAACAATGACCCCAGGGATCTCCAGAAAATACTGCACTCATGGTCTGAACAGTGGTCCGAAAATGAACTCACTATCTCCAGAGCAAGAGACAGATAGCTTGAGCACTTCAAAATGGAGATCCCCCAAAGAGCTCTACCTGCCTGGGACGTGGAAAAAGATGAGAGGACATATTGTGACATTCTCACAGAAAGTAACCGTATACCTGTACAACTGACTCTTTATTGCCCATTCTTTAGTTGAAGCCGACAGCACCTTCTCTCCAGAACAATGCTCAACATAAGCTTCTGTATTTTGATTTGTATGACAAATCACCAGTCTGCAAATATATAACAAGCATCAAATTAACATGTTTATTCACTTTTTCATATTGTCATGACTTGTCTATCCATTGGCAGAATCAAGATAACATAGCTTTCTTCTGGTCGCTGACTGTTACTAAGCAATGTAGAGAGGAGTTTTTGTGTGTGCCATTGTAGAATCGCTTTGATGTTATCAATCCACCTGCAACTAGGCCTTCCTGGCACTTTACGACCACATCCTGACTAGTCTACTGTTGTAAGCAAACAGGTGTAGTTGGCCAAGCTGTATTTGCATAAGATCACTTAACCACTCTATTGTCTGTGTCCCTATATATTCTTTAAGTCTTGTTCCTGTAGTAATTTAACTGTTTGTTTTTGCATGAAAGACCAAAAGTAATTCCATGAAAGAATGCTATGATCCTAGAGAAATTACAAGGACTGCATAAATATTAGGGACGTTCATTTTAAACCTGTTCCAATGGCTTTATTACAAAAGCATGAAAGAAACATTAACAGGTGTGGTAGAATTCAACAAAGCATTCACTTTGAATGAATTATGCACCATGGGTTGGTCAGAAGAAGTCGCCGTAGGCATTCAGGCAAGCATCCCACTGCTTATGTAGGCGGCGAATGCCGTCCGCAAAAAAGGATTGTGGTTGCTCACTGAACCAAGTATTTACCGCGTTCATTACGTCTGCATCTGTGTGAAATCGTTGCCCCTTGAAAACTTATTTTAGAGGTCCGAACAAATGAAAATCACATGGTGACAAATCAGGACCATAGGTTGGATGTTGCAGAATTTCCCACTTCTTCCTTGATAATGCTTCCTGCACAATATTTGCAACATGCGGACGAGCATTATCGTGCAACAAAATCACACCGCGAGAAAGCATGCCTGGGTCGTTTATTCTTGACGGCTTTTTGCAGCTTGTCTAGTGTTTGCAAGTAGTTGGTAGAGTTGATGTTGACACCAGGTTTTTTAATGTCGGCCAACAATAGCCCTTCATGGTAAAAAAATGCGCTCAGCATAACCTTACCAGCGGAAACCTTTAACTTGAATTTTTTTGGCTTTTAGTGATCCAGAATGCTTCCATTGCATCTCTCTTTTGCTGCTCAGCTCAAAGTGGTGACACCATGATTCATCGCCTGCCACTATGCGGAAGAGAAATGCATCACTCTGTAACACAGCAAGTGGTTCAAACACTATCCCATGCAATCCTCTTTTTGGTGGTCGGTCAACATCTGTGGTACCCACTATGAACACACCTTCCGATGTTGCAGTTTCTTACAAATGACCTTTTGAATTGTCCCAACTGACACTTCAAATTCTTTCGCTAGCGAACGCATGCTTCGACAACGGTTCATCTGTACTGCTGCAGTAATTTTGGCGATGGTTTTTTTCTGTCACAACAATATGCGCTTGACCCGGCCGTCAAGATCTATCGTGAACTGACGTCCTTTCCGAAAAATGTGTGCCCTGTCTGTCACTGTTGTCTTCGACACACATTTGTTACCATTCGCTGACTGCATTCTTCGATGAATGTCCACTGGTCGACATCCTTCAAATGAAAGAAACTGAATCACCGCTCTTTGAGCTTCTTTGGATGGATTTTGGATCAACCCGGCTATTTTCTCAACGGTTAGAAACAGAACCTATGCATCATGCACCAAGCACGTGCTCTTTTATTCATTGGTCAGTACTTATCACATGACTATGACATGATCATGTTCAACATAAGCAATTACGCACGGTGCGGCACGAACGGATTTCAAATGAACGCCCCTTATACTTAGTCAATGCATTATGAGGTGGGGGGATAAAGTCATTACCTGATGCCTTCTATGTTGCATGTCCTTTGTAGGCGTAGTGACCAACGCCCCATAGATTTTTAGACAATCTTACATTCTGTAGTATGAAAATTCATATGAACAAGATGTCATTTGAACATTAAATCAATAATGAGCATCACTGCACATTCCCAAACGTGCTCCATCCAACCTTCAGTAGACAACGAAGAGTTTCCATGTTGGTGACACCAGTGGCAGCCTGAATCAACCTGTTTTCCTCTATGTGCTGGGTGTTGTCCAAACCTTCTGCTCACCCTCATTTCAGATGTGGAACTTATTTTCCTGCACTTCACTCTAATCCCAGGGAGCCTTTACATCAGCCTTGTCAATATAAAGCTTGTCGCTCAAAGGAGCAGCAGCAGCCAAGCTAGCAACCTGTTCATTTACTCGAAGATCTGCATGCCCTGGGCAGAAAATCCATGATATGCTCTATATATCTATCTTTTCAAACAATGCAAGCCACAAAACGTGAAATACCGGTTTCTATTTTACACAGCATGTCACAAACACACCATGCCTTTCTTCTTCCTCGTTCATCCGGAGTTTTTTTTCGGACGTGATTGCGTTGTGCCTGTTTACAGCAGAGCTGCGTTCTTGCGCCGTTAGGCCGACACATCCGACTTCTGCGGGCATTTGTTGACAGGGTTAACCTTCCCGGCACCATGCCTTTCTATGTTACTCTCTAGCCATCAGAATGCTGCCATTATAGCCTCCACCTTCAATCTCATGCTGAAAGTCACAATATCATATGCCAGTCTCTCCTCTTTAACACTGCATCCCTTAACCTTTGCAATGATGCCACACCCACTCCATTACCTCTTAGCACAGACCCATCAGAGTATATTATCACATAATTTGGACATGAGTTGACATTATCAGTGGTTCTACACATGCCTTTGTCTCATCTACTGTCCATTACTGACACCCTCAGTCCAACACGACTATGATTCTCTGCAAAAACTGCTTTGTTGAGAGGCACCATGGTCCATTCCTTTCTCCAAACTATCTGACTATTTCCCAGACATGTCTAAATCATATCTTCAGCCTGTGGTATCCAAGAACAGCCTCTCTTCAACATGTGTTTTCTGGTGACACCCAATGCCTCATACAGAAGGTACTCCTTGTTCACCACAATCCTAAGGTACATTTTTGCTTGTATCAGAGACAGTCGAGCAAGTATATGTTGCATGCACATAATAAGCGTTGCTTGTGCATCCCAAAATCACTCTCGTGGCCTCATTTTGCATGCGTTTCAGCTTCTCCAGCTGTCTGTGTGATACTGTCAGCAACCCCAGACCATACTCAATCACTTGAATAATTCACTGTTGGCAGAGAGTGTATACAAATCTGTTCCATGCCCGTTGCTTACATCATCTTCATTGCATGGGGTCCCTTCCTTACCTTTGATATCATCTCTACCATGTGATTCCTGAAAGACAAACTTTTGTCAAATGGTATTCCAGAGTATTTAACTGTGTCCTCTCTCTCTCTCTCTCTTGATGAGACTGCTATTTACAGTGATGTTCGGAACATTTTATTATTTAAATAGCAACATAACAGGGATGGAACCCATTTCCATGCACCAATTACTCACTCTATTCACTGCAATTTGCATTTCTCTAGATATTTCCACTATACTTCATCCATCTATAAAAAAAGGACATTGTCCACAAATGTCAAAATACGTTCATCACCTACTACCATTTTCAATATACTGTTTGGGTTTACGTTGAAAGGCAACCGTGAAATGGCAGACCTCTGTGATAGCCCTGATGCAATAGTGCAAAGTTTAGAACTTGGTGGAGAGAACAAGAAGGCAGAGAAGTAAATATCTGGATGGCTTGGCCACACGGTATGGTCGGGACAAGAACACAGAGCTGATCCATGATTCTGGTGATCGTGTAAGATGGTGAAACATGACCACCCACGCTCACTGGCATGGCACATGATGATGATGATGCATAATTTAGACATTTTGCCAGAGCCTGCTATTTTTGATTTCCAACTTGCCAAGAGATTTTTAACATGCACAAAGAGTTCCCTCACGTTTCTGGTCCTTATCAGAGAAGAATATGTCCAATCCACGACCCCGGGATCAGGGAAAGTGTACCATCCTTTTCTTTATTTTGCCAGCAGTGGATGCCATACGGTTTTATCTACTCCGCCCCTTTGGATAAATTGTCAAATATTGATTGGCATTCTTTGAGGGCACTATCAAAGAGAGTCTGTCTGTCCCAGTATCAAACTACACTTGCTCCTTCAACAAGTTGATGACATCATTTCGGAGGTGACATGTGGTATGTCTATAGATCACTCTTTCTGCTATCTTGTGTGATCTCTGACATATACTTATTTTCCCATTTCATTTCTATGTGTGACAATCAATGCCTATAAATGTATTATCTGTGAATATTTGTAAATCTTTTATCTTTTTTCTTTCGCTGCCCTCTATTCCCCCAATGGAGCATGGATCCTCAAGGATTTTGCAGCTACAATTCTCCGTGGGATGGGATAGCCAGCACCACAACCAACCCTCTTAGCACCTACAACATACATGGTAGGTTTCAGTATTACTATTCTTTGCTTCCCTTAAAACTCCTGGAAATTGGGCAAAATCTGTATCTAATTCAACACAATGATACAGAAGTGGAAAAACGCAGGAGCAACAAGAGACACTTTGTATAACAAAAATGAAGGACCCTTTTTCACACCTTGAGCACTGGGCACATGGTGGTAGACCCATATATTTAAAAACTCGCTGGGTGGAAGTCTCAGTATCATGTCAAGACATTTCCTGGTGCACATTTTAGGCTGGTCAACCTCGGAACCAAGGTCGGTTTTAAATATTCAAATCCGAACTTATACATATCAAACCCATGACTCCCAGGCTAGGATCTAACCACTAAGCTATCTTGACTCCCGGGTCATAGATGGCACTGCATAATTATCATAATTAATACATTACTTGTGATAATAGTCCCTGCGAGGTGCTTGATATGTCCAGCCTGTTCGCTTTTTTGCTAGTGCCAGCTTCTCAAGATTCCTATGAAATAAACATTGGAGATAAGATTGCTCACACACAGCATATCAACGCAGTGAGATCGTGTCATAATTTCATGTAACAAACATGTGAAGTGATAGGTAAAGGTGTGAAGTTTTAGGTCTTCAGATATTCTAGGTCATAACATATGAAGTGGGGTGGCCAATAACCTTCATTGCCTTTCCTCCCAGGCAATTCTCAAAAATTCTTAAAGTTGTCTGGTGCCCATTTTTAAGAGACTGGGTAACCCCCTGTACTGGTTATAAAAATGGATCCTGGCTCTGCTGGGGGTTGAACCTGGACCAGTCTTGACAGACAATGTGATCTAACCACTATGCCATCTTGGCTCTACGTGGATATAACTCAATATTATGATATTCTACAGTCACTGTAATATTAGATGCATGGATCATGTCCTTTCCTGGTTTCTTATTTACTTCCTTGAGAAATTATGGATACCCATTTTATGAGTTAAGTAGTTCAGCTCTTTTATTTTTTTTTCTGAGTCCAGGAACCAAATAGAGCAATCAGTAGTTTCATAAGAATGACATGTGGTTATTAAGAATAGACCACAACGGAGGGTAAGCAACAAAAGCAACACTAATCGCTTTCAAATTTTGGAATATTTTGTATACACACACATTGTACATGACAATTTGAAATTTGAAGTAAAACATTTTCATATATTTCTCAAAATGAAATATCTTGATACTTCTCCACATCTTGCAATCTCCAAAGCATATTTCAATTTGCGTGTTGACACCTTTCTGTAAAGGGAGAGTCTATTCGCAGGGCCCTGCGAATAGACGCTTTGTTTATTCACAGGGCCCTACGAAGGGCCCTACAGCTACCCATCTACCTGCGTACCTATTCATCCACCTACCTGCCTAGCTACCCACATACCTGCTTACTTAACTACCTACCTGTCTACCTATCTACCTATCTAACTATCTATTTGTCTAACAACCCATCTACCTGCCTACTTAACCACTTTCGTGTCTTTTTCGGGATTTTTTTCTCGTGGACCTGTAGTAATAAATTTCCCCTGGTCTCTGGGTAGTGAGTTCGGACGCCCGTGTGTATTAATTTCGAGTTAAAAATCTACTACAGGATCCTCGCCGATGCTACGGAGTGCGTGCACTGAGCTGAGTTTCTCCAGACTCAGGTTTGAGTTAGGAGGAGAACGGAGCACTTGTGGGTTGCACCTGTGTGCCGTGATGTTGATCCATCGACTAAACAAAACTAAAACTTTCGTGTCTAACTACCCACCTACCTAACCAACTATGACTAATACAAAGAATTATCGGCGAAGCAACGGAGTACGTGCTTTGTGCTCGATACTTTTGACAATAGCCAGCGGGGAGAGAATGAAGCGGAGGAGAAGAGGTAGGGGAGAGGGGAAGGAAACGGAAGAAGAGGGCTGGAGCCAGAAGGGGTAGAAGGAAAACGGATCATTTGGGACTCAAAAATGTGTGGGTTGGGTATTGGAATTGCCGTAGTGCAAAGCAACGAGGACCAATACGATTGACATTTGACTTTCATCCAATTAATTGCTGAACAATTTTTTTAAAAAAATGTCCGGCAAGGAAACGAACGATTGACATTTTACTTTCATCCAATTAATTGCTGAACAATTAAAAAAAAAAAATGTCCGGCAAGGAAACGAACGATTGACATTTTACTTTCATCCAATTAATTGCTGAACAATTTTTTAAAAAAAATGTCCGGCAAGGAAACGAACGATTGACATTTTACTTTCATCCAATTAATTGCTGAACAATTTTTAAAAAAAATGTCCGGCAAGGAAACGAACGATTGACACTTGACTTTCATCCAATTAATTGCTGAACAATTAAAAAAAAAAAATGTCCGGCAAGGAAACGAACCTCGAGCTCCCGCCCATCTGGTGGGGACACTATCAACTATGCCACTGACGACACGTTTTCCAATCAACAAAAATGTATAATATAGCCGCAAACTTACGTTAAATCACGTGACCAGCCGTGCCCTGCGAATAGACGCTTTGTTTATTCACAGGGCCCTACGAATAGACACTTTCTTCTGTAAAATGATAAAAGATCCTCAAGAATCCTCTCTCTTTGTCTTCCTATATATCTTTTTCCATAAATCTTTCAAGTTGTCACAATATGTTCCAGTTTTTCTCTTTTCATAATGTAGAACAAAAAAATTATGACTGCCTCTTTCCGTTTGTGATAAATTGTCTTCATGTCTACGCCTTTATTCAAAATATTTACATTACTTATTTTGGCTATCCAAGGAATTTTCAGCATTCTTCTATAAAACCACATCTTTGAAGCCTCCAGGGATTTATTTTTATTGTTTACTTACTGTCCAGAATTAACAGCCATATGTTAAAACTGGTTCTGTGTAACATTCAAATCTACAGAATAACAAATGCAAGAAAATATGAGTTTTGGCTACAGAAATTCTACAAGTTAATAATTACAACAAAATTAGTTTGAGTTTAAGAAAGTCTTTAAAAAATGTTGCATGCCCTTTGCAGGACGTTACGATGAACCTTAACCCCAGATCGATCTTCAAGGCAATTTTACTTTCAGTAATTTTGCTTTCTCAAGGAAATGTCATCATTGATGTCCAACTGACAGGTGTAATGGTTGAACCCCTTACCCCGAAGTTTAAGCACATGAGCATTAAGCTCCATGGCCACATAGCTATAAGTTAATAAATACCAAGATGTGAGTTTATTCTACTGACACTCACTTCCACATTGTCAAGAAAGACACCACTAGAATCAGCTCACCTGGGGTTTCTGTTGTGATATACTGGACTCACTACATAGTCCTTATTTGGACTATCTGCAAAATGTCTACTACTGGTACTTAGATGTCTGGAACAACCTGTTGATTTTGAAGAAATAATTGCGATTTTTAAAAAAAAATTATTATTCCATATTAAGTTGTATATCCTTTATAGGACATTGCAGTTAACCCCAGCATTTTCAGCTATTTGTGATTTCTTGTCAAGTTAACGTTCAGCAGTTTGCCATTGCTTTCTGAATGACCGGCACTCATACACAAACATATACACACATGCAAACACATACACGCACAAACACACATAAACACCAATATAAATACACTCACATAGGCACAATACACACACTCACCCACACACACACTCACACATCTAGACACATACATCGCTGCCTCACATTATCACTAAACTAATATGAACAAACTCCCACACTTTACACACACATACACTAACGATTATCTTGAGCATCCTCACAAATAACACACACTCCCTCGCATACACTGCATGCATGCACACATACACACACAAGCATGTACACATGTATACAAAAACATACACATATAGACACATGTACATACACACACCAACGCATATAAACACATCCCCACCCATATACATACATTCATACATGCACTTGCACACACATAATATACACAAACACACACATATATATATATACACACATAGGATCAACCATGGTCTATGCTGTGTCTGACAGAATGTTGACCATGTCTTTACTCTACCTTCATACACACACCAACGCATATAAACACATCCCCACCCATACACATACATTCATACATGCACTTGCACACACATAATATACACAAACACACACATATATGTATACACACATAGGATCAACCATGGTCTATGCTGTGTCTGACAGAATGTTGACCATGTCTTTACTCTACCTTCATACACACACCAACGCATATAAACACATCCCCACCCATACACATACATTCATACATGCACTTGCACACACATAATATACACAAACACACACATATATGTATACACACATAGGATCAACCATGGTCTCTACTGTGCCTGTCAGAATGTTGACCACGCCTTTACCTTCTTGCCAGACTCTTGGGAAACAAGACTCTAGCTGACACAAGAGAGGATCAACCATGGTCTCTACTGTGAAAAAAAAACCTTAGAACTGCAAACTTTACAAGTTGCGAGACTGCAAGAGAGTTGCCTTAACTGACTCAAGATGATGGCAGGCAATCAGCAGATACGACATGTGGCACATACTGTTTGAGGGTCTACTGAGCATGATGTATTGACATTGTTTGCTTATTGGGAATGGAACAAAGAAGTCATCACAACACCATCGCACTAATTTTTTCAAATTCTGCAACAGTGAACTTAAATTTACTAGGTGTTTTTAGAATCCATATAATTCATAGCACTGTCAGAAAACCTAAAGATGTTCCATCCATCTCCATATTGATGTCTGTCCTTGTGGGATCATCATTATCATCATCATGTGCACTGCCAGCTGGCATAAGTGTACATGTTTCTCCATAAACCTCAGACCTTGGTTTTCTAAATCAACAGCTGATATTCCTCCATGCCACCGTCTCTGTCATCGAAGTGATTATTCCCAAACAGGGCCAGTCATGTGACGTCTATATATTCTATATTAGAAAGCAGCACAAACTGGCATATCATTGGGGGGCCAGTATAATGTATTATTAAGTATATATACACACATATAATAGATAAACAGAAGGCTGTAATATATTAATATAATAAAGAAGGCAAGCAAGTGCTAATGCAGTGGTTCTCAACCGGTGGGGAATTCCCCCCCCCCCCCCAGGGGGAAATTTTAGTTTTTCGGGGGGGATGAAGACCATTTCAAGATCGCGTTAATACAAGAACCGATTACTTGATATTGTTTTTCTCTTCATACTTTACAGTTATGTACTTCTCATTCTTCTAAAATTCATTTTATAAAGTAAGTAGACCCATAAATCATGTTTTATGTGGATGTCTAGACTTGTTTTAGTATATGCTATTAAATTTACCTTCCATTTTTACGTATACTGTGTAGGGGTGGGGGGATTTTTAGATAGGAAATATGAAAGGGGGGGAATGACATTCTGAAAATACGGTGAAGGGGGGCAATGGGCCAAATTTTTGATAGGAAGGGGGGGAATGACGTTCTGAAAATATGGTGAAGGGGGGCACGGGCCAAAAAAGGTTGAGAACCACTGTGCTAATGGCCTAATGTGTATGATTATGACTAGGGTTAGGTTAGGGATGGGGTTAGAGTTAGGGTTGGGGTTTGCATTAGGGTCTGGGTTAGGGTTAGGGAATACGTGGTTTAGGGCATGTTTTGGGAATAAAGTCTCCCCTCTGACATTGCAGCACCTTATCGAATATCTCTCAGTCAACCTTTTTCCCCTCTGTAGTGTCTCAACAATACAATGTTTTCCACATAATAAAATGTCTCCTTTTTTCATTATAATTTTTACCAACGAACGCTGAAACTGAATGAGATTCTCTCCTTATCTTTAAATATGCTGTTTTGTCTATTATTATTCTTCAAAGTATCGCATTTTATCCATCGTGATTGTTCCAACTACACTGACGCTCGTGAAAGTGAAAGTCAACAGTCAACAGATCGACATCGGAACCCCTCGCCTCACTCACACTCTGCCTTGCGCACCATGCTTCAATAAACAACTATTATACTTACCAAATATATATCTACTCAACTGCGACAGTTGAATCCCCCTATTACTGCAAACATACAACAGTTGTAACCGTTGCATGTTTAAGTGGTAACGGACAAATATTGCAGTATAAAATAGACCTCCTACTCCTAGCGACTTGTGCTCTCCGTCTAGGTGTCAATGTCATTTCCAGTTAAGCTTTTTATGCCATTGCCATTAGCTTCAATTGTATAATTCAACGTACGAAACAAACCACAATTCTGAATAATTTACTTCAAATGGGTATTGTTGCTGCTTAGGAGAAAAACCCAAAACAGTATGAAACCAGCTGTGGTTATACTTGAGAATAGAATACCTATTTTAAACAATACCATCTTGTGATGAAACGGCCCTCGCTAGCGGCCTTAACTTCTTCTTCTTCAGCGTTCCGAGCCATTGAGGTTCTTTACTGCAGATACAATCCGTCTCCATTTGTCTCTCTGGTTGACCTTCTCTTGCCAGTCGTTGATTCCAAGTGCTTGTAGATTTGTATATATATTATCTCTCCAAAGTCTTCTTGTTCTACCTCGGGGTCTACGGTCATTTATTTCCTGAGTGTAAGCGAGTTTTGTTTCCCTATTGCCTTCCATTCTTTCTATATTGCCTCAGCCATTGGCCCTAACTAGCGTTTATATAATATATATATTTTCTTCTCTGTTCATAATAAGTATAGATGATTAACTCAATTCTATATTAACGTGTAATATATGTTTGGAATGACTAAATGACCGTTATTTTGATTCTCGCGAATTTTTGTTTTTTAAGTCGTCATCATCATCATCATCAAGTGTCCTGCAAGCTGGCCTAGGCGTTCACGTCTCTCCACAGATCGTTGTCTTCGATGTTCTGAATCAACTCTGTTGATGACAATCCTCCGTGCTACTATCTCAATCCATTCAGCATCATCTCTTTTGGTCTGCCTCTGCCTCTTTTCCCTTTGATCTTTCCAATTGTCACGATATTCTCATCACTTGACCAAAGAAAGCTGTTTGTCTCTTTCTTATTGTTGTATATAATGTTTTGATTTCATTAGCCTTTTTCAGACAGTCGTTGTTAAATACTCTGACAGTCCAAGGAATTCGCAACATTCGCCTCAGAAACTACATCTCCGTTGCTTCCAAGGTCTTTCTAATTTGATCATATAAATTCCAAAAATCACTCCATGCAGCAAAAGAGGTGCATATGATACCTTTCATTTCCTGAAATGCAGTCACACCTTAATGTCTTCGAATTAACTATTCAATATGTTCTGATCATGCGGCAGGTCCTTTGTAGAACGTTACTTTCATGCTTACCCACTTTATGCATGTTTGGGCCCAAAGTATATTTCATTTCTTGTAACGATCTTCATGCTGGTTGACCCCTGCCCCTCCCCCTCCAGGGAACCATGCCTTCCATTATATCTGTTTGTAAGCCGCTGTGATGTTTGACATGGCAGAGTGGTTCAGTTATAATACAGACATGAGGATGTTAATGAGTCAGTATTCTTCGATGTCCAGATCATGTAATGTCAGTATTTTTGTTCTTTTTAGTGTTTCAAACCACTCCAAATTCAGAGGTACTTATACTTTACGTCCGCAAGTCAAGGACTAGAAGACAAACTATTAGTCCAAATTACCGGTGTAGGGCTTGAACCCGTCAACCTCGGCATTTGCACACCGGAAGTTTAAAAATGAACGCTCTTATCAATTCCGCCATGCTGACTTCTCGTTCCTCTTAATTAATCCACGGTATTCTGAGACTTCTTCTGCAACATTTCATTTGTTACACTCCCGATTGTATACTTTAAATACAATTGTTATGTTTCAAATCCCGTAGCCTGAATCTGGTGTGAGTATGTGAAGTGTTAGGACCGTCACATTTTGAAGACCCGAGTGTACGGAAGAATAATTGATTGTCTTCTGTAGTGACAGCCAAACGTACAGATGTTGTCTCGTGGAAGATGCGTGTTTTCACCATGTTTAATTGATTTTCTGGCATTGTGTCATAGGCTCTTTAAGTGATTAAGTGCCATGGGATGATTAATAGTTGTTTTAAACAACTTCCCGTATCTGCCATGGGGTTTATATAAAGTAGTTTTCCCTAAACATCCCATTTTATTTGATATATAAGACAATATGTTCTGCTACTATATTAACAACTTTTTAGTCATAACTGTGACACACCTCTACATCCCATTTTCCTCCATTCGTTTTTGTTTGGTCCAAACCTCCTTTTGGTTTGCCACTGAATCTGTAAAACCATTAAAGGGCACTTTTATAAGCTTTTAGGCGCAGTGACACTCAGTTTTCTTGTAGGATATTATTCAGTTAGTTGTTTTTTTTAAACTTCATTTATTGTATGCAGATGGGGGTTAACACGGCCGATGAGTTTATCAGTCGCGCTTAAACTTCCTGTGTGCTGTCAGTGGAGTAGTGGGTTCATTCCACACACCGATCGGTTGGATTTACACGTTGACTTCTCTTTCAGAAAGCAATGGCAATCTACTGAACTTGAGGTTGATCCACAGTCCTGCAAAGGACATGCGACATTTTCTTGTCTAAGGTGCAGATGTTAGTTAGTTAGTTAGTCGCGGTTCCAACTTCACAGCAACGGGTCGTCCCCATTATGCTCCCTTCCTGTGCCAGTGAATATCACACAAAATGCCTCCCACTGCCCAATGTGAAAAGTGGAAAAGACAGGAGTCTCGACAAACGACAGCCCGCACAGATACACTGTGCATAATGCCGCCGCCAGAATGTCAACACAATAGTCCCCCACAAAACATTCTCTTGGAATCGGCAGTCATTTTTCCATCTGGATGTTTCCTAGATGTTCACCCACACAGTCCACGAAAATACAGTTCATCGTCGATGGCAGTGGCAGTCAACCAGAAGCCCAGCAGCCACGCATTTCTGCATAAGGCAAAAACCGGTCAACTCTGGGACATAGCCAGCTGCCATCGCTCCGAACATGCAGTCACGTTCCAAAAAACCTCGGGCAGATTCAGAAGCATTTCACACGAAACTCACAGCTCACAGTGTCGCGCCACGCACTCACTCAGTAGCAGGGCGACGGAACCATCAAGCCTCCTTAGTCGCCTCTTACGACATGCATGGTAGGCTACAGTGTTGCTATTCTTTGCTTCCCTTATGGGCCCCGACAACACACGGGAGAGGGGTGCAGATATATGGCCAATCAAGTCACAGTATGATGATGCAATTCAAACTTATCGTTTTTTTCGTTACTTTTTTTAGGTCAGTATGTCCGACATCAGCATGTATTTGTATATAATTTGCTTACTTTTCTAGACAAATTCATTCCAAGGTAACGGAATCTGTCTACCCGTAGATTGGTTCACTTTTACCTAAGAATTTTGCAGGACAGCAACCTTAAGACCTACTGTTGATAATCCAACAGTCATGGGAGTCTTCACGTGCACAAGTTGCACATCGAACACCCTGTGTGTGTGTTGTTGTTTTTTTAATACCTGTCAGAGTCCTACTTAGTAGCTCTGTCTAGCTCGCTGGACTTTGACAGGCAAATTACAACATCTACAACACATCTACTAAGAACACATGAATGCAATCGGAAACTGGCAGGAGCTATCTCCTGAACAATCATTTATTACAATATATATTACAGGCTGACACCATAGTCGCACTTCACACTCAAACAATCGTTCACCACTAACAGCCACGCGCTAGCTCACAATGGCGATCTTTACACTGTCGCCCGCATGATCATTCACAATCACAACTTCACATCATCCCGCACATATCACAGTTAGTACATTCCTCGAATATCACTACACAACTTTCATCTCCATCTATCCGTCACAACCACTATCGTTCTATCGTTCTAGCGTTCTCCAGCTCTCCACACGTCCGTCTCTATTCGCTGCCTCACACACACTGCCTCTCTCCTGGTTGACCTTCCCACATCACGTGGCTCTATTCACGGGATTCTTGCCTGACCGTCCGCTAGCCAAGCCGTGGCGTCTCTTACTGCCCTTTACCTCAGTCATGCTTACCCTGACTCTCGCTTACATACCGGCACTTACATTCTTCCTTACATATGTCATATAAGACCATGGACATTCTCCCCCCGCACAACCAATGTGGCACTTACTCTTAGACATGTGACACATTCTGCTGTTGTTACTCTGGTACATCTTTTTAACCTTGTCAGGGGATTATATGATCATAAGTATGCGTTTGCGTCCCTTTTTGCTCTGATCTTTTTCGAGATTAACTTCAAACATTGTTTTCTCTTTTTCAGTATTGAGGTTTCTCTCAAGGTTTTGTCGTGGTCTGACAAATGTTCTGGTTGGGTCTACTTGTCATATTCAACCACCATTCCGTGACATTACATTCTGTTCATATTTCTCAATCGATTGTCTGTGCATTCTCATCTCATAGTTATTGTGGCTATGCTGGTTTAAGGATTCTCCATTGGTTTATGCCTCAAATAAGGCTACAACTTCCTCTTACAGCATTCTTAAATTTTCTCTATTCAGACGTGGTTCCCCTCGTCTATATTTAATGCACACTACTCGATTCTTTATGAGCACGCTATGTCAATGTTGTGGTCATGGTTCGAATATAATTCATGTTATGTCATAGTCCCCCTTACCTCATCTTATGTCGGACCATGAGTTGTTTCCCTTTTTTGAGCACACCTCGTTTACTGTTATGGAGAGTTGTTATTAATCTCTTTGGTTGGCATCACCCTGTTGGCATGTTCTTTCTGGTCACCATATTCTGATGTTAATTCTATATCACTATTGCTAAGCGTCATTCGTCGGGCTATCCAGCATACGCGAAGGCAAGTTTGGTAACAATCGCGCACTGGGATTGCCAGGCGTTGATTCTCAGCATTACAACTTATTCTATTCGCCACTATACCTACGCTCATATGTACATATCACATTATAACAATACAAAGTATTATAATCATAAAATTAGACATTGGATGTCATACAGTTAATACATATACAATAAAATATACATCATCGATGCCTTTATGCACACATAGGATACCCGTTCTTGTCCTGTGGAAGTTATGCACACGTAATTAACTCACTCGTGTTCAATGTTCGTTTCCGTGCTGAAATGTTTGGCATGTCTTCTCTCGCATACGATTATTGACGTCTTCTGTATACCATGATATTGTCTTTCCTTCTGTATAGTGTTTAAGACTGTTCACCAAGTTTGGCCAATTTGTAAGTTCATTTTGTAAAATTGCTGGAATTCACACGTATAAAACACGAATTAATTAAAGTTCGGTGGCCTTAATTTTGAGTGTGGCCACGATGCGTCTGTCTGTGACTGTCTTTGCCATAGTTTGTAGGTTGGCATCTGGTTCATTAAACTGCTCATTAGAAATGAATGTCTGTACTTGTGAAGCTGTCGTCGTTGTTCGTCGATTTCCAAAAGGTAGATTCTGTAGATACTCGTTTGAAAACAAAGTCAATATGGGTATATCTTACTGTTTGATACCTGAAATCACATGTTGAGTCTTACTGTTTTGCCGGTGACACTTTCACGTTGAAGGACCTTTCATGCTGGTCTTTACAATGAAGTGTGCTAGTATCATAGCGCTGGAGTCGTACAGCAGACAAGGCAACTCTGGAGTTACTGGATCTAAGGATATAAAATGGTTACGGTTAGAATTTCCGAAGGGTGGGGATTTTCAATTTTCATGTTGAGATCATTTTGAGTGCTATCTCCAAACCTGCACTCGTACATGTGTGTATACATTCAATAGTTCAAACAATAATAATACACCATGTATAGTTTTGACAAGTAATCGTGCATGTTTGTATGCTTTTCTGCAATTTGTGTCTATTTTCCAAAATATGTAGGGTAATTTGTTGCTGATTTTTGTCAGTAATTCCACCGACTGATGATTTACATTGTTCAGCAAAAGTATGTGTCTGAGTTGATTTGACATAGTGTTTAGCAGTGGTAACACCAAACTTTGGTTCAACAGTAATGATATAAGTAACAAAGTTTGCTGGTTTGTCATGAGTAATATCATATGTGTTGCGTCATGATAATGTTGAAATAAAACTGTCTGTGAAGACATTTGTTTTGTATTTACAATGAGTAGTGCAAGTATAACCATCCACTGTGTGCACTTGGGCCTGTGTGTAGTTAACAGGGAGTACAGGAGGTATAGTATGTACCATGATGATTTGTGATCTTTCCTTGCCCTTGTGAAATGCTTGTTTTCTGCACCTTTTTTCTTGTGATGATACACACCAGTTTCTGTGTTTTCTTGTCTTGGGATGGTAATCAAGTTGGTATGGTGTGGTACTTTGGTCTGTTCATCATGTTGTTGTATGATGAGTGGTGTAGTTAAGGCAGTGCTTGTTGTGGTGTTAACTTTTTGCCCTGTGTGAGTTTTGGACTCTGTGTATTCTGTTACATTTAATACATTTCCAATTAATAAATCGCAGCATGGATTGTCTAATAAAGCACAAGTTACTCTGCCTGATAGGAAAGGTGATTTTATATTGGCCCATGCCATAGGATATTTCTCTACTGTCCCTGAAACAGTTCTGCAATAGATGTACTCATCTAGGTAGTCTTTAGGATCAGCTAGGGTCTTTCGAAGACCGATAAGACAGGACCCTGTGTCGCGTACACATGTGCATACTGTGTCATTGATGTAACCTTCATGGAATGTTAGTTTTCCTAACGACAGTCTTGAGGTTTTGTTCATTTCCTCACCTTCTTGTTGAGTATTGACCTCTTTACATAAGGAATGAGGTTGAGTGATGTTAACAACATTATTGAAATATGGTACAAAGTCTGATGGGTAAAACTCAGTTTGTTCTGAATTTGCAGTGTTTGGTCTTGTTTTCGTCTCGGTGATGTTTACTTTTTCTAAGTTCTTTGCTGAACTGTCTGTTGTAATGTTTATGGCTGCATTTGCTTTTGCTATCTGTATTCTTTTTACACCTTCACATTCAAAACGTCTGTGGCCATAAGCAAGGCAAAAATGACATTTGTTCTATATTTCCTTTGATTTACCTTCCTCCCAGTTTTTGTGCTATAATAGTATTTAGATATTCTTGATACGTGGGATTTTTATCGCATATTCCATTTTCTGTATGTGGAGAGCTACAATGTTTGCACAGTACTGGTTTTGTTTTCTGTGGTTTGTTTTGACAATCTGTGGCTGCAGATGCCGTTGCTTTCACAGTACTTTTCTGCTGAGTGTTCTTAACCAGGTTTATACTTTGGTTGTAGTATTCGCGGCATTTTTCTAGTAAGGTTTTGATAGGCTCTTTGTTATGTTCTTCTAAATATTTTCTGCATTCGGCTGGGAGTGTAGCTTTTAATTTTTCCATTAGGAAGAAATCTACTGCTGCCTTGTCATTGTTTGTGTCTCTAATTTCAGATAGTAGCCTTCTGTACTTGCCTTCTATTTCCTCTATATAATGGGTAAACGACAAGTCTGGGACTGGTTTCAGATCTCGTAACACTAATATTAGGGTGTCGAGGTCGTTTAAGTAGTTTGATAATATGTTTGTTTTGTAATAATCATAGTCTTCCCTTGATATATCTGGTATGTAATCTTGCAGATGTCTGTCTCCTATTGGTAAGGATTCCCTATACCATGTATACCATCTAATTTTTGGAATTTTGTAGTCTTGCATTTTCTTTTCGAATTCCTGTGTCCACTCGCGGATAAGGTTATTTTTCCTACTACCGTTTTCAAAATGCTTCAAGTCTTTCTTGAGTTGGGACTTTCTATTGTTTAAATAGCCCTTCAATGTTTCGTAATGTTTTGTGCACCAGTATTTAACTTGGACTGGGGTTCTTGCATTTTCTGAGGCTAGTTCTTTGAGGTCGTCATATGAAGTCATTTTGGACTTAGTTTAATTTCTAAGTATTCAATTAATATTCAAATGTACCGATGATGATATTTATACACGCAAATCAAAGAATGCAGATTTGGGTAATTAGCAATCAAAATTAATCAACTTATCTTTCTCTGCTGACTACTCGAACGCTTGATGTACAGGAACGTGATTCTCGTGATGGTTACCGCTGACCTGGTCTGGTCACGTCGGTCGCTTTGTAGAATTGAAACCTGCTGTGGAAAGAAATGATGTTATTTTCGTTCTGACTCTATTAACACATCTTTCATTTACAATTTCTACTATATTATGGAATAGGTCTTCTTCTTCTTTACAAAAGTAATGTTCTTTTGTGCGTTCTACATGAGCATGTGGTTCATGTGTACTTCTGACACCATTATACCTGTCAGAGTCCTACTTAGTAGCTCTGTCTAGCTCGCTGGACTTTGACAGGCAAATTACAACATCTACAACACATCTACTAAGAACACATGAATGCAATCGGAAACTGGCAGGAGCTATCTCCTGAACAATCATTTATTACAATATATATTACAGGCTGACACCATAGTCGCACTTCACACTCAAACAATCGTTCACCACTAACAGCCACGCGCTAGCTCACAATGGCGATCTTTACACTGTCGCCCGCATGATCATTCACAATCACAACTTCACATCATCCCGCACATATCACAGTTAGTACATTCCTCGAATATCACTACACAACTTTCATCTCCATCTATCCGTCACAACCACTATCGTTCTATCGTTCTAGCGTTCTCCAGCTCTCCACACGTCCGTCTCTATTCGCTGCCTCACACACACTGCCTCTCTCCTGGTTGACCTTCCCACATCACGTGGCTCTATTCACGGGATTCTTGCCTGACCGTCCGCTAGCCAAGCCGTGGCGTCTCTTACTTGCCCTTTACCTCAGTCATGCTTACCCTGACTCTCGCTTACATACCGGCACTTACATTCTTCCTTACATATGTCATATAAGACCATGACAATGCCCTTATACGAGAAGGCAGGGTATTGGATCTCACTACCCAAGAGATCAGGAGACGTGTGATATATTAGATACCAATAGTTTTCTTGGGGAAATGCCCAGACCTTTGTAGGGATTGAAACCGGTACCTTCTGGGCTTGGGGGAGACCTCGCAAGCCCTCAGCCATGACTTCCCATTTACACTTTTGAAATGTTGTCACATCAAACTACATAAAACAATCAACTAACACCAGAATGAAGAAAACTGAGGCCATTGTGTGCTAAATGGTGTCAAAGGTATATATGGACAGCCAACATCAAGATATGATCAGGATACAATCAGAAAATACATACAATCCAACATCAAGATATGGTCAAAATGTAGTCTACCATACTGTACAACACAACATTAAGATATGGTAAGGATTGTCATCACCATCGTCATCATCATCATCACGTTCCATGCCGATTAGCGTGAACGGTCATGTTTCACCATCTCTCACGATCACCAGAGTCGCAGATAAGCTCTGTGTTCTTATCTAGAATATTCACGTGGCCTAGCTATCCAGATATTTATCTCTTTGTTTCCCTTTGTCCTTTCCAATGTAGCCTGTTGTCATCAAGTTTTCTAGTTTATTTCATCTCATAACATGCCCAAAACATATTGACTGCCTACGTCTAATTTATGTGATCAGTTTACGATGTTCATTTGTTTCTTGTAGGACTTGCTCATCGGTGTTTCTGTCTATCCATTATATTATTTTCATTCTCCACAGAAACCACAAGTTAACTGCCATTAGATGCTTTTCATCTTGTCTGCTAAATCTCCACGTTTCATATCCATACAAATGTACATTTTCCATGTAGCACTTCATCACGCTTTTTTTCCGTTGCAATTGACATCTTTTTATTGGTTAGTATGTTTTCCATCTTGCAAAAAGCGATTCTTGTTCTAATCTCTTCAAGGCACATTGCCAGAAGATGTTATGACTATTCTGAGATTGTAGTAACGATTCACTTGTTTCAGAATATTTCAATTTACCGTACGGTATATTGCATTGTGATGACATGGTCAGGAAACAGCCTGGCAGGATGTACAATACAACATCAAGATATGATAAGAGTACAGCATAGCAGAATATTTTACAACGAAGGCTCGGAAGAGATAGATACTATTAGAGATTGATTACCACCAACATTCATTGCGGAGATGGCTTTGAAAATCAAAGAATTTCGCTGAAGGTGAAGTAATCACCATCAACCTTGTCGGCTGGCGTTGACGATCATGCCTCTCCACAAATTGCGGTCTCCGACGGCATGGATCAAACATGTGTTGCCTCCCTTCCGTGCCATGACACCAGACTGTGAAGAATTTCTCACACTGTCTTCTACTATCTCTCTTTCCACAAGTATTTCCGGTTGTCACAACATGCTCCAGTTTTTGTCTTCTCATAATGTGGCCAAAAGATGATAACTGCTTCTTTCTGATGTTTGTTGTCTTTGCAACTTAGCTGCGCTCAAAAAGGCCAGATTGCTTATTTTGACTGTCCAATGTATTTTCAGAATTCTTCTATAAACCACGGGTATTTCAATTTTAATTCACCGCAACAAAGAAGAATCCCTTCGAGCTCATTTGCATCCAAACCACGTCTCCAAGGCTTCTGTGGATTTTTGGAAACGCGGGGGAAAAAAATGTTTACTAATTGTCCAAGATTCGCAGCCGCATGTTTAAAACTGGATCTATGTAACCTGCCGGCTTCCTGGCGTAGAGGATAGCCACTTTTCTACGTAATCTCGTAAGTAACGTGACGACGGTGAGAATCAGCAGTGGTTCGAATCGCGTCGGTAACTTACGGGGTATGTGAGCCGGCCGTTCAGAAAGCAATGGCAAACTACTGAGCGTAATCTTGCCAAGAAATCAACAATCAGCTGAAAGATGCTGATGTTGACAGTGATGTCCTGTAAAGAATATGCAAACATATTTTCTATGTAACCTGCAAGAACTCTTTTGAAGGTGAAGTAGAGAGTTAGTGTAACCTCGTTTTCGATTAGTTTACCGCGTAGTCAGGGCAACATCATCGATCTGCAGTGTTTGTGTTTATAACGTTTGTTCACAACGTGGAGAAGATGAGTGGCGATACAGCAGACACGCTCTTTGATTTCCATGAGATGAGGCTCAGATCTGATAGCCACGGAGATGTGGCTAGTGAAGTGAGCTCATACAGTCGTCGAAGCAGCCTGTATAGTCATTTCAGCAGAAGCAAAGCCGGACCGTTTCTGGAAGGCAACTTAAGGTTGTTTGACATCATGTGAGTTCAGTATCCCGTACCACTAACCAAGTAATAAAAACGACGTAACAATAAATATAAAGGAAACAAAAACTAAGATTTTCAATAAAGATAATATATTAATACCAAACCAATTTTGAAAATTACGGTGAATGGAAAGGCATTGACTGAACAAGTCTAAACAGCTGATCTTACAATTCAATTTAGCAGAGAAATAATGACAGAGTGTGTGAGGCAAAATGCCAAAGATTTGGAATAGCCAAATCGACAATATCAAAGTTTCACACAACTCAACCACACTTGAACAGCTGAGCAACGAATTCAAACTAAGAGACATCAAGTGTTACATTTACTCTATATTAGTGGTGAGTTGCATCAAAAGCGACGTCACATCACTTGGGATATTACCATAGTGCTTCGACCTCGTCTTCAACAACCAGTGAAGAGTCCCAATACTAGTGGGTACCAGCAGCAATCTGATTATGTTTCTGAATGGCCTTTCCTCAAAGTACAAAGTGTCAGCCAGATCCTCTTGTCACTCCCTGCTGCACAATTCTCTCCAGGCAATCATAGTGTATCCATTCTTCCACACTGTACACAATCCCAAAGGGCCCTTACCATTTCTGCCTTATCATGCTCTAGTATCCTGCCCAGAAGTGCAGATCCAGCCAATTGATTCACCTGCTCTTTTCCCAATACACCAGCATGTCACTGGGGAAAGATCCAACAAATGCTCTGATTCCAATTCCATTTCAAAAACAAAAATTCCAAATTCGTCCTCGTCTAACCTGCTTCATCAGCTGTGGTTATTGTTGAGGTACGTAGTTTTTGTGAGTTTATTCACCCTAATTCTTGTCTTGTGAGTCCTATCTCGGACTGGTTATGTAGCGTTTGTGTCTGTGACGTCAGCAGTGGTCGGCGGCTATCCTTTATGCTCTTCTGTTGTTATGGTTTTCTTTGTTGGTGTAGGCTCCTGGCTCGTCTGGCTGCAGTCCTTATAAGGACTTTTCGTAATCCCACTCCAGCTGGGGATCGGTCGGCGGCTGTCCTTTGTGCATGTTTCCTTTTGTTTTCGTTGTTGGTGCAGGCTCCAGGCTTGACTGGTTGCAGTCCTTAAAAGGACTTTTTATTTGGTATTCTGTCTCCTTTTTTGTGCATTTTCTGTAGGAGCTTTTCGACGTTTTCTTTTTCCTCCTTGGGGAAACAGTTTTCACTGTTGCGTTTGCGTATCTGCTGCCTAGCGTTTTCTTCCTCCGTGGTCAGCCATGGGACGATTTCACCGTACTCGATATAGTACTCGAAGTCGGCCTCACAGTTGTAGTGTACTAATGGGTATATCATCGGTTTCCCCCGGAGTTTTTTAGGCTTCTTCTTTTCTTTTTCTTCCCAGCGCCTTCTGAATTCCTGGCGCTTGAGTTCCTCCTTGTCGACTGGGTATTCTGTGCCTCCTTCAGAGATCCGACGGTATAGTAGTTCCCTCTTGGGCGTTGTGGTTGGGCTGCTGGCTTTAGCTTGCTGTTCAGACTCGGTACTCTTGGGTTTTCTTCTTGCGGTTTTCTCGTGAGTTCTTGTGTGGCTTCTGTTGGTTTGTTTTGAAAGAGTTCCATTTCAGCTCTATGCAGTTCTCTTTCGGTCTTGATAATTTGTAGGATTTCTTCGTTCTCCTTCTTATCTCAGCCATGCGCTGAATCTCTTGTTTGATGTTGAGCTGGATTTCTTTCATGTCGGCCAGCAGCTTCTCATTATCGCTGGTCGGAGTCGTCGTCAGCAGTGCCTTGACTTGTTTCTTCAACTCGTCTATCTGCTTTTGAAGTTGATCTCTTTCAGCTTGTGCTATACCCGTGGCTGTCTCGCCCCTCTGCATTGCTTCCTTGAATGGTGTCTTTGTGATGATGGCGATCTTTAAGACGTCTCTGTGTCTCTGCAGGTACGGACAGCCCAGGTATCTTGCTCCGTGTTTGCCCAGACAGTTGGCGCACTTTCTTCTGTTGTTAGGAGCTCGGAAGTCCGTGTCCAGCTTGGCCAGCGGACACTCCTTGAAGGCGTGGTGATCGGCGCAGTATCGACAGATTTCCGTCTTACTGCGACACTGTTGCTCTGCTGTGGCCGGCCCTCTGGCATTTTGAACATTGCGTGATTCTTGGTATGAATCTCTCTGGTTGCTGCAGTCTCTTGTTGAGTGATGCTGTGGTCGGCATTTCGCTGCCCTCCGATGTCACCACTGCCAGGGTTGTAGGTATCTTGGAGTAAGTGAGAAGCCGCTCCACCTTCAAGACTCAGATGTGAAGATTCTCTTCACGTAGCTGCTTCAGGATTTCTTCATCTGTCAGCTCCACAGGAATCCGCTTGACAACCCATCGGACTGTTTTTGAGTCGGTGTTTCCGACTCTAGTGTCTTTCTCCTCCTTCTTCTCTGCTGTCTTGATTCTTGACTGTGTTGGGCTGTCAATCTTCTCCCTCGTAGTAGCTTCAGTAATGGCTGTAGTATCAGGCTTTTTGATGCAGCTAGCAGGTGGGCTCTCGACGTTCTTCTTCTTGTTGTCGGCTCCCACGCTGCACATCTTGGCAACAGCGTGTTTCTTGTTGTTGGATTTTCCACGTGACATTTTCCCGCTGATCAGGCTTCTTGACAGAATAATGCGACTTGACTTGTTAGCGCTCGCAGTGCGAATCGACGACGATCACGCGCGCGACGAAAGCTCTTTATCTTTGATTCTTTAAATTGAAGCATGCCACACTGCATGAAGCATACCTGTTTTCACCCTTCCCAGCATGCTCTGTGAGTCCATTATAATTATGGACATGTGTGTGCTGTTTGTCCTCCAGCCAGCAGAACACCACAGTGACTACCTCCACCTCCATTCTCATACTAGATGTTGTATATTATATGCCTTACTGTTGTGCACTAAACACTGTCCATTAACCTTCGATATGAACCCCCAGGCATTTCTTTTTCCTCTTAGCACATAGCAATCTGTGTAGATGATTACATCCTCTGAGTGGGAATTGTGATTCAGTTGTTGCCTCTCCCATTTAGCGCTGCCTGCTGGCCAAACCCTGCACTCTCGATCCAGTATGCTTGGTCATAAATGTTACATTAGAGTTGTATCATAAGACCCTTGTGTGAATCCTTCGTCAGAAAGTGTTTCACTAGAAAGTATAATATGACACTTATATGATTCTCCCAAAAATAAAAGATACAGAACGCATGTGGAACTTTATGTACTGGAAGGCCCCTGTTAACGGCGGGGCTATGTACTTGGAAAACGCGACTTTAAGTGAAACGACGTATAGCGAAACACTATTTCCCATAGAATTAAATTAAATACAGTGTATTATGTAATGTTTATTTTGATAGTTATTGATATTTATTGGAGGGCGAGTGGTAGAGTTATTGGGACATAGAGGCATTAAAACCATGACTCTCTCCAAAACTATCAATACTACTAGTACTGTTCTCACCCACTTTCTTAGCTAGATTTTCATAGACAGCAGACTTTGCTTTCTCTTGGATAACCATCTTGCTCACACGCAAATTCCATTGGTTCTGGTCTTCAATCCAAATGTCCAATAGTGCTTCCATGTTCTCTATAAGAGTACTTCTGGTACGAGTGATCTTGGAAGCACTCAAAGGAGTTACATTATTAACCCCCTCTTTGATTTTGTCAGCACCTGCATGAATTGTCCTTATTGTAGTTGGAGGTAAACTTTGGACTTTACGGATATCAACAGCTCGATCACCAGCCTCAAAACGATGTAACACATCTAACTTCACCTCAAGAGTAACACTTTTCCTAGTTCTCTTAGAACCAGACACATAATCAGCACTTACTGTGCGCTATGAACTCATAATTAAATTCTTGGGAAAACGCACTGCACAAAATGAAATTGGCAACATTAACGCAGCATAGCAACACAGGTGACGACATTATGGTGGAACATAGTGACATAAAGTGAAGCTATGTCCTAATGTGACAATGACGTTATAGCGAAATGACGTAAACCGAAGCAACGTATAGAGGGGCCTTCCTGTATATTATAAAAACACAAAAACTGTTATCTACTGGCTATAGTATCTTGCGGTGTAGGGCAGGAGGGTCTTGAGCCCAAGGAATTAAGGCTGCCGTATATTGTAAAAGAAAAATAAATGTCAGTTATGATAGCATTAGAGACCTACTTCTTCTTCTTCTGCGTTCATCCGGAGTTTTTTTTTCCGGATGTGACTGCATTGTGCCTGTTTACAGCAGAGCTGCGTTCTTGCGCCGTTAGGCCAACACATCCTACTTCTGCGGGCATTTGTTGACCAGGTTAACCTTCCCGGGGGCATTAGAGACCTGATAGTGGACATTTTGAATGTAATGAATCAACAATTTCAAGACCATAATGTTTTTTTTTGTTTTTTTTTAAATGTTGCATATACCTTACAGGACGTTGCAGTGAACACCAGCATTTTTCAGCTGCTGTTGATGTACTAGGTAAGTTTTACGTTCAGTAGTTTGCCATTGCTTTCTGAACTACTGGCTCACATACCTCTGTAAGTTACCAGCGTGGCGTGAACCGCTGCTGATTCTCACAGCAGCTGTTTTCCCCACGTGGATATACAGGATTACAAACAATGTCGTTAACTCCTTGGCCAAGGAGACCAGCTAATGGTTTATTTACTCAATAATTTTACTGATAGCTGCCATGATTTTTCTTAAAATTAGTTTGCTTTCTAATTTTGTGTTTGTGCATCTTGCTCTTAAATAAACAGTTTGTAATAAAAATTCTATTGCTATAGTGGACTGAATCTACATGGCTTGTTTTCAAGCAGCTTGATACTATTTGGTTGTTTTGTCTCCATCTTCTGATTTCTTCTGTATTTATTGTTCCATGCTCTGATTGGCTGCTTTGTGCAAGTTCTTACTGATATTCTATTAAACAAAACTAAAGTCATCTACATTGTTTATGTATCTTCAACTCTGTCTTTTTTTCTTCTTTTTTTAAAAATTAAGTGAAATAATCAGCCAGGCAGTAGATTTTACTGTAATTACATTTTATTTCCATCACTTTTAAGTCTTGTTTCTGTATACTTTCAACCACTACAAGGAAAGCAGTGATATAAAAGCTGTGAATGTAGGTGTGTGGGAATCTTTTAGCACTATCCTTTCTTAAAAGAATCTGACCAACCTTGACTATATGCATCATAAGAAATATAAAGGGAGGTGATGATGATAATGATGCTAATAATATAATTTGGTACTGATATTAATGATGATGATGATGCTGATTAATGATAATAGTGTTGCATAAAGGTGAAATAGACAGGCTGAACATATACAGCATGGTTATAGTTGGTAGATATTGTGGTATGTACTGGCTTACTGCGCCTGATGAAACCAGGTTGTTTTTCCTCTCTAATATCACATGGCTGAGAGACTGATAGACTTTTGCAATACAGGTATCAAATCTCTGAGAAATTGTGGCAAAGGAAACTGATCACTACACACTACACACTACACACTACACTTAGTCATTCTATAATTATATTGTACATGAAACACTACACTTAGTCATTCTATAATTATATTGTACATGAAACACTACACTTAGTCATTCTATAATTATATTGTACATGAAACACTACACTTAGTCATTCTATAATTATATTGTACATGAAAATACATTAATTCACACCCCTTTACCAGCGCCTACCTGACGATCCTTATTAACAAATTAGTTCTGTTAGTTGAGAGATAATTCTTACTGCACATCGAACCATTCAGCATAAGTGCTTGGATCACCTCTCCAGTGCCTCCCTCAGAGGGTAGCAGCTGATACCAGTTCTGAGTTGGTTTAATTTTCTTCTTTGGCCCCCCTGCATAGCATATTTTTTGTTTTCATATATCCTTTTACAGGATATTGCAGTAAACACCAGCATTTTTCAGCTGCTGTTGATGTCTTGGCAAGTTTTAATTTCAGTAGTTTGCCATTGCTTTCTGAACGACAGGCTCACATACCTCCGTAAGTAACCAGTGTGATGCAATCTGCTGCCAAATCTCATGCAGCTGTGTTTCGTACGTGGGTATACAGGATTACAAACAATGTCCTTAACTCCTTCACAGGGAGCCGGCCATAGCATATTAACAAAATAAAATATAAATTCTTCAACTTATCAATTTCTTTTATTAACATTTTGAGAGGATTTTATCTGAGTTGTTGACTGAGTGTAAGGATACCAGGCTCACGTCATGGAACATGGGTTCCAATCTTTGATACGGCTTGGGATTTGTTTATTAGAGATAAAATAAACAATCTTGAACATAAACATGTGTGGCACCTGTCTCAGCACAATCTCGGGAAAAAATAAAGATTGCACGATTTATTGCCTGGCATATTTCACAGTATCTCATCAGGCACATACTGCAGAAATCACACAACATAATGTAATTAAATAAATCCTTCAAGCTGAATTATACAGCTACACTTCATCTTGAGTAATCCATGGCTGGTTACTCCAGAAATTACCATGGGTACTTCCAAGGGCTAAAATTTCTTGGCAGAAAAGTTTTTTTTTATAAATTCTTTGTGTATCATGCAGTTAATAATCTAAGTCAGTGGCCATTTGGCACAGACTACAGTTAAAATGGCATGAGCTACTATTAAATTGCTAGACACATCTGGTTATTATAAATTACTGTCAACATTATGGAATTATTACTCTTCCAGTGAATGCAGAACCAGGGACAGGTGACATTTAATATTCACATTTGTATTTAGATATGGTTTCTATGTAGATAGATATCCTTTACTAGAATAAGTAGAGTCCACGTGTACGATGAAATGTTATAAATTATTTCTTTTTATTTAATGGAATAATTTTAATGTAAAAAAGTCATCATGGTCACAGTAGTCTCATATCTTATAATTTTATATGTTTCTCTCTTATTGTTTTCATTGTTTAGTTTAATGTATGTTGTAAATCACTTTCACTGAATGTCAGAAAGAATGCTGAAATTTAAATCAAACCTGCTCTACTGGATGACAGTGAATCTTGGAATGTGAACAAAAAATTAAGAACCTCATGGAGGCACCAAAAATGTGATTTCTTAGATGAATGTTGTGAATACCTTCGTTGGCCAGAGTAACTAACAACGAATTCCTGGAAGAGGATAATGAAAATAAAACATTATACGCAACTATAAGAAAGAGGCAAACTGTATTCTTTGGTAATATACTGAGAAGAGAGGCATTGGACAACAACTGGCAAGATCAAAGGTAGAAGAACAGAGGCAGATGTAGATAAATGGTGCTTGATGGTTTAAATGATGGTATGCAGAAATATCAGTAGAAATGATACAGAATATCAAGAAACGTGATCTGTGGAGAGACATGAACACCAAAGCTACTTGGCATGACATACAGTGATGTTCTTAACTATTCATCTCTTTATGTTATTTCTTGTGCACTTATATTGTACTACTGTAATGGTACTCATTTCTTTATGTTGTAACACAACAACAAAGTATTATCTAATATGTGAGTTAAGTGTATAGTTTCTATTTCAGATTCCTCTACCCTCAGTAGACATTGGCAGTCATGACTTTCTAATTGTCTTTATTATCTGATGTTTTGATAATGTTGTATTGCTTAAATTATGTTTCCCAGCTGTTTACACGCTTAACATATCTTTCTCTTTCTTCATAGCCTCATGTGTGTTCTCCTACATAAGGCTAATATTCCACCTTTTCTATTGATGTGCACCATAAATTTCATTTGTCTTTTTCTTATGGTTTTAGTTAGCAGTCTTGTAACACATGCAGCTCTCAATACCTCGGCATTATTCTTCTCTGTCCATGATATTCTCAACATTCTTCTCAAAAACCTTATCTCCACTGCCTCAAGTTTTTTTAAACCATTTTTCATAAGTGTTTACACATATGTATATTTGTATAATATAAGTATATTTGGTAGATGTGATTAGCACTATATAAAACAGTTATGACCAAATAAATGCCTATATAATGAATGAAACACATGCCTATAAACAATACAAGAAGTAGACTAAAGGTGGAAATAACAAGGGCAAATAACCCTTTTAAGTTATTGCATAAAAAAAATGTTTGCATATCCTTTACAGGACATCGCTGTCAACATGAGCATCTTTCAGCTGATTGTTGATTTCTTTGGCAAGATTACACTCAGAAGTTTGCCATTGCTTTCTGAGCGGCCAGCTCACATACCCCGTAAGTTACCGACGCGATTCGAACCACTGCTGATTCTCACCATCGTCACATTACTTACGAGAGTATACGAGATTACGGAGAAAAGTTGCTAACCTCTAGGCCAGGAAGCCGGCAAGTTATTGCATCACATCAACATATATTGAATGTGTTAGTATTGAACACAATGCTTGTAGCAATATTCAGGGTGTACCTGCTGCCTGTAATGGACACATCTGTATCATCACGAAGTACACGCTTTGATATGTGTAGCTTTTAGTAACTATGAATAGGGTTTTGGTTTCATTTTGGTAAAGGATCATTTTAATTGCACTAACAAGTAGTAACCAAAGACATGACAAATGTTTCATTCACCCTCACATCATACATCAAATATTGCATCTTATTTTAAATGTAACCCAAATTTTATTAGTGTTGTTTTATTTGTTATTGCTTAATTCTGTACATTATTAGCATATGTATGTACAAACTTTGATCAGTAGAGTTATTAGGTGTTTTCAAAAGTCTAAATTCTTGCATTATTGGATAGATCTTGAACAATTAAAACAAATAAAGAACCTTTTTACAAGCCTTAACGTCATTGGGCATATGTTGCTAGATCCATACTTGTATAGGCCAATCATCATTTGGTGGGTGATGTGGTCAGTATTACGCAAGCCTTCTTTACTTTCCAAGACATTTCCTGGTACCCACTGTAAGCTGGGTATACCTGAGAGCCCAGGTCAGTTGTAAAACTCTGCCAGAAGCAGATTCAAACCCTTGACCATCAGGCCAGTACCTAGCCACTATGCTACTGCAGCTCCTATCTCCAACAGTGTAATGCATTAATACCTTACTCAAGTCTCCAGATCAACTCTAAGTAAAGATATTCAATTTGTAAAGATGTTGAATGGGAATACCCACTATTGCATGCACCATACACAGCCATCTGAGACAATACATGCTGGGCGCAAAGGTGATTTTACATATTGAATATACAAAGTGAATCTACTTTTGCCTGTATAGCAGACACCTTAGCCAGGTGATACATAGCACTGTCATGGCACCCAAAAACTTCCAGTTCTCACCAGATGCTGCCATTTTTACAACTGATCAATATTAATGTGTTATGTATGTTTTTTTTAATCATTTGTGCCAACATTATACTTAACATACTGATTTTGTTTCTGATACATTTATTTTTCAACATTTTCTTTATGTAAGAAAAAATATTTATGGACACAAATTTAACAGTTTTCCTGTTTTAAAACGTGTGCTTAATGCTTTTATTTAATTTTTTGTGTATGTGTAAGTGAATTCACTTTCCATATACTGCACTTAATTCACACTAACAATTATAGTAATCTTACTTGAGGTCAGCTGGATGCATATGACATTCTAAGTCATTTATATATGCCCTATCCCATCTGGATATAAACAGCAATATTTAGAACAGCAATCCCAAGTAAGAAAGGTATATCATTTTGTGTTTCAGAAAAACACAATTTTAAAAGAATGTGTTCACTCATTAAGTGATGTGTTTTTAAGCTAGGCTGCATGTGCAAGTCAGAGTTAAATATTCTAAATATTATGTTAGATTTCATTTCTTTTCATTTACATAAATGTCCTAGTGCTATGAAAGCTCCTCTTGCCATGTTTATTTAAAGTAAAACTTGTTGGTTCCAACTCCTGCAGCACGTGAATTATTTATGCAATTTGTTATTGCTTTTTACCTTAGTAAACAATTGGCCAGCAAGGACACTGTCTAAGTTTCAAGGAACAAAACTCATATGCAAATGAAATGCTTGAGAAAAGTTGCCTGGTTAACTAGAAATGTCAGAATTAGAAATGATGACACCAAAGACACACTGAGTATCTCTCCCTGGATTAAATTTATAGCTAACTAGCTGACCCGGCCCGGCTTCGCCCAGGCCCTGGCGGGGATCTATTTATCTATCTGTCTGTCTGTCTGTCTGTCTGCTTGACTGTCTGTCTGACCCGGCCCGGCTTCGCCCAGTCCCTGGTGGGGAGCATATCATTTAATTCATATAAGTAGTCATATAAGCTCCTGTTCCCGACTATCTATCTGTCTGTCTGTCTGTCTGTCTGTCTGACCTGGCCTGGCTTCGCCCAGACCCTGATGGGGAGCATCTCATTTAATTCATATAAGTAGTCATATAAGTTCCCGTTCCCGACTGTCTGTCTGTCTGTCTGACCCGGCCCAGCTTCGCCCAGTCCCTGGCGGGGATCTGTCTGTATGTCTGTCTATCTGTCTGTCTGACCCGGCCTGACTTCACTCAGTCCCTGGTGGGGAGCATCTCATTTAATTCATATAAGTAGTCATATAAGTTCCCGTTCCCGTCTGTCTGTCTGACCCGGCCCGGCTTCGCCCAGGCCCTGGCGGGGATCTGGCTGTCTGTCTGTCTGTCTGTCTGTCTGTCTGTGTGTGGTGTCTGTATGTCTGTATGTATGTCTGTATGTATGTATGTATGTATGTATGTATGTATGTCTGTGTGTCTGTCTGTGTCTGTCTGTCTGTCTGTGCGTGAGTGCGTGCGTGAGTGAGTGAGTGAATGAATGATATGTATGTTATGTAATGTATGTTATATAATGTATGTTATGTAATGTATGTTATCTAATCTATATCTATCTATCTATCTATCTATCTATCTATCTATCTATCTATAGACAGGGGACTTAACTTAAAGATATAACAATTCTACTAAAAGTTATGTCCCTTGTTTTATATTTTCTTATGTTCAGTCATGTAATTACAAAATTAAATTTTAGTAAGGTAATAGCTGATAGTACACTAAAAAACACTATGACAGTTGGTTGCACTGGAATGAGAAGAAGACGTGTAGAAAATTTCATCTCAATCGGATGGACCGTTCGCGAACGCATAAAGAACGGACTCACATACACCCATACATACATACATCGCCTTTTATAGATATAGAAGAGACAACAATTACAGTGGATTAGACATCTTGTGTATATAAAGTTCAATCAGCTTTTATTTTTTACATAAAGCCAAAGATACTCTGGCTAAAGAGGTAGAAGCATCACAAACTGATTCTATCAAGGGTTTATGACACAAGCTTAGTGCAGTCTAGACAATATGTTTGTGAATAACAAGTAAAGGATTCTTTTCATGGAATGAAGTGTATTGGATATGTTGTGATCCCCATAATTTTAGACCAATCAGCCCTTTATTGATAATGTAGTCAATATTAAGCCTGCTATCTTTACTTCCCAGAAAATTTCCTTGTACCCATTTTTGGTACAGTTGACCTTGGAGACCAGGACACTAAACAATCCCTGTCTTGAAAGGGACTCAAACACATGACCACCAGGCCAGCAGACCAATGTGCTAGCCATTGCACTACACCAGCTTCCTAATGCATTTGGCTCAAGATAAAAACTCAACCACCCCAACATTGAAAGTTAAATGTAGACCAACAGTTGTCATGCACAATGCTGTAGATAATAAATAGGTGGATAAGTAGAAGCCAGGATAGCGTATTGGCTAGGTGCATGTCTGCCGGGCCGATGGTTTTGTGGTTGAATCTGCATTGATGTGGATTTTTTAAATTGACCTGAGCTACAGGTCGACCCAGCCTAAAATAGATACCGGGAAATGTCATGGGAAATAAAGGTGGCCAGTGTGATATTGACTACATTACCTACTGAATGCTGATTGGTCTATACAAATATGGGTCTAACATCGTATGCCCAATGGGCCTTAAGATGTGTAAAAATGTAATTAACTTACTTTTTATTTTAATTAGACAAGTTATCTTTAATTAGATGAGTTATCTTTAGTTAGATGAGTTATCTTTAGGAGAAGACTTTTGCCCAAGAACTAATAAAGTAATTTTGGAAAATTGTTGAATTTTTTTACAGAGAACTGTCATCTGATGTTATGTGTTGTCGCTTTAATAATGATGGGACACATCTGGCAGTGGGATTGTGCGATGGTACTGTAAAGGTATTTATAATAGCTGTTATAATAGCAGAAATACTACACATTTTATTACAAGTGCTATAATTCTAATGACATTATTTATTGTTTCACCTATAAAAAACTGTGTATTAAAATTGTTGGGGTTACAGAGAGAATTTGCAATAATTAATAATAATTCAATAATGAAGAAACAAACAATAGATTGCACAATTTATTGCCAAGCATATTTTATTGCATCTCGTCATGTGCATACTGCATAATTCACATTAGTCCATTACAAACAATCAAAGTAGTCCTTTACTACAAACAAAATTATGCTTTACAAACAGTGAAATAATACTTTACAGACAGTGAAATAATACTTTACAAACAGTGAAATAATACTTCACAAACAGTGAAATAATACTTTACAAACAGTGAAAGTGATCTTTTACGAACATTGATCCCAAGTTAGGGTCTGGTATGATTGTTTGATTTACACTCTTTTGGGCATGGAGGTCTACCCTTGGATTGTCAAATGGATTGTGACAGTACTTCATGAGCATAAAATCACACTTTGCCTCGGTTCATGGACTTCTGACCCCTGTACTGTTACACCTGGGCTGTTACATGGATCTACCATGTCCCCAGTGCTCTTTAATGTATACACCAGCAAAGTCGCAGCTATTGAGGCACCAGGAATTGGTATAATCGTGACATTCACAGATGTTGTACTGGTGTACAGACAGGGAAGAGACAGGGAAAATGTGGCTGCAGACTTACAGGTGGCAGTAAACACGGTTTCAGAGTGCTGCATGGACTCAGGGGCCATAATACATCCAGACAAGGCATCGGTTGTGTGGTATTCCCTCGAATTATGAAGACAGATGTCACATGTATTACATTGAATGGATGTCCTCTCAGTAGAGAGAGTAAATTGAAGTACTTGGGAATCACCTTCAACATATGTGTGTCTTTTAAGGATCATGTGGAGGCTTTGGTGATGAAGGCTGGAAAGGGACTTAATGCATTGAGGGCGATAGCAGCAACCAATGTAGAGCAGAGAATGCTTTACATAGTCTTTCAGCAGTTAATAATTTCAGTCATTGAATATGGTTTGGGGCTGCTGACAGTATCAAAGAGCCAGCTTGAAAGGTTGGAGCGCATGCAGAATGTGCTATGCTGGTGATCCTGTGGTGCATGAAGGACACACCAATTATGTGCATGAGGCATATCTTTGCACTACCAAGAGTTGCTGCTGACAGGAACAGGGTCCTACAAGCCAAATGGTAGCTGAGAATTGCTGCAGACAGAGATCACCCCCCTGCATGAAGCCATGGATATGGCCAAGGGTCATAGACTGATAAGAGGGGGTTCCTCTGGGTAGCACAGGCAGAAATATCTATCAGCCAGGTGTGTGAAATAGAGAACATCAATCATGAAAAAGAGTGGGCTAGAGTACCGGACGACATGTTGGACTGGTACAAGGTAATAGTAACACTGGGTCATGAGTGCAGAGAATGATCAGCAGGCTGCACAGAGTTTGAAGTGCAACAACTTATCCAGGTTGACACGCATCTAGGTTACATAGTGATCTAAACCAATGGGTCAATGGCTGGGGTTTCACTATGAAGGCTAATGGATGATACTTCAAAAAGGAGAGTCTGGCATATGAGACTACGGCCTTCAGCATGAGAATGGAGGTGGAAGCAGTAACAGCAGCCTTCTGATGGTTGGAGGAGACCGCTGCAACATACATGGTATTCATTACGGAGAACACGGAGTATGCTTAGTAAGGTGGAGAAAGAAATGTTCTGTGTAGAATGACTTGCATCGCTTCAGAGGTCACAGATTGTGAGAATTGTATGGATTTTCTGCCCTAGTTATGCATGAGTGCGGGGGAATGAACAGGCTGATAGGCTGGCAGGAGATGCACTTCTTTGTGGCAGAGTACCTATGGACAAGGGAGAGGTGGTCGGAAACCTGTGGGACCTGGTGGAGAAAGTGGGGGAACAGACTGAGAACCCATAAGTGGAGAGAATGGTATGGCTGAGGATCGGCAGGTGAACTGTATTTTTTGTGGAGGACTTTTGTGTTGGCATTCTGGCAGCGGCATTATGCACAATGTACCTGTGCAGGCTGTTGGCTTGCCGATATTTCAATCTATTCCATTGTTCACATAGGGCAGTAAGGAGCATTTTGTGTGATATTCACTGGCACAGGAACGGAGCATAATGAGGACGACCCGTTGCCGTGAAGTTGGAACCACGACTAACTAAAATACCTCCTCCTCTTCTTCCTCCTTCTCCTCCTCCTCCTCCTCCATCTTCTTCTTTTGCCTTCTATTCCCCCACTAGGAAATAGGCTGTCAATCAACTTGCTGCAGCCCAGGCACTAATTACTGAATGTTTGTAAAATATATTAGTACTTAATTATGTCTTCATTTAGCATATATTAATAGTTAATGAATTCTTACTGTGGGTGCCAACAGATATATAACCCTATGACCTGCCAGCAGTTATACATGCTACAAGATGAGGACACAAACAAAAGCAGACTGCCTGTCACACAGATCAGGTTCCGTCCGTACATAGAAGGAGAAAAGACAGAATACAGCCACATCATCATTGCTTCCTGTAACTATATCATTCCATGAATTTGATGTTTGGTCTCTCTGTCTGTCTGCCTGCCTGCCTGCCTGTCTGTCTGTCTGTCTGTCTGTCTGTCTGTCTGTCTGTCTGCTTATCTCTCTAACTCTCTCTCTCTGTCTGCCTGCCTGCATGCCTATCTGTCTGCCTGTCTCACTTTCTATCTCTGTCTGTCTCTCTCTCTCTCATGATCACCCTCTATCTATCTGTCAATGTCTGTCTGTCTGTCTGCCTGCCTGCCTGCCTGACTGACTGCTCATCTCTCTCTCTTTCTCTCTCTCTCTCTCTCTCTCTCTCTCTCTCTGTCTGCCTGCCACCCTACCTGTCTCTATCTCTCTGTTTCTCTTTATGTCTATGTCTGTCTGTCTCTCTCATTCTGTTTCACTTTCTGTCACTGTCTGTCTGTCTGCCCGCCCATCCGTCCGTCCGTCTGTCTGGCTGTCTGTCTGTCTGTCTGTCTGTGTGCTTTAAATGTCATCTTGCAATAAATGCTACCTCCCACCATTAACTGCATGCCTTGACCTATGACATAAAGTTAGCCTTTGACTTTTTCTTTACATAGCTTGTCTTTACCTCACCTGAGACACACATTTAACACCTAATCAATGACATTTTAAAGATAACAAAACACATACAAATTTAAAGTTGTTGCCCGTCAGGGAAACAAATGGACTGGATGATTTACATTGTTTATTTTGTCCTAATTATATTTTTGGCGGTCCCCCTGGCCTAGGGATTAACGTCTTTCTCCGTAATCCCGTATATCCACATGAGGAACACAACCTGCGCGAGTATCGGTGGTGGTTCTTGCTGCGTTGGTAACTTACGGGGTATGTGAGCCATTCGCTCAGAAAGCAATGGCAAACATCTGAGCGTATAATCTTGCCAAGAAATCAACAATAAGCTGAAAGATGCTGATGTTGACAGCGATGTCCTGTAAAGGATATGCGAACAAACAAACACAAATTATATTTTTATTTCATCTTGCACACCAAGACAGTCCCCATAAATAATATACTTGGTTGGGAGGAATTTCTCTACCCTGATATATGGAAGTTCTTTCCTCCAGGGATCAACTGACCTGAATGCTAGTGGCAGGACTTTAGAGTTAGAAATAATCGTCCAATGGATTCACCAACTAACCAACAAGCCATTACGATATATTTGGGATGTTTTATGTTCATATTATCAGTAGTCAAATCAGAATGCCACAGATAATAAATATGGTCATGTTATGCTGGCTGTCTTTATGTTTCCCACATCCCTGACACCTATTTTATAAGGCTGGGTGAACCCTAGAAACATGACCTCATATGTCATGACTTAGACAATGTGAAGGCCTAATACATCAATATCAGCCTCTCTCCCAGGCGTAGGGGTTAACAACATCTTTCTCCGTAATCCCGTATATTCTCATGAGTAATGCAGCTGCGCAAGATTTGGTAGCGGATCGTGACGCGTTGGTTACTTATGGGGGTATGTGAGCCGGTCGCTCAGAAAGCAATGGCAAACTACTGAGCATAATCTTGCCTAGTACATCAACAGCAGCTGAAAGATGCTGGTGTTGACTGCAACATCCTTTAAGGGATATGCAACATTTTTTTAAAAATTTTGTTTTTACAATGTTTCTCATAAGGGTAGTTTAAAATCAGCTTGCATATGGCCAACCCTTAAGATATTTCCCATGTGAGAGAGGGAAAATTTAAGTTTGTTTTTCTTCTTGTGTACTGCATTACATCTAATGAGGCTGTTTGAAAGTTGTAACTATATTTTGCTGCAATTTCAACTTAAAGCATTCACTTTCAGGATTGTTCCTCTGTTTCTTGTTGTAGTTACACATTATCAAGCTTAACTCTTTTTCTAAAAATAGCTTTGTACTTTTAACAAAATCCTTATTCTCTCTTATGCATCTCTTTAATCTTAATTTTTTTCTGCTTTTGGCTTTCATTTGTATATTTACATACATTTATGTACGTTGCACGTAAATATGTTATTTTACTATACATTCAAACACCCCCCCCCCCCCCATGTGGTAATTTTCTTCATCACTTAATTTATCAGCATTAAAATCAAGTCATTTACTATTCATTTTCCTCTGGATATTGGGTTAGAGTCAGTTGACAATTAAATATCTAAGACTTGTGGAGGAAACACCCACCTAGGCCTAATCCAAGCCAGTCTGTATGTGCTGTATTGAATCGTGGCCTAGTTACATTTTGATTGGCTTCCCTGCAGACGTAAATTTCCAGTACTGGTTTTGCACACCCTGCTGTTGAGCCTGGAAAGAGAAAGGAGAACTGTACAAAACAGTCCCCATAAAGATGGTACTTGGTTGGGAGGAATTTCTCTACACAAAGCTGACTCCGATATATGGAAGCTTTTTCCAGGGCTTAAATTACCTGAATGCTAGTGGGTAGAACTTCAGAGTTAGAAATAATCGTCCAATGGATTCACCAACTAACCAACCAACCAACAAGCCATTACGGTATATTTGGGATGTTTTAGGTTCATATTATCAGTGGTCTAATCAGAATGGTAATGTTATGCTGGCTGTCTTTATGTTTTCCAAATCCCTCGCACCTATTTTATAAGGCTGGGTGAACCCTAGAATTAGACGTAGACAGTCAAAAATTTTTGGACATGTTATGAGAATAAATGGATTGGAGAACTTGGTGACAAATGGCAAGATCGAAGGGAACAGACCAAGGGGAAGACCAAAAAGTAAATACCTGGATGACTTGACCACATGGCATGGTCGAGACAGGAACACGGAGCTGATCCACAACTCTGGTGATCGAGTGAAATGGCGAGTCATGACCGCCCATGCTTTCCGGCATGGCACATGATTGATTGATTGACTGAACCCTAGAAACATCACCTCATATGTCATGACTTAGACAATGTGAAGGCCTAATACGTCAACCCTACCGACAGAGTAAACTGTGAGATGACCTTTATCTTTTAGAAACTAGAACTGTTATGGTCAGAAAAAAATGCAACCCTGCCACAACTGGAATACTGGCACCTGGCTGTCTTGACAGACTATAGTTGTTACACTGTGCTTTAAAAAAGATATAATAACTACAACCCATGGTGGTAGAAGACCAGGAATAGAGTTATACCTCTCCTTAGCATAAACTGGGCTGAATTGTAGAGACCATATGTTGCAAACTGAAATATGATATTAGAAAAATAGGTACACTACTGTAACTCCCTGACTCCTATTACAGACAGTCTCATTATGGTATCAACATATTTCTGTTTTCCCTCAGATGCTTCTGGGCATGTTAAGTTTTGGCATTACACGTCTGCCAAGTGTTTACATACTATGACCGAAGGTAGACAAACTTTAGCCCTTACTATCAATCCAGAGGGAACGCACATCCTCACAGCTGGGTCTGATTCGAAAATACACATGTATGATATTGAAACAAAGCAGAAAATTAACACAATGGAGCCAAGGTGAGGGCTGTTTGATACGGCTAAAGGTTAATATATTATTTGATAGATGTCTTATTATAATTTATTAACGTTAATAACTAAGCATTTTCACACAAAATATGTATTGCAATATCTTGTTATTTCTACTGTTTCTTATACTAGCAGCTTTCTGTCTGTGTTCCAGTTGCTTATTTCTTACATTACCACCATTTTTTAAAATACATGCATCACCATTATCATGTGTCCTGCCAGCTGGTATAGGCATTCATTATCTCCAAGATCTCAGATCTTGGTGTTCTGAATTAAACCTGTTAATGATATTCCTCAATGCCTCCGTCTGCCTAGCATTATTTCTTTATCTGCCGCTGCCTCTTCCACCACTGATTTTTCCAGTATCCACATTTCCTCTTTTCTCATTACATGGCAAAAGTCACATAACATTATCTTATGTTATTTCTTCAATTGTATGGCAGTCTTATGTCTTATGTTTCCAATGGTGAATTGAAGACAGCAGGTTAGATTATCTTCTAGTCCTTGTCTGCCATTAGCACTGTTGGGAGATTTCTATCCTTTGGCTGGTGTATTTCATTGTATGAATGTATTACAATATTGTTTATAAAGGTTAATTCTTGTTTTTTATCATTCTTCTTTGAAATTGCTTTAGAATAATTTTTTTTTAAAGTGAAGAACAATTTTATGATAAATTTGGCAATAACCTAAGATTAATAATTTGTAAAATAATGTTTGTAGCCAATATTAGCATTTCTGATTCCATATGATGGCTTATTGTTTAAATGTAAGTCATATGCGCAAATACAGTATTACAGCTTGTGTTAGATAGTCAGTAATTGAACTTCCCCAATAAGTCAGTCATCGGACTTTCCAAATGTCAGTTACACTAGTATGGATTATTCACATTTGACATCATGTTGTGCCACGAGAGGCAGTGCAGGTGCTAACTTTTTCTGTAACATTGGTCCTCTGTGTTCTTGTTCAGTAAGACTGCTAAACATCTTCTGCACAATTCTGCCAACCCATCCTACACTTGTTCACTCTGTCAACCTCTTTCTCTAACACCTTCAATTTTTCTAGCTATCACAACATTCTCAGGATCTTCTCTTCTTATATTGTGACTTACTTATAGTGATTATCTTGCTTGATGTTGTGCAAAAAATAACTATCAATGGCCAAGAACAATATGATTATTCTCAAATACACTGGTAAGATAATAACAGAAAGATCTACCTACTACTTATATAAATATGTCATTGTATTGTTTTTGTAGGATTTTCAGATTCCTTAAACATATCATGTCTTGTTTCATAAATAACAAATATTTATTTTCCCGCGTTTCCATCCTGTTTGGGGATATTGCTGTCAACATCATCATCTTTCAGCTGTATGTTGATTCCTAGGCTAGATTAGGCTCATCAACATGCCACGACTTTCAGAGCGACCGGCTCCATACTCTCATAAGTCACTGGTGCGACTCAAACCGCTTCCAATTCTCGTGCGCTCATATCGATCACGAGAGTATTGGGGGTTATGGAAAAAGCTGCTAACCCCTCGACCAGGGAGACCGGCAAATAACAAATATTACCAAATAATATCTTTTAACATGGGGAATCAGTTCCATATACTACATAATGTAAATCTTATTGTTTTTAGTAGAGGTACACATATGTTTAGCATACTTAGCTCATAGTCATGTCAGAGCATCTGTATTGCAGTCCTAACAGAAATCATAAAAACCGTTTTCAACAATCAAGTACAGAACTGATCTTATGCTAGGGTTGCCTTACTGTGTGGAAAAGCTGGTTAAAGAACTGTGTGTCTAGCTAAATCATTGTTAACCAAAGTCTGTCATTTTGTATATTTGTTGCTGTTACCAACAACTTCACATTTTGTTACATGTAGTGAGATTCCCACTGCAGGGTATGCCATCTTGCAAAATTTATTTGAAAGAATCATTGAAGACATGAAATTGTGAAGAATAGTTGATACTGAAGAATGTTGTATGAAAAATTAATAGTAGAGAAGAATGTAATATAACATGTAGAGTGAAGAAGGTTGCATTAAAACTTTGTTGTGAAAAAGATTGATGTATGAAATATTGATGGTGGAGAAAGGATATCACATGAAACATTGGTAGTGGAGAGGAATGTTGTATGAAAAATTGATATGATAATGGAGAGAAATGTTGCATGAAAAATTGATCATGGAGAGGAATTTTGTATGAAAAATGTTTATGAACAACACTGAATGTTTTAGCGATGCACACGATGTCATGGACGGACACAGGTTTCGAGTGTTTGCTCTACAATACAACCCAAACCATCCACATGTCTTCATCTCTGGAGGATGGGATGACACTGTTCAGGTAACTGTATTTCTGTGAGGATGTCCTGAGGCCATGATAGTATATAGGTTAGTGAACTTGCCTGCCAGCATAGTGATCTGGGGTTTGATCTCCATTAGTAATGGGTAGCAGTTTGTAGTCAGCTGAACCCAGTCATCTGTAACATTGGTTACAAAATAGTTATTTGCTTGTCCTTTACAGGAAGTCAAATTCAACCCCAGCATTTTTGGGCAGTTTGTGATTCACTAGACAATTTTATGTTCAGCAGTGCACCATTGCCCTCTGAATGACCAACACTCATTCCATTGTTAAATATCAACGTAAGGTGGCTGGTTGCAAATCTCATGCAACTGATTTTGAGCCTGGTATGCGGGATTTTAAAACTCTTTCACCACCCCTTAGCCACAGAGATTTACTTGAGCAAAAGTACAAGCAGGCAGCAAAATACTGACCATATTTCCCTTTCTATTTTGCATAGACATGGACCTAACATGATATCTTTCCGATGCCTTATAGTTCATGCCATGTGGTTAGTTAGTTAGTTAGTCAAGGTTCCAACTTCACGCAACGGGTCGTCCCCATATTGCTCCGTTTCTATGCCAGTGAATATCACTGCCCAATGTGAACAATGGAATAGACAGGAGTCTCGGCAAGCCAACAGCCCGCACAGGTACACTGTGCATAATGCCGCCGCCAGAATGCCAGCATAAAAGTCCTCCATGAAAAATACAGTTCATCATCGATGGAAACGGCAGTCACAAGAACACAATCAGGAGTGGTAGAATGGACATTATAACCAGAAACCCTGAGTGGGCACACAAACAACAGACATACACTGATACAAGTACATACAAACAAGAACACAATCAGGAGTGGTAGAATGGACATTATAACCAGAAACCCTGAGTGGGCACACAAACAACAGACATACACTAATACAAGTACATACAAACAAGAACACAATCAGGAGTGGTAGAATGGACATTATAACTAGAAACCCTGAGTGGGCACACAAACAACAGACATACACTGATACAAGTACATACAAACAAGAACACAATCAGGAGTGGTAGAATGGACATTATAACTAGAAACCCTGAGTGGGCACACAAACAACAGACATACACTGATACAAGTACATACAAACAAGAACACAATCAGGAGTGGTAGAATGGACATTATAACCAGAAACCCTGAGTGGGCACACAAACAACAGACATACACTGATACAAGTACATACAAACAAGAACACAATCAGGAGTGGTAGAATGGACATTATAACTAGAAACCCTGAGTGGGCACACAAACAACAGACATACACTGATACAAGTACATACAAACAAGAACACAATCAGGAGTGGTAGAATGGACATTATAACTAGAAACCCTGAGTGGGCACACAAACAACAGACGTACACTGATACAAGTACATACAAACAAGAACACAATCAGGAGTGGTAGAATGGACATTATAACTAGAAACCCTGAGTGGGCACACAAACAACAGACATACACTGATACAAGTACATACAAACAAGAACACAATCAGGAGTGGTAGAATGGACATTATAACCAGAAACCCTGAGTGGGCACACAAACAACAGACATACACTGATACAAGTACATACAAACAAGAACACAATCAGGAGTGGTAGAATGGACATTATAACTAGAAACCCTGAGTGGGCACACAAACAACAGACATACACTGATACAAGTACATACAAACAAGAACACAATCAGGAGTGGTAGAATGGACATTATAACTAGAAACCCTGAGTGGGCACACAAACAACAGACATACACTGATACAAGTACATACAAACAAGAACACAAAAGTCATTTCACTGAATTACCAGAGTCGTCAGGATCAGTGTTGTTTTATTGATTGCTGCACTGGTGGATGCTTTCTAGCCACATTGTCAATTCTTTCACTTGTGATTGTGTTCTGGTAAAGCTGATTAGTTCCACTTTCCATTGTTTTATTCATTGTTTTTGTATGGCTTTATTGTAGTTCAGCCCATTTAATTTCTCATCCTAAGTTAGAAGAGGCATGTCAACAACAAATGTTACTTGGTTGAGTCATGATGGGGATTTCAAGTGAGCTTGTGTGGCATGGAAGACTTAGATCAAAGGCACAGAAAAATAGATGGATAAACTCAGCAGTACATGGACTGACTCCTTGCTTCAGGGTCAGTGAATCAGAGCTGATTAGGATCCTAATCAACCTCCAGATGGTGGTCATGGACACTGTATTATTATTGTCTGGCTGGGAGAGTAAGGTTTGAAAGAGAACTGAAATATAGCCCCAATTAATGCAATGCTGAATCACATTAATTTCATTGGACAGAAAGGAGAACAAACATATCTGTCTGGTAAGGACTCAGTATTGAAAAAGATTGGTTATTAAGACAAATAATAATGAGGAAAATAAAATATTTTGAATGTGTGAAAATAAATAAGCTAACACTCCTACAGTTGCTGGAATTGCACATCAAATGTGGTACTGGTAGAAAAATAGCTTGTCACGTCTTTACAGTAATAGTCTCAAGCGTGTTGTAAGAATTTACAAAATGGGAATAACAACTAGGAAAAGCTAAATAATGACAATATAAAATGCTGAGCACTGAACTTATTTGATTAACGTGGTACTTGGAAGCCAGTAAGATTTGATTGTTTTTGCTAATTGATAGTGTCGTTTAGTATTCTGTACCAAGAAATTTATATGTTGAATAATGTCTGCAGCCAGATAGATTTAATTAACTTGGTTAATCTGTTATTTGCCGGTCTTCCTGGCCTAGGAGTTAAATGACTTTCTTCGTAATCCTGTTTATCCTGTGGGGTAACGCAGCGTGCGAGAATTGGTAGCGATACTCACTGCGTTGATAACTTATGGGATAAGTGAGCCGGTCGCTCAGAATGCAATTGCAAACTACTGAGCGTAATCTTGCCAAGAAATCAACAACAGTGATAAAATGCTGGTGTTGACAGCGATGTCCAGTAAAGGATATGCGAAAAAGAAAATCTGTTATTTATTGGATGTGTAACATTTTAGTTCTACTACTGCCACTGAAGGAATAAATGTGTCACTATCACGCGTGAGTGTAGTAGAGGATAGAGTAGACGTGTGCATAACAACTGGCAACTGGAACTATAAATATCCAAACTCTGCCTCAGAGAGAGATGGCGCACATCAAGGCATGTCTGGAGTGTTATGACTTCAGTGTTGGATGGCAGATTCTGATATAATTCAGTTGCTATTTATTTATCAATTCAACTCATTATTTGATAGTTTTTGTGTGCCACTTGTAGCAGATCAATATCTCCCTCTCTCTCTCTCTCTCTCTCTCTCTCTCTCTCTCTCTCTCTCTCTCTCTCTCTCTCTCTCTCTCTATCTCTCTGTCTGTGTTTGTGTGTGTGGGGGGGGGGGGGGGGGGGGAGGGTAGGTGGGTAGGTAGGAATTTACTTCATATAGGTACAGCTGCATTTAATTTTTTCAGTGTGTTTTCAGTATTGTATTTTGTCATTTTATTTAAATAAAACAATGTTTTCCTGTAGTGAATTTGATTAATAAATACACATACAATATGCTGCACAATTTATTGTCTGACACATTTCGCTGCCTCTCATCAGATACATACTGCAGAAGTCACTTATCATAAAACAAAACTTCACAATTAATCCGTCAAGCTGAAATATACATTACGCATATTTCCACAGTAATTTAAACTGCCTACCATGGTAATTTTTAATTGACTGTCATGTGTGTATTAAACACATGAAGTTTTATTTTTAACAAATTACATAATTTCTTTGTGACTATCTAAACAGTATTTCTTTCTGTTCACAGTATTGGGACGACAGAAAAGTTCATTCAATCAAGTAAAGATATGTTGTTTGTTTTAGTTGTTCATCTCTACACTAGTTGGTCCTCTCTGCTCTACTTTTTCCTCTCTGTTCTAGTTTCTACTCTAGTTTTTCATCTCTACTTTAATTGTTCCTCTCTACTTTAATTGTTCATCTCTACTTTAATTGATCATCTCTACTTTAGTCTTTCATCTTTACTCTAATTTTTCCACTCTACTCTAATTTTTCCTCTCTACTCTTAATTTTTCCTCTCTATTCTTCTTCTTCTTCTTCTTCTTCGTTCATCCGGAGTTTTTTTTTCCGGATGTGATTGTGTTGTGCCTGTTTACAGCAGAGCTGCGTTCTTGCGCCGTTAGGCCGACACATCCGACTTCTGCGGGCATTTGTTGACCGGGTTCCTCTCTATTCTTAATTTTTCCTCTCTATTCTAGTTGTTCATCTCTACTCTAGTTTTCCTCTCTACACTACTTACTCCTGTCTACTTGGTTTGCTTCGCGTTATATTTTTTGCTCCTTTCTACTTTAGTTATTTCTCTCTCCACCACTTACTCCTATCTACTTTAGCTATTTTTCTCTACACTATTGCTCCTGTCTATTTTAGCTGTTTCTCTCTACACTACTTGCTCTGTTCTACTTTAGTTGTTTCTTTTTCCACTGCTTACTCTGTTCTACTTCAGTTGCTTCTCTTTCAACTATCTGCGCCTGTCTACTTTAGCTGTTTCTCTTTCTACCACTTATTCCTGTCTACTTCAGCTGTTTTTCTCTACAGTGTTTGCTCTTGTCTACTTTAGTTGTTTCACTTTCCACTACTTGCTCTGTTCTACTTTAGTTGTTTCTCTCTACACTACTTGCTCCTGACTACTTTACTTGTTTCTCTATATTACCTCCTGTCTACTTTAGTTGTTTCTCTCTACACTATTTGCTCCTGTCCACTTTAGTTGATTCTCTATACACTGCTTGCTCTCTCTGCTTCAGCTGTTCCTCTCTACACTACATACTTCACTCCACTTTAACTGATCCTTTCTACTAATTCTTGCACTCATACCTTGCTGCACACCATTACTCTTTCTCTTCTCTATTGTAGTTGTTTCATTCTACTTTACCTGTTTGTGTATTGTGCAGAAGAGATAAGAACATATTTGTGATTAGGTATTACAAGAACTATATATATTTATGAAAAAGGGATCTCTTATCTTTATTTGAAAGCTGCAGAATAAATTGGAAGAAAGTATTCATTTTATAACATAATTTCACGATCATTGTATGTGTGAACTAAACACACAGATACACATTATAAAGTTACTTTTCTCCATGTTTAAATAGCTTTAGTACAAGTGCATTAATACATCTCAGATTATACGTGTTCCACGTACATAATAAATATTTAAGATATATGCCTTAAACCATATCACTAAGCTTCTACTCAGAATCATAATGAGAAGAACCAAAAAGAAAATAAAAATGGAAATTAGTGAAGAACAGTATGGATTTATGGAAGGTAAGGGCACAAACAATGCAATTTATACATTGCGGACACTAATAGAAAGGTCAATAGAGAAACAGAGGGACATATATTTGTGCTTCATAGATTATACTAAGGCATTTGATAAAGTAAAACATGATGAACTGATTAAAATGTTGGAAGATATCAACACTGATGGAAAAGATTTAAGAATAATAAAGAATATTTACTGGAACCAAGTAGCAGCAATTAAAATGGGAAATAAAGAGGGTAGTTATGAACAGATAAAGCTAGGAGTACGACAAGGGTGTGTCTTGTCACCAGATCTTTTCTCCCTGTATAGCGAAGTAATAATGAGAGAGATCAAAGAGATGCCAGGAATACTAGTTGGAGGTTATAATATAAATAATATACGCTATGCAGATGACACAGTATTGGTGGCGGATAATTCAACAGACCTACAACAATTATTAGACGTTGTAGTAACAGAGAGTGCAAGGAAAGGACTCAACTTGAATATCAAGAAAACAGTAACAATGGTAATATCAAAGAAAATGGTGACACCAAAATGTGACATAGAAATAGAAGGGAAAATCCTTAACCAAGTTGATAATTTTAGATACCTAGGGGCATTTATAACATCAGATGGAAGATGTACAACAGAGATTAGGAGCAGAATAGGGCAGGCAAAAGCCGCATTTCATAAAATGAAGAGTACCTTATGCAATAAGTCACTGTCACTGAATGTAAGAAAGAGAGTGCTGAAATGCTATGTAGAACCAGTTTTGCTGTATGGCAGTGAATCTTGGAATGTAAATGAACAAATTAAGAAGAAATTAGAAGCAACAGAGATGTGGTTCCTGAGACGAATGTTGCGAATTCCTTGGACTGCCAGAGTAACTAACGACGACTGCCTGAAACAGGCTAATGAAACTAGAACATTATATACAACAATAAGACAGAGACAAACAGCTTTCCTCGGTCATGTGATGAGAAGAGAGGCATTGGAGAACATCGTAACAACTGGAAAGATCGAGGGGAAGAGAGGCAGAGGTAGACCAAGAGAAGTGATGCTGGATGGATTGAGACGGTGGCATGGAGGAATATCAGCAACAGAGTTGATCCAGAAAACCAAAAACCGAGATCTATGGAGAGCCATGAACGCCTACGCCAGCCGGCACGGCACTTGATGATGATGATATGCCTTACATCATCATAATTGGTAACTGACTGACTGACTGGCGCCTTGTAAAATGGAGTTATACCTCTCCATAACACAAATAAATCCTGGGCTGAATTTAGAGACCATGTGTTGCCCATGCAGCATGATCCCTCTCTCAGCTTGTCTAGTTTACCTAGTTAACTCCAGAGGAAATGTAATACCAATACGCCTGGAACAAGACAAGCTGCAGAAGCTGCCAGATCAGCAAAGCAATACTCTAACTGTCTGCCTGTCAGAGCTTTCATCCTAGACCAATTTCCGACCAAGGCTTAGGGCCTAGTCTGCCCTGCCATGACATGTCTTTAGGTGCATTTCCTCGCACTTGGGTAAGGCTTGTTCCCTCCCAATTGCACTCCAATGCCTGAAGCCGTTGGCACAATGTGGGGTGTCAGATTTGGTGAGCACCGCCCAACATTCAGTGCTAACAGACAGTAGGTAGTACTGTCTACTGTCATACGGTTGCTCAGTCATATCTGACAAAGACCTGACACACAATTGGTAATTGTTCAATTAGTTTTTCACAAACATTATTTGTTTATTGTCTAAATCCTTCATTAACTCATTATAAACCAAGAAAATGTATATACATTGGTAAGATAACTCTGCCAACACATTCAGTGTTCTAAGGACAAGTATGTGAAGGGATTATGAATAAATACCACCAGAAATGGAATCCAGTGGACTCTATTGAAGCAGCCTGATGACCTAAACACCCGCTGATAAATCTAGATAATAGTATAACTAGAAAATCCTTTCTTTGGAATTCACAGGGCAAATGAAATAGATTCTCTAAACATACTGAGGGAAGAGAATCAGAGACAGAGATAAATAATATTGGAGGGACATGGAGGAAGCTGCAGGAGATATTAAACATAGAACAGTTTGGCGGGAGTTGGTTTTGGGCATGTGCTTCAATAGGGGATAAAGGGAGGCATAAGATGAAGAAAAGTTTGTGATCTCTTTCAATTAGCCAGTGAGACTCTATGAATGTGTTTGATTTAAAAACAAAATTAGTTGCATATCCTTTACAGGATGTTGCAGTCAACCCCTTAATTTTTCAGCTGTTTGTGATTTCTTGGCAAATTTACGTTTAGTAGTTTGCCATTACTTTCTGAACAACAGGCAGTCACACCATTTCATAAAAGAACCAACACAAGCGGTCTGCTGCCAAATCACCCGCAGCTTTGTTTTGAATGTGGTGTGCCAGATTACAAATTGTGTCCATAACCTCTTTGCCACAGGGCCAATGTGTTTTTGTTAAAGGGAAGAAAATAAAAAACAATTATCAGTTGTTTATAACACATTGTTTTGCTTGAGGCAAAATGAGTCAGTGCCAGGGAGGAAAATGATTTGTCCAGCTTGCAGTTTCACACAGACTTCATAAGCTGATCTGGGTAGTTGATGAGAATTAACATCTGATAAAATCTGCCATTTTGCCTCTCCAGAAAGTTCATCGGTCCTCACCTGTGTGGTGATGCCCTTGATATTGATCCAGTACACAACCATATTCTCACTGGATCTTGGCGCAAGTCACATGTGTTACAGGTATAAGTCTGTCAGCCTTTAGTAGAAGTGTGTAGTGTATCTATTGTGTGATTAATGGGCAGCATTTACATTGTCTGATTATGGAAGAGCTTATTTTATTTGCACCTTCAAGTTGACACATCTAAATTCTTGGCATTTGTTGACCTGGTTAGTCTTGCTGGGTAGTGTTTTATGGAAAATATCACTGTGTCTGTGTGGTGACATCTGCATCTGTTCTTTTTTGTTCTTCTTCAAGGTGAGTGTATCACACTGAGTTATACACTTTCTAACGGAGTTCATGCTTTGTGCGACGCTTTCCACACTGAGTTATACACTTTCTAACGGAGTTCATGCTTTGTGCGACGCTTTCCACGCTGCAGAAAGAGACTGAGCCATATGGGATAAAACCTGGTGCAATGAAGTCAATCCTGTTGACTTTTGTTTTAGTTATACACTTTAGAGGTCCACATGTCTGACTTCAGCATTCATTTGTGTTTGGTTTACTTCTTCTAGACATTTTCCATCCAAAGTATTTCTATCTACCTACATGTAAGCTTTCTTCCCTAACAATGGTGCCAGGGTTGTGGTTTTGCGGCATATTCTTTGTAATTTCCAACTGCCATGGGATTTTTAGTGTACACAACTGGCACAGGGCCTCCTGTTTTTCACCCTTATCTGAAAAGGCTAGATATCAAGAGATTAAGGGCATCTGATATTAGACACCAATGGTTCTTGTAAAATCCCCTGCACTATCCTGGGATTTGAGCCAGATAACTTCTGAGCCAGAGGCAGACACCATAATCTCAGTCACACCTCTTCTTCAACATCTGTTCTATCCACAATAGTTGCACCCCAACAAGCCTATCTAGAACACCTGTGTGCATGCCAGCTGACCTTCAAGGAAATATAGGAGCAACACATGGGTACTACCTGCCTTCCAGAAAGGCCTTCATTAATCCAGACCCACATATGATGTACATCTCCCACCGAGTGCCAGTTGGTCTATACAAATATGGGCCTTGCACCATGTGCCACACACGCCTGTAGAAGGATCCTTTACTGTTGTTCTGTTTATTTATAAATAAACACACACAGTACTGTTTGGCACTCATAGAAGGAGAAGAAGGAAGTAGAGACTAGAGGATGCACTAGACAACATACAATTTGAAAACTATGGTTACCGACCAGGATTTGGACCTGTCACCTCCAAATGACAACGGCACCTCGCTGCATGACCAACTAGACACTCCCTCTCATAGAAGGAGAAGAAGAAAGTAGAGATTAGAAGATGCACTAGACAACATAAAATTTGAAAGCTATAGTTACCGACCGGGATTCGAACCTGTCACCTCCAAATGATGACACACCTCACCGCAAGAACAAGTGTATTTTGACACATGACCAACTAGACACTCCTTGCAGGAACAAGTGTACTTAAAAGTGTACAACAAGTGTACTTAAAACAGAGACAATCATTTTTGCCTACACCCGCTCCATTTGAGGACAAACTCTGTGGAAATGCTGACAACCTCAAGTTCTTTAAATATATTGAAGCTGACATCCAAAAGTGAATGACAATAAGAGGTTCCAGTACTGGTTTTACACATCTTTTGGTTTCTTTGAGACAGGAAGGAGAGGTTTACTTCTTCTTCTGAGTTCATCCAGAATGTTTTAGACATAATTGCGTTGTGTCTGTTTACAGCAGAGCTGCGATACTTGTGCCTTTTGGCCGACACATCCAACTTCTGCAGGCATTTGTTGACCAGGTTAACCTTCCCGGGTCTTGGGAGGTTTACAATACTTCCCGTGGAGATGGTGCTTCGGTACTGGGTAAGGAGGACATTCTCGACACCAGCCTCACATTGATCGATGCAAGGCCTTTAGAGTGCACAGACGATCTGAACATGAGTGTATGCACAGATGATCTGAACATGAGTGTGTCAGATTTCAGAGTTAAAACTCTGCCAGGGGATTTACTAACCAATCTTTTGACCTCAAAACATAGCAAACATTTAGTTTATTTATTGTGACTGAATAAGTCAGAATTCTCCTATACATAATGTTGCTTGTCCTTTGCAGGGCATGTTGTGATCAACCGCAAGTTCATTTTCTAGACAATTTTTACATTCAGTAGTTTGCCATTGCTTTCTGAACGAGAAGTCAACATTCATGTCCACCTGATCCAATGAAGGGGCTGAAGCCCCCGTACCTCACCATCAACTGACCAGTGAAGGGGCTGAACCCCCCTTACCTCACCATCAACTGACCAGTGAAGGGCTGAGCCCCCATACCTCACCATCAACTGACCAGTTAAGGGCTGAGCCCCCGTACCTCACCATCAACTGACCAGTTAAAGGGCTGAGCTCCCATACCTCACCATCAACTGACCAGTTAAAGGGCTGAGCCCCCGTACCTCACCATCAACTGACTAGTTAAAGGGCTGAGCCCCCGTACCTCACCATCAACTGACTAGTTAAAGGGCTGAGCTCCCGTACCTCACCATCACCTGACTAGTGAAAGGGCTGAGCCCCCATACCTCACCATCAACTGACTAGTGAAGGGGCCGAGCCCCCGTACCTCACCATCAACTGACTAGTTAAAGGGCTGAGCCCCCGTACCTCACCATCAACTGACCCGTTAAAGGGCTGAGCCTCAGTACCTCACCATCACCTGACCAGTTAAAGGGCTGAGCCCCTGTACCTCACCATCAACTGACTAGTTAAAGGGCTGAGCCCCGGACCTCACCATCAACTGACCAGTGAAGGGGCTGAACCCCCGTACCTCACCATCAACTGACCAGTGAAGGGGCTGAGCCCCTGTACCTCACCATCAACTGACCAGTGAAGGGGCTGAGCCCCCGGACCTCACCATCAACTGACTAGTTAAAGGGCTGAGCCCCCATACCTCACCATCAACTGACTAGTTAAAGGGCTGAGCCCCCGTACCTCACCATCACCTGACTAGTTAATGGGCTGAGCTCCCGTACCTCACCATCACCTGACCAGTTAAAGGGCTGAGCCCCCGTACCTCACCATCACCTGACCAGTTAAAGGGCTGAGCCCCCGTGCCTCACCATCAACTGACCAGTTAAAGGGCTGAGCCCCTGTACCTCACCATCAACTGACCAGTTAAAGGGCTGAGCCCCCAGACCTCACCATCAACTGACCAGTTAAAGGGCTGAGCCCCCGGACCTCACCATCAACTGACCAGTTAAAGGGCTGAGCCCCCGGACCTCAACATCAACTGACTAGTTAAAGGGCTGAGCCCCCGTACCTCACCATCAACTGACCAGTTAAAGGGCTGAGCCCCCGTACCTCACCATCAACTGACCAGTTAAAGGGCTGAGCCCCCGTACCTCACCATCAACTGACTAGTTAAAGGGCTGAGCCCCCGTACCTCACCATCAACTGACTAGTTGAAGGGCTGAGCCCCCGTACCTCACCATCAACTGACTAGTTAAGGGGCTGAGCCCCCGGACCTCACCATCAACTGACCAGTTAAAGGGCTGAGCCCCCGGACCTCACCATCAACTGACCAGTTAAAGGGCTGAGCCCCCGTACCTCACCATCAACTGACCAGTTAAAGGGCTGAGCCCCCGTACCTCACCATCAACTGACTAGTTAAGGGGCTGAGCCCCCGTACCTCACCATCAACTCACCAGAAGTTTAAGTGCAAGCCAACTAAACCCTACAGTCACGTAGACCTCCCTTCTGCACATATGTAAACATAATTATGATTTAATTGATGTGATTTACTGGGGATTCCTCACACCATAAGTGGGAGAGAGTTGGGAGGATGTGCAGGGAGCAGAATGAGGAAACAAGTGGTTAAACAATATATAGTTACCAACACTATATGATGTTGTTTTCATTTATGCCATGATGGTGTAGAGGTTAGTGCACTCGCCTGCCAAGATCGTGGTCTAGGCTCAATCCCCAGCAGGGGCAGGATTATTGTTTCTGACCTGTATGGCTCAGGAGTCTACCCAGCCTCATAAACAAGGGTACTAAACAATTTTCATACAGTTGTGGGAATTACTGGAAGGGAAGGGTGGTGAGTACAATAACTGGTCACCCTATCTCCCATGTTGAGGCCTGAAATATGTGAAAGTCTAACACTTTACACTTCAACAGTGTAGGTCAGCATGAACACGTGTTCTTAAACATCCGGTGTGCTGATGCCGAGGTAAGCGGTTCAACCCTTACACCGGACAGCTGGACTAAAATGTTGACCTATCATCCTTGACTTGGGGATGTGAATTACAAGTACCTCTGAAGTCAGAGTGGGTTCGCCTGATGGCGAAGGGACACTGTTAATAGGTAAAGCTAATCCACACTCAAAATTCAGTCCAGCACTACTAGAAGTAGTATGTATAGACTACAGCTTGAGTTCAAAGTGAGCACGCACCCAAAAACAAAACACTCCAACAGCAGTATCTGCATGGGACGACCTTAACCTTATAACATAATTAAACTCTAGTCCAAGAACATTTACTCTTCAGATATGGGACTTTGCCATGGCCATCAAGATCAAGGACATCCCTCAAGATACCACCAATCATAGTCAAGTATGTTTGACATGCATGCTTTACATTCCTGAATTGATACATGTATTTTTTTGGTACATCATGTTTTCAGTTAATTTTGGCATCCCACTTTTGTATTGACCGGCACTAATATGAAGGGCTTATTAACGCATTTGGCAATCCAGCATAGCATGTTCGGAACACAGTTATGAGCAGTTTGAAAGCAGACCACCTTGTGATGGTTTTCATACAATGATATGAGTGCTGGTTATTCAGAAAGCAATGGCAAACTACTGAATGTAAACTTACCAAGAAATCACATGCAGCCAAAAAATGCTGGGGTAGACTGCTATGTCCTGTAAATGATATGCAACTAATTTAACTTTTGTATTGATTGTTATGGTATACATAGTCTTTTCAGTATTGCTTTTATTTTATTATTTTACTAATGTTTTGATCGCTCGGTTTAGTTCACTATTTTGATAGCACAGTTATGACTGTGCAGTTAAATTGGCTGTTTTGTGACTTGACTTTTCTCTCTTTTAAAATTATCTCTTCTTGTTTTTGTGTTGTTAACTGATATATGACTAATGGTGTCAATAACGAAGGGTTAATAAATTTAGGATTTTCATCTTTTAAGTTACTGCTAGCACCATCTTTCATTTTAATTTACTGAATGACTTTTCCCCTTTGGTTATGAATTATACTTTGTTAACAAACCACCAAAACCTTATTTTGATACAATAATTTTAAAGAGGGAGATTGTAAAAAATTTTCAGTTATGATTGCCATAATCTTTGGTGTACACTAGGGTCCCTAAACTTCTGTGTGGTGACTTTTAGTGTGATCACAAACATATGACACTCTCTTACAATGTGCAGCTGACTGGCAAACAGCAATTGTCTTCATTCCTCTAACAAGTGGATCATCATCATCAAGTGTCTTGCCAAAAAGCTCAAGCTGTTATGGTTCACCATCTCACACAATCACAAGGGTCTTGGATAAGAAAACTCTGTGTTTATGTGGGTGGGAGGGTGGGGGTGTGTGAGTGGGTGTCTGTGTGTGGGTGAGTGGGTGGAGGGCCCTTCCCCGTGCTCTCTTCCCATCAAGTTTGCCAGATGTCACTACATTTTCAAGTTTACTTCTGCTCATAATGTAACTGACAATTCTTGACTGTCTATTTCTGATTTCTCTAATCAGTTTACAATGTTCATTTGTTTCTTGAAGAACTGTCTTTCATTTTTCTCTCTGCCCATGGTATTTTGTGTATTTTCCTATAAAACACATTCCCACAGCTATTAGATGTTTCTCAGCTTGTCCGCTCAGTGTCCATGTTTTACATGCATGCAACTGTTTAGTTCTGTTTAGTACTTCAACACTCATTTTCTCAGTGCACATTTGACATTTTTTAAAAATTGTCATGTATGTGCTCCATCTTGAAAAAAGATACCTTTTCCATGGCAGTTCTTGTTCTATTTTCTACAAGGCATCTTTCATCGTTCTAAATTCTACAAGGCATCTTTCATTGTTCTAATTTCTACAAGGTATCTTTCATCGTTCTAATTTCTACAAGGCATCTTTCATCATTCTAATTTCTACAAGGCATCTTTCATTGTTCTAATATCTACAAGGCATCTTTCATCAGATGTTATGACTGTTCAAAGATAGTTGTTTCCATTCACCTATTTAAGAATTGTCCCATTTAGTTGGATGTTACATTAATGATTGTATCGGAAATTCAATAATAACAGATTCCTGCCTCCTCATAAGAATATAATAATTCTGAACTCAGAGAAATGATACAAATGACAAAGGGTCAATCATCAGCTATGACTTCATTTAAATCAAACCTTATTGATTCACTTTGTATTACCTAGTTTTCAGTTAAGTTGTCAATTCAGCATGCTCCCCACCTGTGGGTTGTCTGCATCTTACCTTCTCTGTCACATCAACAATACATGCACTCACCTTGCGTCTGTTCCCTTACTCTTTTACTATTATACCAATGATTGACATTGATATATCAACTAGACTGTGACGTTGATGGAATGTATATATTTAATAAAAACTCATTGTTTTCTATTTCAGCTATACTGTGCTCAATGGCTGGGGAGAGATAGCATTATTTGTGGTGGAACAAATCAAAACATGGCCAGAACAATCGACAGAGGAACTTTAAATGTAAGTGTCATATGATCAAAATAATACCTGATTTAGTCTTTAGTATGCTTAAGAAGAATGAATGGGTCCCGTCAGAACTGGCACTCTATTCTGAGTGTCTGTTGGTATTGTGAATGTTTAAGAATATGATCTCATCTAAGCCTAACGGCGCTGTCGGGGCAAAATTTCGAGTTTAAAATCTACCCAAAGTATTTCAGGATATTCACCGGTGCTACAGAGTTCATGCACTGAGCTGAGATTCTCCAGACTCAAGCTTGAGTTAGGAGTAGAACAGAGCACTTATGGGTTACACCCGTGTGCCGTGATGTTGATCCGTCGACTAAACTAAACTAAGAATATGAAAATTATACCAGAAAATCACAATTAGCAGGGAGGGAAGTGGAAAAAAAAAGGGGGGGGGGTGGGAGGAAGGACTCCATGACGAAGTGACCAAGCTGCCCGCTTCCTGCTCTTCTGAAAGTACTTGGGTCATTTTTGGTCTCTGTCATTCAGTTCATGTGTACAGTTGCTTTTAATGATCTGTGTGTGTCACTGCTGGAGATATGAATTTCACTCTCTTTGCAATGCTTTCAACAGGCTGTTTGTGGAAAGAGACAGCCTTTTGGGACAAAACCTGGTGCAGTGAAGTTAATCCTTTTGTAATTAAACCCACCCCACTCTTCTCTTTAAAGCAATGAACAGTGCATCCATGACTTGACCCAAGCTCTAGCTAGGGTGCTTGTGGACATCTCTACATTTAGGACAGCATGTGTGCCATTGTATGATGCTGTCACCAGAATTTGTAATCATGTAGCAGGTCTTTTGCAAAATGTCGCTCTCATCAGGGTTTATTGAAAAGATGTTCAATTTCCAGTTCCCAGGCCACGTACATCAGGGTTTATTGAAAAGATGTTCAATTTCCAGTTCCCAGGCCACACACATCAGGGTTTATTGAAAAGATGTTCAATTTCCAGTTCCCAGGCCACATACATCAGGGTTTATTGAAAAGATGTTCAATTTCCAGTTCCCAGGCCACGTACATCAGGGTTTATTGAAAAGATGTTCAATTTCCAGTTCCCAGGCCACGTACATCAGGGTTTATTGAAAAGATGTTCAATTTCCAGTTCCCAGGCCACATACATCAGGGTTTATTGAAAAGATGTTCAATTTCCAGTTCCCAGGCCACGTACATCAGGGTTTATTGAAAAGATGTTCAATTTCCAGTTCCCAGGCCACATACATTTTCATGCCAAATGTGTCTTCAAAGTCCTGTGTCCATCTTCGTGCTGGTTGAGCCCTACATATTCTGTCAGGAACCATGCCTTCCATTAACATTCTTATTTAATATGGCTTCAGTATTTCAGTTTCTCCGACATGATGTTGTTTATGAGTCAGTTTTCTTTGACGTTCAGATCGTGAAGAATTTCAGTAGTCTTCTTCTAAATCCACAATGTTCTAAGAATTTTCTATAACATTTAAGTTCAAAAGCCCTAATTTTTTTCTTTAGTGATTATTGAATGGTCCATGACTCATATCTGCATGTTGCCAGGAGAAAGATGCATGTAGTCAAACATTTTGTTTTTTGCCATAGGCTCTAAATACTGTTTAACTTCTGTATTGCTATGACCAGTTTCCACCTGACTTTATATTAACCATCCCCATTTTGTTGAAGATGGAAGCAATACATGTTTGTGACATTTTCAATGTTTTGATTGTCATGTTTGGTACACATGTAATTTTTTTTTGTCTGTAGATTTTTTTTTTTAAGTTCAGGAAAAGATTTGTATCTTCACTATCATTTGATATTCAGGATTAACTCTTCTAATCCCTTAGCACTATTTGAGACGACGACCATGATATTTGCATTTCTGAGTCCTGACAATGAATTCCCACCATTTATATATGGATCAAAATTGTCACTGATCTCATCATTTGTGAAGTTTCATATATTTTCTGCATATAAGTTGTGAGTTTTGATTGTATCCAAGCAGTCTGACTGTTGCCTACAAATTTGGAAAAAAAACTGACATCAAAACATTCAAGAAACTTCTTACAAAAACCTTCAGAGTACAGTCACATGAAACCGAAGCTTGTGTGAGATTCTCAGCAATGGATTCTGAATGGCTTTGACTTTCAATGGGATTAATTTATGGGATTCAAGGACCATCTTCACTGCACTTTAAATTACTCATAGTGTTGAGATCACCTCCTGTAGCACTGGTTAGAATCCCCATGTGTTAATACCAGAATCACACATATGAAAAATATTCTGTTGATAGTAGATTTGCAGTTTAACATTTGTGACCAGGACAATTGTCAATATGGCCAACTCTTTACAATTGTCAGGAAAGAATATCATATTAAATGTCTTTTAACCAGGAAAGTTAGTCAGTAGGGGTACTAACTACAATATTACTATGACTGCTTTAAATATCAAAGGCCAAAATAATCTGTTTACTTTTATGCTTTTATTTCATTAGACCACAGGACAGTTGGTTGACCTACCTCAAGGTGTGTACTGCATTGACAGTGATAAACATGACAGTTCTCCCAGAGTGGCAGTCGGCTCCAACAGATTTGTATATCTTCTAAGAGCAGACAAGCGGTCTTGATTTCCCTAGTTACTGCACCTGCTGTTCTTTGGGGACCAAGTCTATATCTGTCTAACATTTCTTGTTGAAAATGTTTAGATTGCTTAAGTGAACATTCACTTAAATTTCTAAGTGCTTGTATTTACAATTAACAAGATGTTTATTGTATATAAGACACTATAAGACAAAGATAATAAAATGATAGGTGATCAAGAATCTTTTGCTTCTTCTTTCTTCTTTCCACACTTTTACATGCCTTGAGTTTTTTATGCTAGCCGCATATTATTTTTAGACCAGTTGGCACTCTTGAGCAATGGTAGTCTAGCAGTCAGATGCTCACTTACCATTATGGTGGTCATGGGTGCAAATTAGGATTGAGGCAGATGTTTTACAATTTGACCTGGGCTCCCAGGCTGATCTAACCTAGAATAAATCAGTAAATAAAGTCAAACACTCGTTTACACGCCTTAAGGTGCATCAGGCATATGGTAATAGACCCATATTTTTATAGACCAATCAGCACTCGGTGGTCGATGAGGTCAGTATCATGCCACCAACTTTTACTTCCCAGGATATTTCTTTTTACCTCTTTTAAGCCTGGTTGACCTGGAATCCACCCCAATGCAGATTGAAGCCATGACCACTGGGTCAGCAAGCGAGTGTGTAGCCACTAGGCTACCACAGCTCCCCAACATAGACTGGATACCAGGAAACGTCTTGGAAAGTGAAGGCGGCCGGCATGATATTGAACAAATCACCCGCTGAGGGCCCCTGGTTTATAAATATGGGTCTGGTACCATATGTCCAGTACACACATGTAGAGAGGCATATGTAGAGAGGCACATGTAGAGAGGCATAAATTAAAGGGGTGAAATATTGTTCACTTACTGATCAGCACTTGATCAAGAATCATGAAAATATATGTATGTTCTTTAATAATTTACAATAATGAAATACAAAGAGCTTATTTGATTGAATCATCTACAGCATTTCTTCAACTATATCTGAACTGCCAAAGCATGCATTTCTTATGTTATATGATACGTATATTGTGTGTGTGTCCACTGCTTATTAACTACCTAGGAATGAAATTACTTTTGATTAAATTTTAAAATGACATGCTCTGTTTTCATATCTTATACCATTATATCAATGGCCATGATGCTGTCATCCGTTACATATTTTACCACAGTACTGTCATTGTTACATCTAAACAATCTTTTTATGCCTCCGAGATGTGGTTTTACTTAAGATCCTTGAAAGTTCCTTGGACAGCCAAAATGAGTAGTCTAAATGTTTTGAAAGAGGCTAAGACACAAAGAGGCTTATCAAACAAATTAGCAAGAGGCAGTTGACATTTGTCGGCCGCATCAAAAGAAAAAGAAATATTGTGCTTATCTCAGTAACTTAACTCTTGCTGTCCTATTCAGTTACATGTATCCACTATGTTATGTTTACCGACTATCTCTTAGTAATTACTTTAACTTGCACTGTAGCAGGTATTTGGTTTTTTAAAATCTCATCACAAGTGTTTACTTCAATCCCTTCTCCTTCCAGGCAGTTATCTGTCATGGACATTTGTTATATTAGACAATTCTGTTGCAATTATTATTCTAACTCCCTCTGTGCTAGCCAGGTGTTAGTTACCCCCTTTCTGCTTTCTGTCCCAGTTATTATTTAAACTCTTTCTAAATCAAATATGTATCACTTCACAATAACTGTCTGAAAGATTTTGGTTTTTCATTAAGGATCACTTTCATTGCATATGGATATCACCATTAGTACTCCCAATCTCCTCCCATAGATCATACAAGGAGTTTCTGACTCCAGTGCACCAAAGCCAAGGCACCGACAAAGTTCTAATGTGTGTACCAGAATCACACATGTTATAAATATTCTTTTTGTGGATTGGTTTTCTCATTTGAAAATGTAGTCAATGCAGCAGCCTATTTAGCCTGCTAATTTCAATCTCCATCTGCCGAGGAACTTTAAATGTGCTCAGTGAGCACACTGGTCCTCCAAATTTGTTGCCCTTATCCAAGAAGGTTATGTGTCTGATCCACTACCCCAGGATCAGAGGATTTATAACATTCTTTACTTATCTGATTTTTAAAAATCCAATCCAAACAGTGAAATGAACCAGATCTTCATGTGCCAGAGGTGAATTCCATAACCTCTTAGTCACTGGAGTTACCAGTGAGAGTATAATACATAGCTGAGTGTGAATGAGTGGGCCTAGATGTATAATATATAGCTGAGTGTGAATGAGTGGGTCTAGACATATAATACATAGCTTAGTGTGAAATTAGTTGGTGTAACGATATCAGTGCGGTAGGCTGTACTATCGTGACACTTTTGATAGGGATATACTCTGGTCAAGACACGGGTGTAGTTGATCCCCTGACCCCTGACTCTGCTTTCTCTCACTCACTCAACCTAGGGACTTTACCTCTAGGGGCTCAATCCATACAGCAGACTCAACTCAGGTAACGTGAGTTAAATGGCATTCAATGTATTATACATTGTAGTACAAGAGATGACAGGAGAAGATTAAGGCAGTGAGTCTAGTAAAGAGACAGATAAGGAAGGGTCATCAGATTCAGATCTGAGCTGTCATCATGGGGCAGCTCATGGTTAGGTCTGTACATCGGGCTGTCTTCGTTCTCTCACCCGGCATCCTAAGGTCTTCCTCCCAAGAGTGCAGACTCACCAGGCGGATGGGTGATGGTAGCCATCCCACAAGCGAATGTCTCGATCTTCAAATGTTGACCTGGTGGACTGAGGCCATTGTAGTATCACAACAATTGTTCATACCTCAGAAGCACCTTGATTCATTGACACCATCATGAGTATCATTACATAACTGTCCCGACCTCAGAGGGATACCTGGTGGCCAACTGGAGTACATACAGTCTTTCAGATAAATGTCCGTAGTAGTTAGGACCACCACCGATTCACTGTGTGGCATTGAACCGCTCACACAGCAGAACCTTCCGTCAGAGCATGGTAACTCATAACCAAGATGGAGATGTCAATTTTGGCTGCAGCGTGGCCTGGTAATATCAATTGTGCCATCTCCGCATGGAAAACTCAATAGTCTTACTTGATGGAGGTGATAGTCTTTCGGTTTCTAGGGCGGTTCCTTCAGACGAGATAGTATCGTGGCTGAAGGGGATCTCTCAGTCTGAAGTCCAGTGTGCTGCTCCAACACCGGGGAGTTTGCAGAATCACTGGCTTCGGATACTGGCCTGGCTCCACCTTTCCAACTTCATCAAAGACTTGGTTTTTGGTCCACACTAGAAGGCTGACCTTTCATTACAGACCATTCTCCTAACTTGCCACAGCATCTGTTGAGAGTCTTCAACCTCCCTAAAGACAGGCTGGCCATCCACAAAATTGTCCTTCCAATCTAAAGAAAACCACACAACTGCCACTTGTCCACAACACAACTTTGGACCTCGTATAACGTCTCGGGGTCCAAGAGAATTGCCACTTTTAGGTGGACATCGACTTTCTCAGAGATTCCATGATCTATTCACGAGAAACCCGAATTCCTCATGTTCTTTCCAAATGTAAAAAGAATCCCTACAATAAAATTTCTCAAAGATGTGAGAAGGATACAGAAGGGAAAAATAGTGTGGTGAATCCCCGTCCCAAAATAAGACATAAGGCCAGCCTACTGGCTGTTTCGTGACAGTTGGTCTAGACATTTATTACATTGCTTGTTGTAAAATTAGTGGGTCTAGCCATTTATTACCTGCTACTTTATATTAATAAGTGATGGGGTTGACAGAATTAAAACTTGTGTAAATGGTTAACTAACACATTCCTCTACAATATTTTCTACCACTCATACAAATCATGGACAAGTCTACAAAGAGCTTTGCATGAGTTGGTTGGAAGTCTATTTCTTTGGGAGATGAAAGGCAGAAGAAGAAGAGAAATGCTGAGAAAATGCAAATCAGTTTGACACCAGGATTTGAAAAGAATAGTAAAATAGACGTCACAATATTAAACACAGGTCGATGTGAATGGTAGCATCTGTGGCTTTGGGGTACAGAACAGATTCACAACCATAACATTTTTTTTTGTGTGCATATCCTTTACAGGACATTGCTGTCAACACCAGCATCTTTCAGCTGTATGTTGATTTCTTGGCAAGATTACGCTCAGTAGTTTGCCATTGCTTTCTGAGCGGCCGGCTCACATACCCTGTAAGTTACCGATGCGATTCGAACCACTGCTGATTCTTACCGTCATCACGTTACCAACGAGAGTATACGAGATTACGGAGAAAAGTCATAACGTCTAAGCCACGAAGCCGGCAATCATAACATACTAGGTTCAAATTCAGCCACAGGTTATATGGAAGCAGATTGCTTTGCATTGATTTTTACAATGGTATGAAAATGGCCATTCAGAAAGCAATATAGCAAGTTACTGAATGTAAAAGTGTCTAGGTCACCAACAGCCAAAAAATGCTGGGGTTGATTGCGATATTCTGTAAAGGCAGCGAAACTTTTTAAACAATTGTATAAAATCTTAATCAGACATCTGACATTTAAGACACAATTCATGAACATATTTCTATGAATTTACTTTGCATTTTGTTAAAATGTCTATAAATCTGCACACGTTCTATATTATATTTTGAGCATTTTATCCATGCTACACACTATATTTTCATATTTAACACTGCCTATGTTTGAAACCAACAGCCAGAATAGATCACTACAAAAAACTGCATGCCAGTGTTTTAATTTGATAATGTAAATTTAAACTGAAGTATGTTAGTAGGCACAAATATATTATAAATGTCACATAACACTACTCACTCATTGAGGGCGAAATTAACTCTGAACAACATACAAGTTCCACATGCTACTTATCCACAATGTATTCACACATGCATGTGCACATAGAAATACAGAGACAGATGTGTGTGTGTGTGCGTCCGTGCGTGCGTGCGAGTGCGTGTTATATATATATATATATATATATATAATGTGCTCTATGCTCTTTATAAGTTTGACTGCTGATTGTCTTCCATGCCATTGTGCCAACCAATCCAGCATTTTCTCCTTAACTTTATAGAATTGATGTAAACCTCTGAACTATTAGACATTGGAACACATACTTCTATTCAATTTATGTTCATTAGCCTAGATATAGATGAACTATTATCCTAGGGGTTAGCGACTTTCTCCGTAATCCCGTTTATCCATGTGAGCAAATCGGTAACGGGATATGTAAACCGGCCGCTCAGAAAGCAATGGCAAACTACTGAGCGTAATCTTGCCAAGAGATCAACAACAGCGGTAAAATGCTGGTGTTGACAGCGATGTCCTGTAATAGGATATGCGGGGAGGGGGGGGGGGGGGGACAATATTATCATTATATGAAATTGTCCAAAAGCCCTTCACAGTTCATCTTTAAATGAGGTCTAATATTAATTCTACTCACTTTAGTTAGTGTGGTGATATTATCACCATGTACCATGTTTATTGATGCAGGTGATTATGTCCTTCATGTTCTTAATAAGTTTGACCACTGATCATCATCCCTGCCACTCTGTTGTCTTCCTGTATCTCTAACACTCTTGATCTTTCCTGTTGTCACAACCATCTCCAGACTCTCTCGTTTCATAATATGACTGAAAAATCATGATCTTATTATCCCAATGTGGGCAATCAAATGTCTTTGTGAACTGGTCTGTTGCTGTACTTGGGTATTTGTCTTTCAGCCATCCATGTGATTCTTAGCATTCTATGTAGGAACCACATCTCTGTGGCCTCCAGTTTCATTTTACTTGTTTTTTTTCTCAGAGTCATTATTCACAGGCATACAGTAGTATGGGCAATATATAAGAACCTAAAACTTGTTCGTAGAGTGGAGATATAGTAATTAATTGTGAAGTCTGTCTCTACTGAGCATCTCACCATGTCAAGTACATCAAATCAAGTACTCTTTCTACACACCTTGGGACATTTTGGGCATATGGTGCTAGCCCCATGTTTTAAGATCAATCAACACTCAAAGAGTGATGGGGTCAATAACATACCAGCTGCCTTTATTTACCAAGATATTCCTGGTGTCTGTTTTAGGCTGTGCTGGTATGGGAGCCAAAGTTAATTTTTAAAATTTGCCTTGATGTGAATTTAAATCTGCAAGCATAAAAAGTCCTTGCACATGGCCACTGAGCCAGCAGGCAAGTATGCTAGCCTCTGCACCACTGCGGCTTGCTATTAGCAGAGCAACATAGGCAATGAACACCATCTTGTATGTAGCCCATGCAAGAGAGTCTAGAAAACACTTCCTAACCTGACACTGAGCTACATAATAGGGCAAGCAATAAGAAGCACAAGAATGTCTGCAACAACAACATCAGTTAGCTAATCCTTTATAGGATGTTGCTCTCATTACAGTCAGCTGAAAAAAATGCTCAATCTTCTGTCACTTCTGCCTCATGCATTTTCAATCCCAAAGTGCCTGCAATGTCCTGTTTCCATCTACGTGCTAGGTCGACCCCTGCTTCTTGTCACAGAAACCATGCCTTCCATCTTCATGCTGGGTTGACCCCTGCTTCTTGTTCCAGAAACCATGCCTTCCATCTTCGTGCTGGGTCGACCCCTGCCTCTTCTCCCAGAAACCATGCCTTCCATCTTCATGCTGGGTCGACCCCTGCTTCTTGTCCCAGAAACCATGCCTTCCATCTTCGTGCTGGGTCGACCCCTGCCTCTTGTCCCAGAAACCATGCCTTCCATCTTCGTGCTGGGTCGACCCCTGCTTCTTGTTCCAGAAACCATGCCTTCCATCTTTGTTCTGTCCAAACCACTGTGGTGTTTAACAGATTCAGTTCCGAACAAAAAGTAAGTTTGGACCAAACAAAAATGGATGACAGAAAATGGGAGGTGTCACAGTTATGACTTAAAAGTTGTTAATGTGGTAGCAGACATGTTGTATTATATATCAAATTAAAGCAGGCTGCTCAGGGAAAACTAATGTATTGATATTTTAATTAAGACATTTCACAATGACAACATTTTGGTAATATACAGGGTGTATTTTTAATGACTGTGTTTGAAAATATTGCTGGTCCAAATTTTGTATTTACCTATTATGTTACATGAACTTTACACAGGGTGAATACAAAACTTGGACCGACGATATTTTCAGACATTGCACAGTCATTAAAAGTACACCCTATGTAAGCCCATGGCAGACGTGGAAAGTCGCTTAAGATGAGTAATCATCACATGGCACTGAATCAGTTAATATGGACAAAGTATTTCAGTGTTCAAGTCATGGTGCTGTTTATGAGAGTTTTCTTTGCTGCTCACATTTCATAGATTGTCACTGTTTTATTAACTTTTTGGTCCATGATAATCTCAGAATATTTCTTTAACATTTGAGTTTAAAAAAAACCACGATTTGTATTTTTAATGATTGAGAAATAGTCCATGCCTCACATCTGTATGTTGCAATGGTAAAGAAATATGTCTTCAAAAACTGTACTTAATTCATTAGCTGGTGTTGTTCCATAGGTTCTTAATACTTTTGAATCTCTGCATTACTTTGCAGGTCTAATTCTGACTCATTAGCTTTATAGAGTTAAAATAATTATTGTCTGGGATAGGAGAATGTGTTAGACAAATTGAATGTGGTAAATAAATAAAATAATGGTTAATGTAACTACTGTCTGGTGCTGAAAGCTTGTAAAGTATAACAGTGTTTAAGTTAGTCTTAGGATATCTTTGACTGTAATGCACTCAAGTGTGCGCGTACATGCACAATATAATGAAGAATATCTGTGAGGAGTATTTCCACTCTTGATTGTGGGCATACTCTATGCAGCTGTGATTCTATGCATCTATACATATTGACATTTACATTGCTTGATTACTACAGATATGTGAATGTTTCATTATATGTACATAAGTAGAGATAAGGGGCTATTCAGTCACAAGATAGTGAAATATTGTTATTATTGTTCCATGTGTATGTATAAGTGTGTGCATGCACTCTCATACATGTGTGTATATGTACCTGAAATGGGGGATATCAGGAGTGTCCTCAATCTAATTAACATTGAGTTGATGCCATTATCACAGACTTGACCAGTATTGCTTCCAAGTGAAGTTAAATGGGTTTTTTAAAAACATGGTTTTGGTTTTAAATAGGAACAGGATTACATGCAGCCATAAAACTCTTCACTAATATAATAAACTAATAGAATAACTCTTATCTCTTCACATAGCTTTTCAGTATATTTTCCTTATTTTCTGTGAGTTATCTGGAAAGATAAGGCAATGAGGAAGGCAACTGACCACCCAACCTCATATAACATAGTCTAGAATATGCGAAGGCCTAACACTTCACACACCAAGGCCAGTATCTGCTAAAGGACTACATAATTATGTGTTACTCTTTTATTTTCATGTTTTAACTTTAAATAAGTAGAGGAAGAAAATATTGTTCTCACTAGGATTCTGCAGTGCACCTGTAAACTCTTCAAAGCTCATCAAAGTGCTGCAATGCACTGGCTAAAACATTATGTTTTTGACATTTGTTTCAACTATCCTTAAATTCATGGTATTTGTTGTGGTTTTATGCCAGGTCTAAAGATCTTTGCATTATAATGACCTCATTCTAGAATTCAAATATTCTAAGACAAAGACACAGAAAAGAGACTACTAGAAAGTCAAACACTTGGCAAGAAAGAGAGGTAGAGGCAGATAAGGGCAAACATACATAAAATATGTACATATGTATCAATGCAGACATACATAACATTAAAAGTTGCACAAAACATATGTCTATGGAATTACCAGGAAGCTTCATGAAAATCCCAGGGCTAAAACATTTGAGGATAATAATGATGGTGATAATTCTGATGGTGAAACATTTGAGGATAATTATGATGATGATGATAAGTATGATGGTGAAACACTTGAGGATAATAATGAATTAATGATGATGATAATTCTGATGGTGAAACATTTGAGGATAATAACGATGATGATAATTCTGATGGTGCAGAAGGCTGGATCTGATTACTGAGCCCTAAAGAAGACTAGCAATGTGTACTGAAAGTGGAACATATACTTTTCTGTAGTTAAGAATAGAATGTATTTATTTTAGCAGGAAGTGAACCTTTATATATGCCCTGGTAAGTTTATTTAAAGATTCTATAATTCAGTGCCAGCAATTCATCAGTATTAATTCAACAGCCTTTATAAACGTTTTTAATTAAAATTACTGAATATCAATTACAGTTATTTATGTGTTCACAAGTTTTGATGTTATTGTGGTAAAGCAGTTTTCTGTTTACCAGTTTTATGAAGCAAATCTATCTGTTTACAATTATATTAATTCCATCCCTGCATCATATGACTAATTTCAGCAAATGTGAGAGCAAGATCTAATGTCTTCTGATAATAGATAAATAAATTACAATTCAAGTTGTTACCCTTTTGCTACATTTTAAAGTCGAATTCAGGTGTAAGATTAATAAGAATGTTTTGTTTATGACCAATAGTTAATTTTTTTTTTCAAAGTACGCATATTCAAGTATGTTGATGGAAACGTAAATGGGAAAAGGGGGGGGGGGGGGGGGGGGGGGGTGGGGGGTGAGAGAGAGAGAGAGAGAGAGAGAGAGAGAGAGAGAGAGAGAGATGGATGGTGCTTTTCATACGGGTTTTATGATTGAAAACAATCAATGAATGTGTAAAAGAAAGGGAGGGAAGAGAGAGAGAGAGAGGCCCAAATAACACTCGACTATAAATACTTTGTTAGATATTAGGAATTAATTTATAAACAGTAAAGTGTATTTCACATATGTGTACAAATACAAAAGCAACCTCCATCTCCATATTAAAGGTTGACTATAATAAATGCCTATAAAACACTCCTTACTTTACTATAATCATAGACTAGATTCTGCAGCTGTTTTATTACCCTAAAGCATGCCTGTAATCATGCTTGCTTTCACCTGCTCTTTCTGTTCTACATTACACTTACTACAGATCACATGTCAGGTATGTAAGCCTCGTATCTGCACATGTTCACAATTTATATTATACAATCGCATATACTGACTTTCATCGTGTGTCATTTATTCAGTTGTATAACCAACAGTATAATGTCCAACACATTATTAGGAGAAATAAACTTGAAAACCTAGTGACAGCTGGCAACCTTTATGCCAAAAGAACACAGGTAGAACCAAGTGATAGTGGACAGCTTTCACATGGAAGCATCTGGATAAGTACACTGACCTGATCCTTCCACTTCTTCGTTGCTCCTCCAGGGGTGTGTCACACCAGGCTGTGCACCTCAGAGGTCAGTAGGTCGCACTTTGGCATTTATTTGTGTAAGGTTTGCTTCCTGTTGACATATTCCATCCAAGGTCATGGACTATCTACCCATGGGTAGGTTTCCCCCCCCCCCCCTAAATATGTAATCTGGGCAGTGGCTGTATGACCTATTGAGGGTGGGTGGGTGTGTGTGTGGTGGGGGGGGGGGGGGTGTTTGTGATTTTTAACTGCAGTGGGATTTTAATATGCACAACTTGCTCAAGGAACCTACACTTTTTCTGCCATTATCTGAGAAGGTATTCAATCTTACTATCCTATGATATCATTAGATACCAGTGACACTGGAATAGCAAATCGTGATGGTGATGTACAACTTATTACCACTAACTATAAAAATGTAGTTCTATTTCTGTAGTTGTTAGACCTAACTGATTAAGTACATTCAAATCTGTCAGTGTCTACACAAATTCTCCATCCTCAATAATACAGCAATTAATTCTCTTGTTGGGCCTGCACTGCTCACTACTTTAAGGGACAGCATGGCTTACCATCATGTATTACGTCCTTTGCAGAGCCTCGCTCTCAACATAGATTCTCTATCCTTTGCCAGTTCCCCTGCCTCATGCATTTTCACGCCCAAAGTGTCCTCAATGTCCTGTGTCCATCTTTGTGCTGGTGGACCTCTACCTCTTCTCCAAGGGACTATGCCTTTCATCTTTGTTCTTTCCAAACCACTATGTCATTTAATATGGCCAAAGAATATCAATTTCCGAAACATGCCAGTTTTCTTTGATGTTCTGCTCTTCCAGAATTTCAAAATTGATTTTTTTTCTTGGTCCATGATATTCTAAGAATTGTTTGGTAACATGTAAGTTCAAAAGCACTGACATGGCTACCAAAGCAATATTTAAGAACAATTCACATCATATTTGACCTTAACATAACAGTCTGCTATTCTGTGTTGTTTTCACTTCATCAGCTTTTAAAACAAATCATTGCTTGAATAGTTAATATTATCCACGGGCCAATTTATTGTAAGCATATTTTAATTTACCAGCAAATGCATCAATCTGTTTTTATGGCATACGTTTGTGTTTCATCTGCTTTTCACCCATCTGACCTCATTTCTGTATCGTCATCTCATCTCTGTTCTGTATCATCTGACCTCTGTTCTGCATCATCTGACCCCTGTTCTGTATCTTCATCTCACCTCTGTTCTGTATCATCTGACCTCTGTTCTGCATCTTTATGTGACCTCTGTTCTGCATCATCTCACCTCTGTTATGAATCTTCCTCTGATTTCTGTTCTGAATTATCTGACCTGCATCTTCCGCTGACCTCTATTCTGTATCTTCCTCTGACTTTCGTTCTGTATTATGTGACAACATTTCTGTATCTTCCTCTAACCTCTTTTTATATCTTACCCTGACTTCTGTCCTGAATCTTCCTCTGTTCTGTATCTAACAGATAAACTGTGATTGTTAAAGCATGTTTATATTTAAGCTGTCAGTATGAAACGATCAGCATTCAACACTCACTTTATTGAACAGCATTTATACATGGTGTATCTATGCAACCTGTGAGCAAGTATCCAAATTTATAAAACTTTCAAGTAAGACGAAAAATAATGCACGGCAGTAAAACATGTTTACAGCTTGTTTTGCAACATTATAATACAGATTGCTGAATTTTGTAAATAATGTATAATTTTGACTTTAAAATCATGCACTTGTCCTGTGTACATCAGTGAACATTACTATGTTAAATTAATATATATTAAATAACACAATAAATTTTGCATCAGTGTCCTAAAAATCTTATTTTTCAGGATATTATTCATGTTCAGGCTTTTATGTGAATGATATTTTGTCTGCTTAGCTTATCTAAGATGTCTTGAAAATGCAGTCATAGTTGATAAATAATACAGCTAGACTATTGTAGCTCGTGTTTGTTGTTTCTTGAGAGCTTTTGGAGGTAACTATTTTGTAATGTAGAAATTGTTTCTGTCCTTATGATGAATGAAATATATAATGCAGGTTAAAAATTTGTTCCTTGTAATTTACAAAATGTTGCAATCACCCCCAACATATTTTTCCTTTTTGTGATTTACTAGGCAAGTTTATGTTCAGTAGTTTGCCATTGCTTTCTGAGCAACCGATGCTCGTACCTTTGTTAAAAGTCAACACAAGGCAGTCTGCTTTCAAATGGCCTGCAGTTGATTTTGAACATGGTATGTGGGGTTGCGAATCGTCGTCACTATCTCTTCACCACAGACTCTGGCCAGGTGTCAAGATATTAAACAACATTCAATGCAAATATATCTTCCTTGGTGAAACCCACTTCAAGAGGTGAAATCATACACCAGTCTAGATAGCAAAGTTGACAAAGATGTAGGAACAGACAGAGATGTGGGGACAGACAGAGATGTTCAAATAAGAATACAAACAGCAAGAGGAGCTTTCAAAGCAACACGAAATGTGTGGAAGCCAACAGAAATTACAACTAGTACCATGCTTAGAATATGTAACTCTCATGTTAAGTCAGTAATGCTGTGTGGATCAGAAAACATGGAGGACGACTAACACAATTATAAATAAACTGAAAATATTCCTAAACTGTTCCTGCACATAATACAATTAAAATGATGTGACCAAATCACTTATGTGGAGCTTTGGGAGAATCAACAAAAGTTCTGGATAGAAGAAACATTGAGTAAGCCTGTTAATTCATTCATTCATGTCCTTTGCAGAACCTCGCTCCCATAACAACCTTCCGGAAAACCTCTTGATCATAAGCAAGATGACCCGCGTCCAATACACTCATCTGGAGATTATCCACCACATCCTGCACCTATCTTCTCTTTGGCCTTCCTCTTTCTTTCTTCCCAGGCATATACCCCTCCATTATTGTTCTCTCCAAACTTTCGTGACATTTCAACTGACCAAAATATTTCAATTTTCTTTGTTTTATTGTCTTTAATAGCCAGCCTTTTTCAATATTCAGCTCTTGAAGTATGGATGCATCTGCTCTTTTCTTGATCCAAGATATTCTTAGAACTCATCTATAACATTTATATTCAAAGGCATTTATGCGCTGTTCAGCTTGTTTAGTAAGTGTCCATGTCTCACAGGCGTATGTTGCAATGGGAAAGATGCATGCTCTTGAAAATCTAATTTTTGTAGTTCTATCTGTCCCTCTCCACAATTTATTCAGTTGTTTTAGTCTTTGAAGAGCAATAGATATTCGTCTTTTAACTTGTTTCATTGTGAGCCTGATAATAATGTAACTAATTCGTCCTTTAGTACCTCAAGTCACTACCTCGTGCCTTCTTCCTTCTTGTTCTTTTTCATTTCCCAATGAAGGATAAGCTTTCAACCAATCTCACGCCAACCCTCTTTAGTCGCCTCTTATGACATGCATGGTAGGTTTTTAAAAAAAAGTTAGTTGCATATCCTTTCCAGGACATCACAGTCAACCGCAGCATTTTTTTTAGCTTTTTGTGATCTCTTGGAAAGTTTACGTTCAGTAGTTTACCATTGCTTTCTGAATGACTGGCACCTATACCCATAACCCCTTTCACCACAGAGCCGGGACATGGTAGGTTACAACAGTGTTACTATTCTTTGCTTCCCTTACGGGCCCCGATAACATATGGTATGATATGGTCGTAAGTCGCTGTATGCTGATAGATTTGTTACAGATGGGGACATTGCTGGGGTGCAGTGATGACAATCTGTACTCAATTGCACTGGTAGTTTATTTATCCTGCTTTTGTTTATTTCCCACTGTGTTTCTTTGACCCTGTTGTAGTCAGTTGTATCTGTGTACATTTCAATTCAACTTCTCTGTCTCTTACCCTGTTGTAGTCAGTTGTATCTGTGTACATTTCAATTCAACTTCTCTGTCTCTTTCATGTCTTTCTTCGGTGTAAATGAAGATGTGTGTATATTCTGTTTTTCTTTCAGGTTGGCAGTGTCTTATCCCTGCCCTAGCAGTCAAAATGTCTTCATAAAATCAACACTGTAAAAGTGTCTCTGTCTTGACAATATATTAGATATGTCTGGGGGGGGGGGGGTTATATATAATATAGGACACACTATTAGAAATAAGATATCTATTGCTGAAAGTGCTGGGAGAAAGAGAAAAATGGATGTCCTATGAAAACAGTGTCACAAAAACAGTGCAAGAATGTTGAGGCACAGACATAACGCTGCGGAGCGGAAGAGAGTTGCTGAGAACATGTGACTCGGTCGGGGAGGAGGCGGGGGTCAGGACTGACTGACCTAATTAATTCATTAATTTCCAATGAGCCTGTAGCATCATTTGTTTTGAATGCTGCAAGAAGTATACCACCCTTTCATATTTTGTCAATACCTCATACCATGCACATTGTAAATCAAACCAGATATTCTCAGATTAGAATCGGATGCGGTATCTATAAGCCACTTCACCCCCTTGTAAAATAGATTTTCGTTGTCAGAAACAGAAATTTGCCTGGGGTCCTCTGCGTGTCCTTTTACTGCTATTACTTACCTTGGTTTTGGCTGCGTAACTGTCAATGATTTTGGCTGTTATAGTCCATAGCTGTTTGATTTATTGTTGAGCATAGTAGTAGTAAGTGATGCTTCGTAAGAAAGACAAGACGGAGTGGGGTAAAAAAAAATTGGAAGTGTTGGTAGAGTAGTCTGAATTGAGTTATGGCATTAAACCACCTCGCACATCGGACTTAGTTAAGCTGGTCATGGTTCGTTCCAAGTCGAACGAGGCACTTAGCATTGACCCCCTGACATCAGGCGGGGTTTCCCATGCTTCGTTAGCGAGCACCTCGTCCACACCTTGATTTCTGGTGAACCACCCCCGGGGTTACCAGGGTCGCCTGCTTGGCGATATATTTGACCTTTGACTCAGACCTTCCCAGGGGTTATTTGTGGTAACAGTGTACCAGTTTGTAGCCCCTCGATGCAAGCGTTACCTCCACTTCGATTATCTTATAACACGAGTTCTTTATATCACAGTGAACCTCTAATTACCAAGATATAATAGTTAGTAAATTTTGCAATTTTAAAATATGAAAGCCCATAACTCAAAGATATCTATCTATAAAGCTTTATTTATCATTATTATAAGTTAAAATTTATGGATAAATATAGATTTGATAACATATATTAATATTAATAGAAAACTTATGTATATTTGTAATGCAGCATCTATCTTTGTAACTCTTAATGATTATTCCCCCTGCAAAAGGGATGATATATTATCTCCCATGAAAATTACCTCTGAAGTCGGAGTGGGGTCGCCTGATGGCAAGGGACACCGTTAATAAATAGAGAAAGCTAATCCACACACAAAATTGGGTCCCTCACTACTGTATATACATATTGTGAATGGACTATGTTTGAGTTCAAAGCGAGCGAGCGAACGCAAAATAAAAAAAAAAGAAGAATAATCTTCCATGAAAGTTAAGTAGGTTGTTGCCGTTTTGCAACTTGATTGAAGGAGTTTTGTAAGTTTTAAACTAATCATTTTATTATTGTGTTAGAAGTTAGAAATGATAGTCAATAAAAGTAAAACTAATCATTAATATAAGCTAAGGTAGATAAGTGAAAATAATTAGTTCTCATCGTAGGGTTGGAGCATGTTCTACTGCCAGGCGCGTCAAAAGAGGACGGTGTTGATTGTTGAGATGATGGAGTGTGGCCAGCCGCGAATAATAATATTTTAATAATAATATTCGGCGGAATATGTTGGATAAGTAGCGGCTGTGGTCAAAAACAGGTAGTGGTCAATGCGATCAGGCGAGTTAGTTGATGGGGTAGTTATTTCTATCCATCCATCCATCATATGCCATGCCGATAAGCGTGGGCGGTCATGTTCTGCCATCTCACTCGATCACCAGAGTCGTGGATCAGCTATGTGTTCCTGTCTCGACCATGCCACGTGGCCAAGCCATCCAGGTATCTACTTCTCGGTCTTCCCCTTGGTCTCTTCCCTTCGATCTTGCCAGTTGTCACCAAGTTCACGAAGTCATTTCTTCTCATAACATGCCCAAAAAATTGTTGACTGTCTACGTCTAATGACTCTAATCAGTTTACGATCTTCATTTGTTTCTTGAAGGACTTGTTCATTGGTTTTTCTGTATGTTCATGGTATTCTTTGCATTTTCCTCAGAAACCACATTTCCACCGCCATCAGCTGTTTTTCAGCTTGACTGCTTATTGTCCACGCTTCACATCCATACAAAAGTGTATAGGTTCTACGTAGCACTTCAACACTCTTTTTCTCGTTTCAATTGATCTATACAATACACAAAAACTGTGTCATGGCCATCTGCTATTTTGCAGAGTTCGATGAAAACTGGGGTGATTAACAGCTTACAAACCAGCGGAATACAAGGGGACACAACATTATTGTACATCCCTAGTACATTTTTATTCGACAATTCACATAATTTCATTTATAGAAAAACCTGGTTGCTGAACACAATGTTATTCAATGTGTATGATACTGTCTTATGTAAATTTATGTTTATTGGAAATCGGGGCCTTAGAATATCATCAACCTCAAGCAATTGGTATATTGAGTTACATCCCAAAGATTTTGCTAAGAATCATATTGCAAAGACTGAGGCGGAAAAGATAACCAGAAATAAGGAAATAACTATGTGGGCTTGTAGAAGGTAAGCGTATAACAAATGTGGTGTGTTTGTTGAGAAAATTATAGAGCTTTCGATAGAAGTTAACAAATGTACTACATTTTTGCTTCGTTGACGACGCAAAGGCTTTCCATATAATAAGTTATTAAGACACATCGATTTGACAAAAACATGCTTGCAGATCTTCAATGTGGCAGGAGACACATTATACACTTGAAAAAGATAGACAGACACGCGGGCAGACAGATAGGCGGACGGACGGATGGATAGATTAGATTAATATCAGAAATAACACGCTACATTAAAAACTGATAATGAAGTAGGTCAATGCCATTCAATCAAGAGAGGTGTGTTACAGAGATGTGTAATGTTTCTATACTTTTTTGTTTCTTATTTAATAAAAATATTATGAGAAATTAAAAAGACATCAACGAATCACCATCGGAGGTCATAACACCGCATTATTGATTTTGCAGACAATGAACATGGTCTGCAGCATTTAGTGGGTGTTGTTATTGTATACAATGAGTAATTAGTTTAGAATTAAATTGAATGAAAAAATAACTCATTGTTATAAACAAGAATAAAGAAATATCACAATGCAACATCATATTAAACAGAACACTTCGTAAACAAAATCGGTCCAATAATTTTGAAACCGTTATAACATCAAAAGAATGGAAACAAGAATCCCTATTTAAAATAAAAATACCAAAAAAAAAAAAAAAATGCAAATAATGTAATGGACGGACGGACGGACGGACGGGGGAGGACGAGGAGGATGGGACACACACACACACAAACCCGCCCCCAAAGGGGCAGTCTTTCAAGAAACAGACTAAATCGTAAATTAATTTTTTATTTTTTTTAATACCCGTAGGCAGCCAGGATGTTCGTCCATCATGAATGACGTTGACCATTCATTGACGATGACCATTCATTACACTACATCTTTGATTTGATGAGGAACGAATGACTTGCGCTTTGGTTTTGTATAGCGAGGAGGTGGTCGCGCAACACCCTCGTCCCCGCTCCCTCGTCTGTGACCGTCTAGCTCCAGTGGCGAGCATGGCAAGACGACTGGAAGACGGACACAGATGCAGTGGACGTTAGGCTGCCACGGCCAGTTATCCCTGTTTATATGTCGGCCCTTCCGTCAATTCCCTTTAATTTTCAGTTTTAAGACAAGCGTAGCGACAAGCAATGAGCGTATGATTACTTTAGGATCAACACGATTTCCTTCACCGAAGACGGACTGACCGCCAGAGCAGACCACACACAACATGAGGCGAGAAGTCTGCCCACAGAAGATGCTGCTCGTCTAAGTTGCGAGCAGATCTCCCGATTTACGGTTGAGTCCTCTCCAGCGCAAATGTGCACATGGCGACTGACCGGACAGACGTTCATGCACACGCAAGCCGAGAGTAGCATCGCTAAAGCTGAGACAAGCAGTATGACTACATTCTTGAAACGCCTGCCTCGCTAATCACGTTGGCTGGGAAGATCCCATTTTGGTGTACCTCACACAGCCATTTGAGACAAGCATATGACTACTGGCAGGATCAACCAGATATCTATCGGACAGACGGACTATTCACGCACACGCAAGCCAAGAGTAGCATCGCTAAAGCGCGCCCTCCCGGTACAAGGTGATACATGCAAAACCACTGGACGCCTACCGACGAGCTTACAAGCTACGCCGGCAGGACTAACCGAAAAAAAAAAAAGCTATACCAGCTTACTGACTGCAGGCCCACTACTCATCGAGAGAGAGTGGGCGCTTATCGAGACTTTGTCGAACGGTCGTACAAATTTTGCTCTTTTGCCCGCTCAAACCACGACCCTGGCTGCACGATGCGGTTACATTCTTGAAACGCCTGCCTCGCTAACTCACGTTGGCTGGGAAGATCCCATTTTGGTGCACCTCACACAGCCATCCGAGACAACGAACGCTAGACGCGGAACTGATCTAGCGAACCAGACCAGCCCCACTTTGAGACAAGCATATGACTACTGGCAGGATCAACCAGATATCTATCGGACAGACGGACTATTCACGCACACGCAAGCCAAGAGTAGCATCGCTAAAGCGCGCCCTCCCGGTACAAGGTGATACATGCAAAACCACTGGACGCCTACCGACGAGCTTACAAGCTACGCCGGCAGGACTAACCGAAAAAAAAGCTATACCAGCTTACTGACTGCAGGCCCACTACTCATCGAGAGAGAGTGGGCGCTTATCGAGACTTTGTCGAACGGTCGTACAAATTTTGCTCTTTTGCCCGCTCAAACCACGACCCTGGCTGCACGATGCGGTTACATTCTTGAAACGCCTGCCTCGCTAACTCACGTTGGCTGGGAAGATCCCATTTTGGTGCACCTCACACAGCCATCCGAGACAACGAACGCTAGACGCGGAACTGATCTAGCGAACCAGACCAGCCCCACAGGCAGCCAGGATAGGGAGGAGGTGGTGTGTGGTTGTTGGGTGGTGGTAAGGGGTGCTTATATGATTTTTCCTTCAAAGGAATGGTCATGAAACCTTAGCGATAACTGGCACACCTGATGGGAAAAGCCCAAGGGGAAGACAAAAACATACCTGGATGCTTGGTCACATGGCATAATAGGGACATACCTGATACAAGATCCTGTCAGGTGGCGAACAATGACTACCCACGTTTATTGGCACGGCACACTGAGTTAAGTCAAGAACCGACATCACATCATTCGGGGGAATTCCCTAAGGCGGTCCGTCCTCATTTTCAGCAACCAGCTAAGAGTTTCAATACTATGCTGCCAAGGGCTACACTGTGATGATGAATTAGTCCTGTCTGAAAACGGGCTCTTGATGCTTACTGAGGCTGAAAGTTGCTCTGCTTATAGTACATTACCACTGCTTAGTAGTTAGTCACTGTCATTTACTGCCAATATAGTATCGCGAAGAGTCTCAGTACTATGTTATCCAAGGGTACATTGTAGTCATGAATTAGTCCTCAGTCTGAAAACTGGCTCTTGGTCCTTACTAAGGCTGAAAGTTAATCTGCTAAAAGTACATTACCACTGTTTAGTAGTTAGTGATAGTCCCTAATACGCTTTAGAAGAAATCTCAAAGGGCGAGGGAACGACGCTGATAGGAGACATTACACAATTTGAAAAGATCTGAGAATAGAATAACGAGAGAGCTCTCCCACTGGAACCCTCATGGCAAACGAAACAAAGAGACATAAAAAAAAAAACACAGAGCTAGACACTTCTTGTTATAGACTGTGCCACATGGCGTTGCTGATCATGTCTATCCACAGCCTTCTGTTTCGTGTACTGCCAGTCATTTCTGATACCGATGTTTCTCCTTAAAAGTCTGCCCAGCATTTTCTCTTGATCTCACCCTACCTCTCCAGCTTTCCCTTTCTCATTACATGCTCACAGAATGTGCACCGTCTTCTTCTGAGCTGAGTAACCATTCTATTTGTGAGTTAACTTCTTTAAAGATATTTTCATTACATACATTACACTTCTTTAAAGATATCTTCATTACATCTTCAGACAGTCCACGTTCTCATTATTCTTATATTAATACACATCTCCACGTTTTAACATAATTCCCATCTAGTCTGCTAACTGTCCATGATTCACTTCCATACACCAGGATTGGTTCGATATAACTCTTAAGAATTCTTTTTCTTACCCAATATTGACAACGCTACAAGTCAGAAAATACTCTTAATCTAGTGAAATGCCGCCTTTGCTTGGTTTAATCTACATGTAACTTCTTTAATACATTTTCAATCTGCTGTTATTAAAATACGCAAATATTTAAATATATTGACTTGTTTCAGACTGCTTCCAGTCACCTTGATGTTGCTTTTGGGCAGACATTGTTCCTTGTAACTACCACTACTCTGCTTTTCTGTTATTCAGGCTGATACCTTTATTTTGACTTTCTGCGGTAATGTTTTGTAACTGGGTTTCATTTTCAGCGATCTAAACCATCAACATGCCCCAATGCGGGTAAAAAGGGTAATTTACTTTGACTAAATATCTGGCTTTGTGGTAACATTGGTCAGGGATGAAAATTGTAGTTTCTTTAGGATACCAACATCAACAAAGCAGAGAGAGAGAGAGAGAGAGAGAGAGAGAGAGATAGAGAGATAGAGAGAGAGAGAGAAGAGACGGGGGAGAGAAGATAGAGAGAGAGAGAGAGAGAGAGAAGAGACGGGGAGAGAAGAGAGAGAGAGAAAGAGGGGGGGGGGGAAGAGAGAGAGAGACGCACACCATATCTGTATTACGTCCCAATAAGATGCTTAGTTTGGTCCTGCAGAGATTCAGCAATAAACAGGCACAGAATATACAACTCAACTTTTGCTACACCGTTTTAAAAACACTTTAGCAGCCATGTTTCGTTTGTAAAGTATTGTTACCACAGGTAAATCCTTGTGTGTCTACACTTATACATACACATGTATAACATTAGAGGGAAACTGCTGCTCGAGTTATTTATACTATAGTGTCACATTGGATCGGTGGAGTTGCTTTATCCCATTTAGAAATGGGATTTTTATTGCATACGCAAAGATGTGGATGAAGAGCAAGGGCTTTTGTATATTTTGTAATATAACCATCATCGTTGCTTGTGGTAACAATTAAAAGTTATTTGCATGTCATTTACTGCTGCAGGCGATTTGGGAGCATTTCACAATGGTATGATCGTTGGCCATTCAGAAAGCAGTGGCAAACCACAGAAGATCAGAAAATCACCAACAGCTGTACATGCTGGGATTGATTGTCACGTCCTGAAAAGGACATGTAACTAACTTTTAACCACGTCGATTATCTATATCACAGATAGAACACACTTTATGGGCAAAACACTCGTGTATGTGTACCAACAGTATTGAGCAGTGCGAGTGATTATCAATTTGAGCGGTTTTGACTGAACTGCTACACTCCAATCTGTTAACCTCTAGCTAACTTCCAACCACTTCTCTTTGCTAAACTGTCCTGTAAACACTGTTCTTTTTTAAACTGTCCTGCAAGCACTTCTCTTTGCTAAACTGTCATTTAAATACTTCTTTCTGTTAAACTGTCATGTAAACACATCTCTGTTAAACTCATGCAAACACCATCTGCTCGTGCTACCTCATTTCTGTGCAGATCTTTACCTACTATCCTCAAATTACTTCTAAAAGAATCCATTGCCCATTAGCCTGAACAATCTCAAAATTGGGAGCCATGTAGAATAGTGAATATAGCCATCGACTGCTGGAGTAGAATTTGGATCATTGAGCCTATAAGCCAGTTGTTTGTGAATCCTCTGGAAGTCTGATGCTCTGGCATTCAGCTGTCCTCTGAGTCTGAAAAAGTGCTTGCATGTATTGGCAAGTGCTTGCGTGTATTGGCAAGTGCTTGATTGTATTGGAAAGTGCTTGCGTGTATTGAAGTGAGGTTGATGTAGACTTTCCTGACCCAGTACCCCCTCAATGCGGACTAACAGAAACTGGTGGGTCATGCAAGATCAGTGGTGACCTTCACATTCGGACAGGCATAGATGATTGACTGGTGCACTGAAATGAGTGCTGTCATCCACCTGGAAAAGGCGGTTGTTTTGTGGTGCTCTCTGGACAACAGGATTGTGAGAGCCGATATCCCAAGCCTCGCGATAGATGGTGGAAGCGTCAACAGAGAGAACAAACTAAGTATCTGGGAATCACATTTGACAGGAGTCTGTCCTTCAAGGATCATGTGGAGACGGTTGTGACAAGATCTCAAAACGGACTCAATGCACTTAAAACTATGGCTGCAATGGACACAGAGCAGAGAATGCTCTTCACACTATACCAGCACTTGATCCTCTCAGTGATTGATTATGGACTAGGACTGCTCACTCTCTGTCAGCTGGTGAAATTAGAGCTCATACAGAACGAAGCTATGCGGGTCATTCTGGGATGCACCAGAGACACCCCTGTAGTGTGTATGCGTTACATCCTTGGTCTGCCGATTGTTAAGGGTAGGCACAAGGTGATGCAGGCGAAGGCATACCTCAGAGTAGCTGCAGACACAGATCACTCGTTGCATGAGGCGCTGGACGCAGTTAAGGGTCAGCGACTGATAAAAGGGAAGTCATGGATGGCTCAGGCAGAGGATACGATCAGACTGGTGTGCATCTTGGCGAACATTAGGCGACGAGAGGAGTGGGTCAGAGTGCCAGCGGAGCAGTCAGACTTGTGCAGAGTCATAATCACACTGAGCTGGGAGTGCAGTGAGTGGCCAGCAGGGGCCATGGAAGTGGAAATCCAGCAACTAATTCAGGATAATGCTCACCCGGGTGATGTGATTATCTACACAGATGGTTCGGTGTTGAGAGGTAGGAGAAATGCCTGGGGATTCTTAGCAAAAGCTAATGGTCGACATTTAGTGCAGGAGAGCCTAGCGTATGATACCACAACATCTAGCTTAAGAATGGAGGTGGAGGCAGTCAGTGCAGCTTTCCGCTGGATGGAGAACAAGATACATACACACATCGTGATTGTAACTGACTCAGAAAGCATGCTGAGGAGGGTGAGGACAGGCAGGCTTCGTGCAGAGTGGCTTGCTTCGCTTCGGAGTTCACGGATGGTAAGCATTGTCTGGATCTTTTCTCCAGGGCATGCCGGTGAGCTGGGGAATGAACAGGCGGACAGATTGGCTGGCTTGGCAAAACTTGGTGGAGTAATCATGCTTGACAAGGCAGACGTGGTTGCGGCTTGTGGGAGCACGTGTACACCTCGGAGGAGCAAATGGATCACCATAGTCTGGCAAGAATGAGACAGCGAGGAGTGACGAGGGGATCTGGCCGATGCTCGACGCTCAGAGGAAAGGCGAGATGGACATATAATCAGATTGCTATTGGAACTCTTCGCTGGCTGCTGAGGATGGGGACGGAGCGCTTATGGGAATGCCCCGAATGCAGTGAAGTCAGTTCCTAAATCAATCAATCAATCAGATGATAAGCCAGTGCACTAACCACTACACAGTTGCAGCCTACAGAAAAAAGTCCCAAAGCAGATACTGCAGTTGAGGTGTGGAATGTTAGGTCTTCACACATTCTAGGCAATGACATGAGGTGGGGTGGACAGCTGCTTTCCTTCCCAATTTCCAGAAAATTGTCTGGTAGCAATGTTTATGAGACTAGGTCAACTCTAGAAATTTACCGGTCAGTAAAATAATCCTGCCTCTGCAGGGGATTGACCCTAACTTACTCTTGCAGGAAAGCACACTAACCCAAAGAAGAGAGAAGACAGAATTAAAAATCTTCACTGCTGCTACAGAGAATTTAGAATTTACAATTTGATTCAAATGTATAGTTTCAGATTTTAATGTCATTTCAATACCCAACAATGTAATTATACCCAGTCATCTATAAAAACTAGCATACTCAAAAACACTGTTACAAGCAAACATGCACATAGAGACAAGTGACTTTATCCCCTGTGAACCCAATACACCATGCCATCTCCACATTTCCCCAGCACTGTTAGCTATTTGTGCTCTGTTCTGCAGGACACTACTGGCTATGTTTTCATTCTTCTCTCCAGTTCTTTAGATTATTTTGATGTTCTCATTAAATGCTATGAGCTAGGGTGGCACATTGGTTACCACTCTCACTACATAGACAGTGGTTTTGTGTTCTTCCTTTTTCAAAAGCAGACCTCGATGTTAAGATCTCTAATAAAGAAGTTAGTTTCATGTTTATGACATTCCCCTACAGAGTTTGGTGGAAGGAAGTTGCTTGGTTCTATATT